>JALBCR010000142.1:600000-866168 GCA_030710515.1 Abscondita cerata
TAACGAATACAAGCTTAAAATTGATGAAGTACAAAATGAAAAAATTTTAAAAACTGAAAACCTACCACATTCATTTCCGACAAGCTCCTCTTCACTTGGTAATGAAGAATATTGTTTAGAAAAAGTCAAAGATGAGTTTGTCGCAGTTGTTATCAAGAATGAAAATGAAGAGATTATTAAAGATGAAAATGTGTTAATTAATACTGACATATCTCTTTGCATGGCTGGATCTATATCATCAGATGTTTTTAACTACTGCCATCAATGTAGTTATGCTACTAGCGTTAAACAGAAATTAACCAATCATATATCTACTCATTTATTCGAATGCAATTTGTGTGCATATACTACGTTTCATAATTCTTCATTAGAGAAGCATAAAGCAATGCATTTTAATAAATCCAAAAAACAGTCAGAAAAGAAGCTTTTCGTGTGTGACTACAGGGGTCGTACCAAAATTGCTTTGTCTGGGCACAAAGGAATCGGCACTCAAGAAAAACTTTTTAAATGTAATTTCTGTGATTATTGTGGTAGTCGCGCAGCACACTTGAAAATGCACATGTACATACACTCAGGAGAGAAGCCGTTTAAATGTGATAATTGTGACTACAGGTGTTGCCAAAAAAGTGCTTTGACTAAGCATCTCAGGACGCACAGTCAAGAAAAACCTTTTAGCTGTGATAAATGTGACTATAGGTGTTGCGATAAAAGTGCGTTAATTCGGCACAATAGGATACACACTCAAGAAAAACCCTTTAAGTGTAATGTTTGTGATTATCGCTGTAGTCAAGCGGGATCTTTAAAAACCCACATGTACCAACACTCTGGAGAGAAGCCTATTAGCTGTGGTAAATGTGACTATAAGTGTCGGAATCAAAGTGCTTTGATTCGGCATGATCGGACCCACACTCATGAAAAACCGTTTAAGTGTAATGTTTGTGATTATCGCTGTAGTCAAACGGCATCCTTGAAAAAGCACATGCACCGACACTCTGGATTGAAGCCTTTTAATTGTGATAAATGCAGCTACAGCTGCTACGAAAAAAGTGTTTTGACTCAGCACAATAGGACACACACTCAAGAAAAACCTTTTAGGTGTAATATTTGTGATTACCGTTGTAATGTAGCGGGTAGCTTGACTAAGCATCTTAGGACGCACAATCAAGAAAAACATTTTAAATGTAATATTTGTGATTATTGCAGTAGCGAATCAAGAAACTTGAAAAAACACATGCGGAAACACTAGTAGCCTTTCAGGTGTGTGGTCCAACCAAAAATTCAACCAGCAACCAACAATTTGTAATTGGTAACACTGCAGCAAACTGCAGGGATTTCTTGCACTAAATTTAGGGTATTTTCAATGTTTCTAAAAGCATGTTTCCTTACTGGTAAACAAAGAGAGCATTAGGGTAGACTCTTTTGTCCTTTCTTTTTAAATTTTTAACTGAAGTGCGCTATTAAACTGTCAATACCATTCCATGTAAAGATATCCCCAGTCACTTTGTGCATATTACTATATTCTTATATACAGGATGTTTCAATTAAAGGTGACTCCGTCTGTAGGATAGGTAGAGAAATGAAAAATAATTGGGGTTTGCTTAGTAAAAAATTTTCGTAACGCCATCGGTATTAAAAAAAAAAAAAATTTTTCACATTTTTTACAATTTTGCCGAAGCTCTCCTGTGCAAGACAAAAACCTAGTAAGTCGAATTGGATATGTTTTGGAAAATCAATAATATAGGATTTGCCAGAGAAATAATTTCACAATTCTTTTATTTCGTAACATAACGGCATCAAATCAAATGGTTCGGTTGTATGCGTTCACGAAGAAAGTAAGTGATTTTAATTCGCTCTTGGGATAGAAGTATAAATTAACTATAAATAATTATAAGTAAGTAATAGACGTTTTAGTTTAGTTTTAATGAGATAGAATCTATCGGGGAATTACGATAGGAAATAGACAACAACGTGTGTGATAGTGATAAGTAGTGATAGGGAATAATAACGCACATAAACAGAAAGTGATAAAGAACTGTATTTAAGTTATCGTTGTTTTTAACTTTTATGGCATTCTAAAACGATAAACTTTGTTTAATGGTGTACGAAATTGATATAGTAATTAGTTAAGTGTTCCTTCAATTACAAATAGTCAATTACGGTGAGATATTCGAAGCAGTTTGATAAGAAAGGTGTGAACTTTTGTATTTAAAGCGGAGTTTATTAAGTCGAAAAGATATCATTATATAATTTATCAAAATGTCGGAATCGGAAGGGTCGAATACAGACACAAGAAAAGAAGACAGGAAGAAGAATTGTATAGGTTATTTAGAAGAAGTAAAAAATATAAAGATCACAGGAAAGAGGAGGAGAAAAGAGAAGAAAAGGGAGGGTTTAGAGAAGGAGCAAAAGAAAAGAAGACGATGACGAAATGAAAATGATATGGAAAGAAATGTTAAAAGAAATTAAGGAAATGAAATTGGTGCAACAGAAGAATAATGAGGAAATGAAAGAGATAAAAGAGGAAATAAAAAGAATGAGCGAGAAGTTTGAGGTAAAGTGCAAATACTTGGAGGAGAAGTGTGATGGGCTGGAGAAAGAGTAGAACTCTTGGAAAAAAAAGAGAAGAAGAAAAATTTGGTAGTAAAGGGATGGAAATAAAGGGAGGAAAGAATGAAATAAAACAAGAAATGGAGGAGCTGATAAAGAAGAATCTAGGATTGGAAAAGAAAATAGAAGAAGCCGCGGAGATAAGAAAAGGTATAGTGATTATAAAAATGTCGAGTTTGGAGGACAAAATAGAGATACTAAAGAACAAAAGTAGAATGAAAGGTGCCAAAATATACACAGACGAAGATAGGACAAAGAGGGAGAGGGAAATACAGATGAAGATAAGAATGGAAGCAAAAAAAAGTGGAGGAAGAGGGTTTGAGAGTGAAAATTGGATACAGGAAAATGTGGGTGGAGGGAGAAGAAATAATATGGGTGGAGAACGAGGGAGGATAACAAAATGGACACCAAAAAACTAAAATTGAGAAGGGGGAGGCATAGAAAAAGGGAGAAAAAGGGTGGGGGTAAAACAAAGAGAAAAAATAAGATCTTATTTTGGAACATTGGCGGGGATAGAAAACAAACGTGTAGATTTATGGAACTATATAAAGGGTTTTAAAATGGTAGGTTTAGTAGAAACTTGGATGGAGAAAAAGAATGGAGTACATGGAAAGATAAGATGCCGAAAGAATATGTATGGGAAATTCAGTATGCAAAAAGAAAAGAGAGGAAGGGAAGGGCGAAAGGAGGAGGGCTAATAGTGGGGGTAAGAAAAGAATGGGAAATATAAGAAGAAAATGTAGAGGGGATGATTCAAATCAGAGTAAAGACGGAAAAAAGGGAAAAATATAATATTTTTACGATATATGGAAAGAAAATGGACACAACGAAAGCAATTATAGAAAAGCCAATAGAAGAAAGGGATGAAGGCAGGTATGGGAATTCATGTAGGAAGAGAGGAAGGAGGAAAAAGGAAAAAGAAAAAAAAAAAAAAAAAAAAAAAAAAAAAAAAAAAAAAAAAAAAAAAAAAAAAAAAAAAAAAAAAAAAAAAAAAAAAAAAAAAAAAAAAAAAAAAAAAAAAAAAAAAAAAAAAAAAAAAAAAAAAAAAAAAAAAAAAAAAAAAAAAAAAAAAAAAAAAAAAAAAAAAAAAAAAAAAAAAAAAAAAAAAAAAAAAAAAAAAAAAAAAAAAAAAAAAAAAAAAAAAAAAAAAAAAAAAAAAAAAAAAAAAAAAAAAAAAAAAAAAAAAAAAAAAAAAAAAAAAAAAAAAAAAAAAAAAAAAAAAAAAAAAAAAAAAAAAAAAAAAAAAAAAAAAAAAAAAAAAAAAAAAAAAAAAAAAAAAAAAAAAAAAAAAAAAAAAAAAAAAAAAAAAAAAAAAAAAAAAAAAAAAAAAAAAAAAAAAAAAAAAAAAAAAAAAAAAAAAAAAAAAAAAAAAAAAAAAAAAAATAAAAGAGAAGAAAAAAAAAAAAAAAAAAAAAAAAAAAAAAAAAAAAAAAAAAAAAAAAAAAAAAAAAAAAAAAAAAAAAAAAAAAAAAAAAAAAAAAAAAAAAAAAAAAAAAAAAAAAAAAAAAAAAAAAAAAAAAAAAAAAAAAAAAAAAAAAAAAAAAAAAAAAGGAGGAAGGATGGAAGCAAATATAGATGAGGAAAAATGGGAAGAACACTGTAAGAAGTTAGTAGGAGAGAGTGAAAAAAAGCAAGAAATGAAGAAGTTGGAAAAAAGGGATAAGACACAGAGAGGGTGGAATAAGAAAAGAAGAAATGGAGAGCAATAGATAATTGATAAATAGATAAAGTAAAAAGGGAAAGCAGAAAGGACGGATGGAATACAAGGAGAACAAAGGAGGTAAATCGGAGAAGAAAAGTAAGAGAAGTATTCGAGAGAATATGGAAAGGAGAAGGGTTTCCAGAAAAATGGAGAGAGGCAATAATGTGCCCAATTTACAAGGTGGGAGATAGGAAGAAAGCGAACAACTATAGAGGAGTGAGTATAATGAATGCGGGCTATAATATATATGCGGAAATAGAAAAAATTGGAAAAAGAAAAGAAAAGAAGAAAAGAATATAATACCGGATTGGCAAGCAGGATTTAGGAAAGGAAGAGGAACGATAGACAATATATACATATTAAAGCACATAATTAATAAAGAGTTAGCAAAGAAAGGAGGAAAGATGTACGCAATATTTCTAGACATTAAAGCGGCATTTGATAATGTGGAAAGAGGGGGATTATGGAAAAGGATGGAGGAGGTAGGAATAAACAGAGATATAAAAAATGCAATAGAGGAAATATACGAAGAAACAAGGTGTAGAACGAGGGTAGGGAGGAAGGCTAGGTAGAGAATTTAGGACGGAAAAAGGACTAAAACAGGGATGTCCGCTAAGCCCAATCTTATTCTCGATATACATTAGTGATCTTGAGGAGGAAATGGAAAAAAATCAAGTAGGAGGAATAGTAGTAGGAAGGAAAAAGATATGGGTTTTAGCTTATGCGGATGACATTGTGGCAATAGCGAGAAATGAAGAAGAGATGAGAGGAGTAGTTAAATTTATGAAGAAATACCTGGAAAAGAAAAACTAGCAGCAAATGTCGGTAAAACAAAATTATGGAATTTAAAAAAAGAAAAGGAAGTGAAATGGTGGTGGGGGAGGAGGAGGTAGAGAGAGTAGACAAGTATAGATACTTAGGTTACAACATCAGATATGATAACAAAGATGGAGACCATATAAAAGAGATGAAAATGAAAGGAAATAGAATAGTAGGACAAGTATGGGGGTTAGGGGAAAGGATATTTGGTAAAGATATAGAGAAAAGGAGATGGATGTTTGAAAAGTTGGTAAGAAGTGTGGTACTGTATGGAGCGGAGATTTGGGGTTGGAGGGAATGGCAAGAGCTGGAGAAGATACAGGAGAAATACTGGAGGTGGACGTTAGGACTAGAGAAGGAGACACCGGGGTATATAGTGGAAGAAGAGCTAGAAATAGAAAAATAAGGATACAAGCAGGAAGAATTGCAGTAAGGTATGAAGAAAAATGGGAAGTAGGAAGGAAAATGAAATACTATATGAATGTTGGAAAGAGATCGAGGCACAGAAGGTAAAATATGGGGAGAAGAAGAAAATACTATGAAAGAGTGGGATACGCGAGAGAAGAGATTAAGAGAGGAGGGGAGAAAGATGGAGAAGGAAATAATTGCAAGAGATAAAGATACACAGAAGCAGGAAAGAAGGGCAAAAATAAAGGAAGGAAAATATAACGTGAAATACATAAAGATAATGACAGACAAGACACCAAGGTACATAACAGAAGGAAAAGGAATGAATGAAATAAGAATGATTGCAAGGTTCAGAATGGGAATGAAGAAAATGAAAATAAATATTGGATGAGTGATGAGGAGAGATTATGCAGGTTGTGTGGGGATGAATGGGAAAGACACGAGGAAAAGGAATGGAAGTTACTACTAGGAGAGAAAGGGAAGGAAAACAATGGATGAGGGAAGTGTTGAGAGGAGGAAAGGGATGGAGGAGAGGAAAAGAAAAATACTGAAAGCTTAGAGAAGAGAGGGATGGGAGGTTGAAGAGGGAAACAGGAATTAGTTATTCAAAGAAGTGGACTTTAGGATTAGATAATAAAAGACCAGGATACCTAATAATTCAAACAGGAAATAGAGCATTGAAACTGAAGGAAAATATAGAAAACAGAAAAGAGAATAAAATGCTGTACATATGTTAGAAAGAGATAGAGGAACAAAAGTGAAATAAGGTAAAGAAGATAGGAAAGCATATTATCAAAGAGGAGGATACACAAGAAAAAAAAAAAAAAAAAGCTAAGAGGTGAAGGAAGAAAGATGAAAGAAGAGATAGTAAAAAAAACAAACATAACCAGGTGCAGGAGAGAAGAACGAAGATTAGACAAGGAAGATATAACGACAAATACAACGATTTAATAATGGATGGAATCAAATATGGATAAAAAGAAATTGATTGTGTTTTTTTAGTTAAATTTCGTACTTAGTTTGAAGTTTAAAAGTTTGTGAAAGAACCGAATAACTTTGTTATTTTAAAAGACAAATAAATTTGATTTGATAAAGGCATCAAATTTGAAACATAAAAACTAATAGAGCTACACAGTTATATATACACAACTTGTAGATTTACAAAAACTTGAACAAAAAGATGTATTAATGAACATTCTAAACTGCATTATATTAGGAAAGTGTGAACATTTTTTAAACCAGAAATCCAGCATGCTGTTATTCCAATTGAAAAATCTAGTAAGAGAGGTTACTTCATAAATTAAATCCAAAACCAAACCTAGTATGACATTTCTTTAATACAAAAAATAACCCACATGGCAAATTAATGTTGTGTTAATGTTATATCAAATTAATTTTGTAATGTGTGATGTTGACAAAAATTTGATATTATGAGCCTGTAACTACGCAATGTCAAATTTACCGTTATTAAACATCTCATTATGAACATTGTAAAACCAACATTTTGTTATGTCACAAATGGAACATTTTGCGATATTAAATTAGTAACATCTTCCCATTTGTAAATCGTTAAGTTCATGCAACGTTATATCAATATTCATTGTACATTTCATTAATATCACAAAAATAATATTATGTAATTTATCGAAAGCAATATTGTGCAATATGAACCGTAGAATGTGTGGTACGCTACTTAAAAGTTTATAAGCCAATAATGCACTGTATTTGTACTTATTTTTTTACTTACAATACTACTTATATAAACTAAATCAAAATTCCTTAAAAAAATTTAAACTAAAACATTGCTAAGAAATAACAAAAGTTAATTCTTATTTCTCTCTACTCGTGTCTTGGCATGCTGAAACCATGCCATGACGCATTTTTCAAATTCCTCATCGTTCATGGAAGGGTGATTAAGTTTGACAGCCGCTAAAATCATGCAATTATAGGTGGTGATTTATAAACGAATCATAAGTAAATCAAGATCTAAGCAAAATGTGTGTCTGACGACATCTCGTGTATGAACATTGACACGTATGATTAGTATAAACTAAGAAAATGCCAACAGTTAAAAGTAGGACATGTGTGCGTTTACGTGCATTTCGCTATCTAAGTAACAGCTTCAATGCCTTAAACGCACGAGTGTCGATAAAGCCAAGTAAAAAACTTGTACAGAAGCATTACACGCAACAAAAGAACACCTGATGCTGCATTTCGCTCTTATTATGAGCTCATCAGAGGTGTATACTTAAGTGCGGTATACAACTGTACAAGACGGCGGTTGGTCTTTTAAACTCGTGGAGTAATGAATATAAGCAAAATGTGTGTCTGACGACATCTCGTGTATGAACATTGACACGTATGATTAGTATAAACTAAGAAAATGCCAACAGTTAAAAGTAAGGACACCTGATGCTGCATTTCGCTCTTATTATGAGCTCATCAGAGGTGTATAATCAAGATCCCAACTTCGCAGGCCGTTGCTTTGGAAATCAGATTTTTAAGCAATGCCTAGGTGTAAAGCAAAAATCTGTGATTTTCGAATCTGTAATTTCCGAGGGATCGTTTGTAGCAAGAAAAATGTTTACACCGTAAAGCATGTGTATCCCAAATTTCACAGCGGTTGACCCCTCGACCTACTCCGTTTAAAATCCGTTCATAAATATGGGCCTAAAGTATGTGACATGGTAACTTACACTTTAAAAATATTAATAAACGATTTATCGTTAAGACGAAAATTCCCCTTCTGACCAGTCCAACTACAAAATTGGGCAACTTCATTGAAAATCTTTTCCAGGCACCACAGAATGCTTTACACTCTTTCCTCCAGCATATTTTAGGTACGTCAACTGCATAAATTAATGTTCCATTAGTTATAATGACAAAGAAAAAATTCAGAACATGATTTACCAATTGTGGCTTAACTTGTTCACTAGAACTTAGCAATTTTTCAAAGTTTTGCACCTCCATTGTGGTATTTGTGGGTAACTTCGGCAATAAATTTGTTCCAAAGTCTTCGACAATATTAATCCCACTAACTCTTCTATGTATATCCTGTTAAGTTTTACCGAATATCATTAAATGAGTTTTCATTGTAATAATTTCCTTCTTTAGGTGTTGAATTTCATTTCCTAAGAGTTGTAAGTCTGAAACATACAAAATGTATAGTAAGTACTTGACATATGAATAGATGTGTACCAAAAGGTTGGTAAGGTTGTACAGGTGCATTTGAATTGTCATAGATTATTTGGGCTTCTAATATATCCTGTTCTATTGTAGTACTATGATGTACTTCAAGTGGTTGTAGTGGCGGTATAGAATCATCTACTGGTGTAGTATCTAAAATCATACATATTATTCTAGCACACAAGTTTTTGGCGCTTGTGGCAATGGTGAAATGAATCGTCTCTATACTTTCGATTTTTTTAAAATTTTTCTTTTATTCGTTTGCATTTCTGACTCTGATGCCGAAGAATTTGTAAATTTTTTTTTCAAAATATAACTCTTCTTTGTAATTACCTACGTACCATTCATAATATTATAACTACTTATATTTTTTATATTTTACTTACTATAAACTCCTAAAACTTTGTTAATTTGTGTAATATGCCAATCATAATCAGGAGAAATTGCCTTTGAAATGGCTTTACTTATGTCCTGTTTCTTTCTTGGCCAACATAAATGTACTTTGGCGTCATCATGATTTAACCATTTTGTAGGTACAGCCGATATGTAATTTAATTCTTCCATTTCGAATTCAACCACTGCGTACATGTACTACCAAATCAACAGTAGGTAAATTAAAAATATATATAAACATATAAAATTGTATTCAAACACGAAATGACGAAAAGGTAACCACACACAAAAAATTTCATTCTACTCATTTCAGTATTGCCACACATTACAAATTCTTTTACATTCTTATATTATAGTACTCATTGTACACGTATCCAGACTCAATACTTTCATACCGTTTCAAATTTTCATTGCAAACAAATGCACGCATGACATTACAGCTCAATTACCTACACAATAATTATACATTTCCATAACATTATTCACTCTTCTACAGATTACATATTGGGGTGTGGTTACTCCTCGTTCAAGCTTAACAAGATTTCCGCATTTGCCAAATGGAATAAAATTGGAGACCAATAATTTTTAAAATATTTTAACTTCATTATAATTATATTTTACAACAAACGGTTTACCATGGATAAACTTATTAGAAAGTTGTTGTTATTGTTGTTGTTGTTGTTGTAAGTATTAATAAAGGTATGATTAAAGATGATTTACATACAATATTACAATATCATTATATTTAATGCATTTTGTTACAATATCATCCATTTGCAATAACACTGCATCATCTGATAATTCATCAACCACTCCCGCAATAAAATAATGCAGTTGATTTGCATGGAGCTGTAAAATAATTTTTAAAACTCTGAAATATATTTACAATAAAAAATATTTTTTTTGTTTGGAGGCATTCTATAATGTTAAGTATTTTGCTATCAGTCCGCTTCTCAAAACACAATAGTTATTTTTTCCATCAATTTTAAATTGAAAAGTCTTTAAAGTTAGTACTTTATAAGAATTCACTATTTTACCACCCATAGCATTTTCTGGATAACTACTTATTAGATTTAACAGTTTCGGAACCACTTCTTCATGCAACGTGTTCAAATATTTTCTTTGCTCATAAATCCCATTGACAATCTGCTCCATTGGTCTAGGGCTCGTTCTTAAACATTTTTTAATTTGACTCATTACGTTTTCAAACTTGAAAGCTGTTAAATTTTCTAAACTTCCATATTTCTGAACATCTTGTGATAAATGGATTAAATTATGTACGTTGTGAGTGATATATTCATTGCCGTAAATGTTTTTATATTGTTTAACATATACCAAATTCAAAAATACAACAAAAAAAGTTTGCTACAAATAAATAAATATAAATTAATTAAATAAATTGATATCAGTTTCACTGCAAATATTATTAAATTGTATGCACATCGTGAATATGGGGGATTTTATTAAGGAAATAGTCTTATAGAGAGGGATATGAAACGATTTATTTTGTCTAGTAAAGATTTTGGGTACATGAAAACAAATGGTTGATAAAATATCTGGACAATCAATTTATTGTGGAAAATATTGTAAAGAAACGTCAGACCCGCACACACTCTTCTAACTTCACAAGAGTGCAGTTGAAACGTATTTAGCAAAACTTGGTTTAAAATGCCTCTTTCAGGATAAACACCATTAGTTTTATACCACAAATATTTTAATACCTTTCTTTGAATACCCTCAATTGAAAATTTGTGACATTCATAATATGGATTCCAAATAATGCTGCCGTATTCCAGTTTAGAGCGAACAAAAGAAAAGTAAAGCGTGAGCAATGCGTTTATCGAAGTAAAGGCATTGCAATTACGTAAAATGAAACCCAACATTTTATGAGCAGAAGTAACTATATGATTAATATGTAAGTTAAATGTGAGTTTACTATCAAATAGTATGCCCAGATCTTTAGTTTGTTCCAAACGATTTAGTGGCATTGCGTTAATATTGTAATTAAAGATCTTCGGAGAAATATTTCGAGTGTAAGTAACTATGTGACATTTTTTAATATTTAATGTAAGACCATTTTTCATGCACCAATTGTATAGCATATTAATATCCAATTGCATCGTAATACAATCTTGTTGCTAATAATTCGCCTAAAAAGTTTTACATCATCTGCAAACAAAAGTATATTTGACTTCATATCATTGCATATATCGTTAATGAATAATATAAATAACAGTGATCCTAGGTGAGAACCCTGTGGTACTCTAGATGTAGAAACATATACTTCAGAATGAAAGCCATTATGTATTACATACTGAAGTCTATCTTGAAGATATGACTTAAATAACTTGACGAATGCCATATTAGTCCATAGTCAAATAGTTTAGATAGTAAGATTCTGTGTACAGGCCTTTGAAATATCCGTGTAAATAACATTTACCTGGCCTTGATTTTCCATGGCTCCAGCAACGTATTGACTAAAACAACATAAGTTTGTAATTGTAGATCGTTTTCTACAAATCCATGCTGTTGCGGAGATATGTAACTTTTCACATTTGACATTACATGTTCATACAAAATTAATTCAAAGATTTTGGCAAAATTAGACAATATAGCTATTGGACGATAGTTGTTGATATCCGAGATGTCACCACTTTTAAACACAGGTGTGATCCTAGACGTTTTCCAAGTTTTTGGAAATGTTGATGTTTTTCTACCTAGAGTAATAATGATTTGAAGAGGTCGAACGAATACTGTGGCACAATCTTTAATAAGAAAGCTTGGCACCTGATCAAGTCCAGCAGTTTGTTTATATTTTAGTTTCCTGATCGCTGCCATAATCATGTCTTCCGTTACTCTATCCATATAAATATTTGACATGTTAGTATGAACCATAGCTTGAGTATATTCACCATCTTGCAAGTCATTAGGAACAACATAAACAGACTGAAAATAGTTCGCAAAGGCGTTAACTATCACCTGTGGAGTAGGTATTGTAAATTGAATCGCCATTATATATTAATCCAGGAATTCTATTACAGCTTTTTTTACTTTGAATATATGACCAGAATGTCTTGGAGTCAGTAATGATCGAATTTTCAACATTAGTTAAGTACTGCTTATAAGCTTCATTGATTTTAAATTTTGATAAGGTACGCAGTCTTTTAAATTCGTTAAAATAGATGGTTGAATTAGAAGCCTTAAACTTTCTATGACATTGGTTTTTAGTTTTAAAATTGCAATTATTTCTCTCGAGTACCATTTAGGATAATCTGAACGCTTAATGCAATATGTTGGCACGTATTCATCAAAAATTGGATACAGTAAGTCATAAAACATTGACATCAGTACAATCAAGTAGGGAATTCCAGTTAACTTTCAATAACGCTCTATAGAGATTAGGAAAGTCAGCTTTGTGGAAATTATAGGATCTATTTAAGGGGTTACTTTTAAATTTAGGTTCATGTTGAACATTAAAGGAACAATCAATTCTTAATGCCGGATGATGGGCATCCTCACAAACTAAAGGAGTAATATCTCGACATATATTACAGCTTATATTAGAAAAGATAAGGTCTAATATTCTATTATTGTTGTTTCTAACCTTATTATACTGAGTTAAATTTAGTAAGTGCGCAAAATTGTTTAATGCAGCAATTAACTTATCATTTATATTTTCAGAACAATGTTGAGGAATATTAAAGTCGCCTATAATCAAAAGATTTTAGTGGATAAATAGAATTCAGTAAAATAGTCCAACAGTAGTTCTAAAGTAGCAACCGTTGGTGTACTAGGAATGTAAACTACAAATACATAAATAATAACGGAATAAATAATACATTTACACCCGACAACATCTATCGTTTTTAGCGAGTTTAACAAATTGGTAAGATTCAAATTTTTGACGTCAATAAAATTTTTTAACGCAATTAAGACTCCTCCACCACGGGTTTTGGTTGTAAATTCATAATTACGATCGCATCTATATACGGTATACTTATTAGAAGAAAAATATTCGCTACTGTTAATATCTTCTTCTTTAATAATCTAGTGTTACAAATACTTAAAAGTTGAAAACAAAAAAGTTATGGTTTAAAATAACCGCTGACCTACCCAAAACGGACGCCTATGACCGGTACTAGAAATTCGCAATTGATGGAATCGATTCATCTCTGAAGGTTAAACAAGCATACCAGTTTTTGCTTTTCTCAGTAGAAGCGTTCTGGGAGTATTTAAAAAAAAACTATTTACAAGGCGCCATCTTCAAAGAGCTCCAGCTCCCTTAGGAAGCATTTTCGGATTAGGTAAAATTGGGTTAAATTGTCTTCAAATTATCTGAGGAATCTCCGGTCTTTGTTTGTCAGAAGAGGTTCTGAACACTCTGTATATATATATATATATATAATGCTTTTATTCTTTCACGTGTAAACATGTTAGTAATAAAAATCTTTGGGGTTTAAACACGTGTAATAAATATTAAAAATTACAACGTTTCGCCACGCTAACACGCTTAAAAATTGAAAATATATATATATATATTTGTAATAAAAATCTTTGGGGTTTAAACACGTGTAATAAATATTTAAAAAGTACAACGTTTCGCCACGCTAACACGCAGCTTTTCAATTAATTAATTACTTGAAAAAGCTGCGTGTTAGCGTGGCGTAACGTTGTAATTTTAATATTTATTACACGTGTTTAAACCCAAAGATTTTTATTACAAACATGTTTACACGTGAAAGAATAAAGCATTATATATATATATATATATATATATATATATATATATATATATATATTAGCAACTTTGCCGACAGGTATGTAAAGCAGTTACATAGTCGATTCTTCAATAATTATAGCCAACCTAACAGTTGGCAGAGTATAAAATTTCGAATCGCCTGCATATAGTACAAAAGGTTGTACAATAGCAAACAAACACTGAGAATACCCGACAGCTGTTTCGTCCTTTTGGAACTCATCGGGGTGAGAGAACTCGAGTGTAAGTTCACTTTGTAAACGCGCGCTAGTCGACTATATGCCTACTGGAGGGATCACAATATTTAAATGATAAGTTTTCGACATCTAGTGTCGACTCATTAGAAAGCGTTCACGTACGAAAATGTTAGCATTTAGTGTTTGTTTGCTATTGTACAACCTCTTGCGTACTTTACTGCAGGCGATTCGAAATTTTTATACTTGCCAACTGTTAGGTTGGCTATAATTATTGAAGAATCGACTATGTAACTGCTTTACATACCTGTCGGCAAAGTTGCTAACATTTTCGTACGTGAACGCTTTCACGAGTCGACACTAGATGTCGAAAAACTTATCATTTAAATATTGTGATCCCTCCAGTAGGGCATATAGTCGACAGCGCGCGTTTGTACAATAGTGAACTTACACTCGAGTTCTCTCACTCCCGATGAGTTCCAAAAGGACGAAACAGCTGTCGGTGATTCTCAGTGTTTGTTTGCTATTGTACAACCTCTTGCGTACTTTACTGCAGGCGATTCGAAATTTTTATACTTGCCAACTGTTAGGTTGGCTATAATTATTGAAGAATCGACTATGTAACTGCTTTACATACCTGTCGGCAAAGTTGCTAACATTTTCGTACGTGAACGCTTTCACGAGTCGACACTAGATGTCGAAAAACTTATCATTTAAATATTGTGATTCCTCCAGTAAGGCATATAGTCGACAGCGCGCGTTTGTACAATAGTGAACTTACACTCGAGTTCTCTCACTCCCGATGAGTTCCAAAAGGACGAAACAGCTGTCGGGTGATTCTCAGTGTTTGTTTGCTATTGTACAACCTCTGGCGTACTTTACTGCAGGCGATTCGAAATTTTTATACTTGCCAACTGTTAGGTTGGCTATAATTATTGAAGAATCGACTATGTAACTGCTTTACATACCTGTCGGCAAAGTTGCTAACATTTTCGTACGTGAACGCTTTCACGAGTCGACACTAGATGTCGAAAAACTTATCATTTAAATATTGTGATCCCTCCAGTAGGGCATATAGTCGACAGCGCGCGTTTGTACAATAGTGAACTTACACTCGAGTTCTCTCACTCCCGATGAGTTCCAAAAGGACGAAACAGCTGTCGGGTGATTCTCAGTGTTTGTTTGCTATTGTACAACCTCTTGCGTACTTTACTGCAGGCGATTCGAAATTTTTATACTTGCCAACTGTTAGGTTGGCTATAATTATTGAAGAATCGACTATGTAACTGCTTTACATACCTGTCGGCAAAGTTGCTAACATTTTCGTACGTGAACGCTTTCACGAGTCGACACTAGATGTCGAAAAACTTATCATTTAAATATTGTGATCCCTCCAGTAGGGCATATAGTCGACAGCGCGCGTTTGTACAATAGTGAACTTACACTCGAGTTCTCTCACTCCCGATGAGTTCCAAAAGGACGAAACAGCTGTCGGGTGATTCTCAGTGTTTGTTTGCTATTGTACAACCTCTTGCGTACTTTACTGCAGGCGATTCGAAATTTTTATACTTGCCAACTGTTAGGTTGGCTATAATTATTGAAGAATCGACTATGTAACTGCTTTACATACCTGTCGGCAAAGTTGCTAACATTTTCGTACGTGAACGCTTTCACGAGTCGACACTAGATGTCGAAAAACTTATCATTTAAATATTGTGATTCCTCCAGTAAGGCATATAGTCGACAGCGCGCGTTTGTACAATAGTGAACTTACACTCGAGTTCTCTCACTCCCGATGAGTCCCAAAAGGACGAAACAGCTGTCGGGTGATTCTCAGTGTTTGTTTGCTATTGTACAACCTCTTGCGTACTTTACTGCAGGCGATTCGAAATTTTATACTTGCCAACTGTTAGGTTGGCTATAATTATTGAAGAATCGACTATGTAACTGCTTTACATACCTGTCGGCAAAGTTGCTAACATTTTCGTACGTGAACGCTTTCACGAGTCGACACTAGATGTCGAAAAACTTATCATTTAAATATTGTGATCCCTCCAGTAGGGCATATAGTCGACAGCGCGCGTTTGTACAATAGTGAACTTACACTCGAGTTCTCTCACTCCCGATGAGTCCAAAAGGACGAAACAGCTGTCGGGTGATTCTCAGTGTTTGTTTGCTATTGTACAACCTCTTGCGTACTTTACTGCAGGCGATTCGAAATTTTATACTTGCCAACTGTTAGGTTGGCTATAATTATTGAAGAATCGACTATGTAACTGCTTTACATACCTGTCGGCAAAGTTGCTAACATTTTCGTACGTGAACGCTTTCACGAGTCGACACTAGATGTCGAAAAACTTATCATTTAAATATTGTGATCCCTCCAGTAGGGCATATAGTCGACAGCGCGCGTTTGTACAATAATGAACTTACACTCGAGTTCTCTCACTCCCGATGAGTTCCAAAAGGACGAAACAGCTGTCGGGTGATTCTCAGTGTTTGTTTGCTATTGTACAACCTCTTGCGTACTTTACTGCAGGCGATTCGAAATTTTTATACTTGCCAACTGTTAGGTTGGCTATAATTATTGAAGAATCGACTATGTAACTGCTTTACATACCTGTCGGCAAAGTTGCTAACATTTTCGTACGTGAACGCTTTCACGAGTCGACACTAGATGTCGAAAAACTTATCATTTAAATATTGTGATCCCTCCAGTAGGGCATATAGTCGACAGCGCGCGTTTGTACAATAATGAACTTACACTCGAGTTCTCTCACTCCCGATGAGTTCCCAAAGGACGAAACAGCTGTCGGGTGATTCTCAGTGTTTGTTTGCTATTGTACAACCTCTTGCGTACTTTACTGCAGGCGATTCGAAATTTTTATACTTGCCAACTGTTAGGTTGGCTATAATTATTGAAGAATCGACTATGTAACTGCTTTACATACCTGTCGGCAAAGTTGCTAACATTTTCGTACGTGAACGCTTTCACGAGTCGACACTAGATGTCGAAAAACTTATCATTTAAATATTGTGATCCCTCCAGTAGGGCATATAGTCGACAGCGCGCGTTTGTACAATAGTGAACTTACACTCGAGTTCTCTCACTCCCGATGAGTCCCAAAAGGACGAAACAGCTGTCAGGTGATTCTCAGTGTTTGTTTGCTATTGTACAACCTCTTGCGTACTTTACTGCAGGCGATTCGAAATTTTTATACTTGCCAACTGTTAGGTTGGCTATAATTATTGAAGAATCGACTATGTAACTGCTTTACATACCTGTCGGCAAAGTTGCTAACATTTTAGTACGTGAACGCTTTCACGAGTCGACACTAGATGTCGAAAAACTTATCATTTAAATATTGTGATCCCTCCAGTAGGGCATATAGTCGACAGCGCGCGTTTGTACAATAGTGAACTTACACTCGAGTTCTCTCACTCCCGATGAGTTCCAAAAGGACGAAACAGCTGTCGGGTGATTCTCAGTGTTTGTTTGCTATTGTACAACCTCTTGCGTACTTTACTGCAGGCGATTCGAAATTTTTATACTTGCCAACTGTTAGGTTGGCTATAATTATTGAAGAATCGACTATGTAACTGCTTTACATACCTGTCAAACCAACAGAAAAACACCAAAAACTGCACCAAAAACTTGACTCGGACACGTGTTTCATCAGCTAAGCTGTTATCATCAGCGATACCGATGATGATAACAGCTTAGCTGTTGAAACACGTGTCCGAGTCAAGTTTTTGGTGCAGTTTTTGGTGTTTTTCTGTTGGTTAAATAGACGCTGCAGTTAGTGTTCCTTTCCTTTGATTACATACCTGTCGGCAAAGTTGCTAACATTTTCGTACGTGAACGCTTTCACGAGTCGACACTAGATGTCGAAAAACTTATCATTTAAATATTGTGATCCCTCAGTAGGGCATATAGTCGACAGCGCGCGTTTGTACAATAGTGAACTTACACTCGAGTTCTCTCACTCCCGATGAGTTCCAAAAGGACGAAACAGCTGTCAGGTGATTCTCAGTGTTTGTTTGCTATTGTACAACCTCTTGCGTACTTTACTGCAGGCGATTCGAAATTTTTATACTTGCCAACTGTTAGGTTGGCTATAATTATTGAAGAATCGACTATGTAACTGCTTTACATACCTGTCGGCAAAGTTGCTAACATTTTCGTACGTGAACGCTTTCACGAGTCGACACTAGATGTCGAAAAACTTATCATTTAAATATTGTGATCCCTCCAGTAGGGCATATAGTCGACAGCGCGCGTTTGTACAATAGTGAACTTACACTCGAGTTCTCTCACTCCCGATGAGTTCCAAAAGGACGAAACAGCTGTCGGGTGATTCTCAGTGTTTGTTTGCTATTGTACAACCTCTGGCGTACTTTACTGCAGGCGATTCGAAATTTTTATACTTGCCAACTGTTAGGTTGGCTATAATTATTGAAGAATCGACTATGTAACTGCTTTACATACCTGTCGGCAAAGTTGCTAACATTTTCGTACGTGAACGCTTTCACGAGTCGACACTAGATGTCGAAAAACTTATCATTTAAATATTGTGATCCCTCCAGTAGGGCATATAGTCGACAGCGCGCGTTTGTACAATAGTGAACTTACACTCGAGTTCTCTCACTCCCGATGAGTTCCAAAAGGACAAAACAGCTGTCGGGTGATTCTCAGTGTTTGTTTGCTATTGTACAACCTCTTGCGTACTTTACTGCAGGCGATTCGAAATTTTATACTTGCCAACTGTTAGGTTGGCTATAATTATTGAAGAATCGACTATGTAACTGCTTTACATACCTGTCGGCAAAGTTGCTAACATTTTCGTACGTGAACGCTTTCACGAGTCGACACTAGATGTCGAAAAACTTATCATTTAAATATTGTGATCCCTCCAGTAGGGCATATAGTCGACAGCGCGCGTTTGTACAATAGTGAACTTACACTCGAGTTCTCTCACTCCCGATGAGTTCCAAAAGGACGAAACAGCTGTCGGGTGATTTTCAGTGTTTGTTTGCTATTGTACAACCTCTTGCGTACTTTACTGCAGGCGATTCGAAATTTTATACTTGCCAACTGTTAGGTTGGCTATAATTATTGAAGAATCGACTATGTAACTGCTTTACATACCTGTCAAACTAACACAAAAACACCAAAAACTTCCAAAACTTGACTCGGACACGTGTTTCGACAGCTAAGCTGTTATCATCAGCGATACCGATGAGTCCAATAACGAGCAGCTGTTGAAACTCGTGTCCGTATTCAGTTTTGGTGCAGTTTTTGGTGTTTTTCTGTTGGTAAATTTTATACTAGCCAACTGTTAGGTTGGCTATTTATTTCGACTATGTAACGTTTACATACCTGTCGGCAAAGTTGCTAACATTTTCGTACGTGAACGCTTTCACGAGTCGACACTAGATGTCGAAAACTTATCATTTAAATATTGTGATCCCTCCAGTAGGGCATATAGTAGACAGCGCGCGTCTGTACAATAGTGAACTTACACTCGAGTTCTCTCACTCCCGATGAGTTCCAAAAGGACGAAACAGCTGTCGGGTGATTCTCAGTGTTTGTTTGCTATTGTACAACCTCTTGCGTACTTTACTGCAGGCGATTCGAAATTTTATACTTGCCAACTGTTAGGTTGGCTATAATTATTGAAGAATCGACTATGTAACTGCTTTACATACCTGTCGGCAAAGTTGCTAACATTTTCGTACGTGAACGCTTTCACGAGTCGACACTAGATGTCGAAAAACTTATCATTTAAATATTGTGATCCCTCCAGTAGGGCATATAGTCGACAGCGCGCGTTTGTACAATAGTGAACTTACACTCGAGTTCTCTCACTCCCGATGAGTTCCAAAAGGACGAAACAGCTGTCGGGTGATTCTCAGTGTTTGTTTGCTATTGTACAACCTCTTGCGTACTTTACTGCAGGCGATTCGAAATTTTTATACTTGCCAACTGTTAGGTTGGCTATAATTATTGAAGAATCGACTATGTAACTGCTTTACATACCTGTCGGCAAAGTTGCTAACATTTTCGTACGTGAACGCTTTCACGAGTCGACACTAGATGTCGAAAAACTTATCATTTAAATATTGTGATCCCTCCAGTAGGGCATATAGTCGACAGCGCGCGTTTGTACAATAGTGAACTTACACTCGAGTTCTCTCACTCCCGATGAGTTCCAAAAGGACGAAACAGCTGTCGGGTGATTCTCAGTGTTTGTTTGCTATTGTACAACCTCTTGCGTACTTTACTGCAGGCGATTCGAAATTTTTATACTTGCCAACTGTTAGGTTGGCTATAATTATTGAAGAATCGACTATGTAACTGCTTTACATACCTGTCGGCAAAGTTGCTAACATTTTCGTACGTGAACGCTTTCACGAGTCGACACTAGATGTCGAAAAACTTATCATTTAAATATTGTGATCCCTCCAGTAGGGCATATAGTCGACAGCGCGCGTTTGTACAATAGTGAACTTACACTCGAGTTCTCTCACTCCCGATGAGTTCCAAAAGGACGAAACAGCTGTCGGGTGATTCTCAGTGTTTGTTTGCTATTGTACAACCTCTTGCGTACTTTACTGCAGGCGATTCGAAATTTTTATACTTGCCAACTGTTAGGTTGGCTATAATTATTGAAGAATCGACTATGTAACTGCTTTACATACCTGTCCAAAGTCCAACAGAAAAACACCAAAAACTGCATTGACTCACACATTGTCCAACAGCTAAGCTGTTATCATACAGCGATACCGATGATGATAACAGCTCTAGCTGTTGAAACACGTGTCCGAGTCATTCTCAGTTTTTTTTGGTACAATTTTTTGGTGTTTTTCTGTTGGTAAAATAGACGCTGCAGTTAGTGTTCCTTTCCTTTGATTACATACCTGTCGGCAAAGTTGCTAACATTTTCGTACGTGAACGCTTTCACGAGTCGACACTAGATGTCGAAAAAACTTATCATTTAAATATTGTGATCCCTCCAGTAGGGCATATAGTCGACAGCGCGCGTTTGTACAATAGTGAACTTACACTCGAGTTCTCTCACTCCCGATGAGTTCCCAAAGGACGAAACAGCTGTCGGGTGATTCTCAGTGTTTGTTTGCTATTGTACAACCTCTTGCGTACTTTACTGCAGGCGATTCGAAATTTTTATACTTGCCAACTGTTAGGTTGGCTATAATTATTGAAGAATCGACTATGTAACTGCTTTACATACCTGTCGGCAAAGTTGCTAACATTTTCGTACGTGAACGCTTTCACGAGTCGACACTAGATGTCGAAAAAACTTATCATTTAAATATTGTGATCCCTCCAGTAGGGCATATAGTCGACAGCGCGTTTGTACAATAGTGAACTTACACTCGAGTTCTCTCACTCCCGATGAGTTCCAAAAGGACGAAACAGCTGTCGGGTGATTCTCAGTGTTTGTTTGCTATTGTACAACCTCTTGCGTACTTTACTGCAGGCGATTCGAAATTTTTATACTTGCCAACTGTTAGGTTGGCTATAATTATTGAAGAATCGACTATGTAACTGCTTTACATACCTGTCGGCAAAGTTGCTAACATTTTCGTACGTGAACGCTTTCACGAGTCGACACTAGATGTCGAAAAACTTATCATTTAAATATTGTGATCCCTCCAGTAGGGCATATAGTCGACAGCGCGCGTTTGTACAATAGTGAACTTACACTCGAGTTCTCTCACTCCCGATGAGTTCCAAAAGGACGAAACAGCTGTCGGGTGATTCTCAGTGTTTGTTTGCTATTGTACAACCTCTTGCGTACTTTACTGCAGGCGATTCGAAATTTTTATACTTGCCAACTGTTAGGTTGGCTATAATTATTGAAGAATCGACTATGTAACTGCTTTACATACCTGTCGGCAAAGTTGCTAACATTTTCGTACGTGAACGCTTTCACGAGTCGACACTAGATGTCGAAAAACTTATCATTTAAATATTGTGATCCCTCCAGTAGGGCATATAGTCGACAGCGCGCGTTTGTACAATAGTGAACTTACACTCGAGTTCTCTCACTCCCGATGAGTTCCAAAAGGACGAAACAGCTGTCAGGTGATTCTCAGTGTTTGTTTGCTATTGTACAACCTCTGGCGTACTTTACTGCAGGCGATTCGAAATTTTTATACTTGCCAACTGTTAGGTTGGCTATAATTATTAAAGAATCGACTATGTAACTGCTTTACATACCTGTCGGCAAAGTTGCTAACATTTTCGTACGTGAACGCTTTCACGAGTCGACACTAGATGTCGAAAAACTTATCATTTAAATATTGTGATCCCTCCAGTAGGGCATATAGTCGACAGCGCGCGTTTGTACAATAGTGAACTTACACTCGAGTTCTCTCACTCCCGATGAGTTCCAAAAGGACGAAACAGCTGTCGGGTGATTCTCAGTGTTTGTTTGCTATTGTACAACCTCTTGCGTACTTTACTGCAGGCGATTCGAAATTTTATACTTGCCAACTGTTAGGTTGGCTATAATTATTGAAGAATCGACTATGTAACTGCTTTACATACCTGTCGGCAAAGTTGCTAACATTTTCGTACGTGAACGCTTTCACGAGTCGACACTAGATGTCGAAAAAACTTATCATTTAAATATTGTGATCCCTCCAGTAGGGCATATAGTCGACAGCGCGCGTTTGTACAATAGTGAACTTACACTCGAGTTCTCTCACTCCCGATGAGTTCCAAAGGACGAAACAGCTGTCGGGTGATTCTCAGTGTTTGTTTGCTATTGTACAACCTCTTGCGTACTTTACTGCAGGCGATTCGAAATTTTATACTTGCCAACTGTTAGGTTGGCTATAATTATTGAAGAATCGACTATGTAACTGCTTTACATACCTGTCGGCAAAGTTGCTAACATTTTCGTACGTGAACGCTTTCACGAGTCGACACTAGATGTCGAAAAACTTATCATTTAAATATTGTGATCCCTCCAGTAGGGCATATAGTCGACAGCGCGCGTTTGTACAATAGTGAACTTACACTCGAGTTCTCTCACTCCCGATGAGTTCCCAAAGGACGAAACAGCTGTCGGGTGATTCTCAGTGTTTGTTTGCTATTGTACAACATCTTGCGTACTTTACTGCAAGGCGATTCGAAATTTTTATACTTGCCAACTGTTAGGTTGGCTATAATTATTGAAGAATCGACTATGTAACTGCTTTACATACCTGTCGGCAAAGTTGCTAACATTTTCGTACGTGAACGCTTTCACGAGTCGACACTAGATGTCGAAAAACTTATCATTTAAATATTGTGATCCCTCCAGTAGGGCATATAGTCGACAGCGCGCGTTTGTACAATAGTGAACTTACACTCGAGTTCTCTCACTCCCGATGAGTCCCAAAAGGACAAAACAGCTGTCGGGTGATTCTCAGTGTTTGTTTGCTATTGTACAACCTCTTGCGTAGTTTACTGCAGGCGATTCGAAATTTTTATACTTGCCAACTGTTAGGTTGGCTATAATTATTGAAGAATCGACTATGTAACTGCTTTACATACCTGTCGGCAAAGTTGCTAACATTTTCGTACGTGAACGCTTTCACGAGTCGACACTAGATGTCGAAAAAACTTATCATTTAAATATTGTGATCCCTCCAGTAGGGCATATAGTCGACAGCGCGCGTTTGTACAATAGTGAACTTACACTCGAGTTCTCTCACTCCCGATGAGTTCCAAAAGGACAAAACAGCTGTCGGGTGATTCTCAGTGTTTGTTTGCTATTGTACAACCTCTTGCGTACTTTACTGCAGGCGATTCGAAATTTTTATACTTGCCAACTGTTAGGTTGGCTATAATTATTGAAGAATCGACTATGTAACTGCTTTACATACCTTCAAACTAACAGAAACACTCAAAAACTGCACAAAATTGATTTAACACGTGTTTCAACAGCTAAGCTGTTATCATCAGCGATACCGATGATGATAACAGCAGCTGTTGAACACGTGTCCATCAGTTTTTGGTGCAGTTTTTTGGTGTTTTTCTGTTGGTAAAATAGACGCTGCAGTTAGTGTTCCTTTCCTTTGATTACATACCTGTCGGCAAAGTTGCTAACATTTTCGTACGTGAACGCTTTCACGAGTCGACACTAGATGTCGAAAAAACTTATCATTTAAATATTGTGATCCCTCCAGTAGGGCATATAGTCGACAGCGCGCGTTTGTACAATAGTGAACTTACACTCGAGTTCTCTCACTCCCGATGAGTTCCAAAAGGACGAAACAGCTGTCGGGTGATTCTCAGTGTTTGTTTGCTATTGTACAACCTCTTGCGTACTTTACTGCAGGCGATTCGAAATTTTTTATACTTGCCAACTGTTAGGTTGGCTATAATTATTGAAGAATCGACTATGTAACTGCTTTACATACCTGTCCAAATCAACAGAAAAACACCAAAACTGGCAGACTCGGAACGTGCTTAACAGCTAAGCTGTTATCATCAGCGATACCGATAAGTATGCTTACGTGTCCGAGTAAGTTTTCATTTTTGGTTTTTCTGTTGGTTAAATAGACGCTGCAGTTAGTGTTCCTTTCCTTTTGATTACATACCTGTCGGCAAAGTTGCTAACATTTTCGTACGTGAACGCTTTCACGAGTCGACACTAGATGTCGAAAAACTTATCATTTAAATATTGTGATCCCTCCAGTAGGGCATATAGTCGACAGCGCGCGTTTGTACAATAGTGAACTTACACTCGAGTTCTCTCACTCCCGATGAGTTCCAAAAGGACGAAACAGCTGTCGGGTGATTCTCAGTGTTTGTTTGCTATTGTACAACCTCTTGCGTACTTTACTGCAGGCGATTCGAAATTTTTATACTTGCCAACTGTTAGGTTGGCTATAATTATTGAAGAATCGACTATGTAACTGCTTTACATACCTGTCGGCAAAGTTGCTAACATTTTCGTACGTGAACGCTTTCACGAGTCGACACTAGATGTCGAAAAACTTATCATTTAAATATTGTGATCCCTCCAGTAGGGCATATAGTCGACAGCGCGCGTTTGTACAATAGTGAACTTACACTCGAGTTCTCTCACTCCCGATGAGTCCCAAAAGGACGAAACAGCTGTCGGGTGATTCTCAGTGTTTGTTTGCTATTGTACAACCTCTTGCGTACTTTACTGCAGGCGATTCGAAATTTTTATACTTGCCAACTGTTAGGTTGGCTATAATTATTAAAGAATCGACTATGTAACTGCTTTACATACCTGTCGGCAAAGTTGCTAACATTTTCGTACGTGAACGCTTTCACGAGTCGACACTAGATGTCGAAAAACTTATCATTTAAATATTGTGATCCCTCCAGTAGGGCATATAGTCGACAGCGCGCGTTTGTACAATAGTGAACTTACACTCGAGTTCTCTCACTCCCGATGAGTTCCAAAAGGACGAAACAGCTGTCGGGTGATTCTCAGTGTTTGTTTGCTATTGTACAACCTCTTGCGTACTTTACTGCAGGCGATTCGAAATTTTTATACTTGCCAACTGTTAGGTTGGCTATAATTATTGAAGAATCGACTATGTAACTGCTTTACATACCTGTCGGCAAAGTTGCTAACATTTTCGTACGTGAACGCTTTCACGAGTCGACACTAGATGTCGAAAAACTTATCATTTAAATATTGTGATCCCTCCAGTAGGGCATATAGTCGACAGCGCGCGTTTGTACAATAGTGAACTTACACTCGAGTTCTCTCACTCCCGATGAGTTCCAAAAGGACGAAACAGCTGTCGGGTGATTCTCAGTGTTTGTTTGCTATTGTACAACCTCTTGCGTACTTTACTGCAGGCGATTCGAAATTTTATACTTGCCAACTGTTAGGTTGGCTATAATTATTGAAGAATCGACTATGTAACTGCTTTACATACCTGTCGGCAAAGTTGCTAACATTTTCGTACGTGAACGCTTTCACGAGTCGACACTAGATGTCGAAAAACTTATCATTTAAATATTGTGATCCCTCCAGTAGGGCATATAGTCGACAGCGCGCGTTTGTACAATAGTGAACTTACACTCGAGTTCTCTCACTCCCGATGAGTTCCAAAAGGACGAAACAGCTGTCGGGTGATTCTCAGTGTTTGTTTGCTATTGTACAACCTCTTGCGTACTTTACTGCAGGCGATTCGAAATTTTTATACTTGCCAACTGTTAGGTTGGCTATAATTATTGAAGAATCGACTATGTAACTGCTTTACATACCTGTCGGCAAAGTTGCTAACATTTTCGTACGTGAACGCTTTCACGAGTCGACACTAGATGTCGAAAAACTTATCATTTAAATATTGTGATCCCTCCAGTAGGGCATATAGTCGACAGCGCGCGTTTGTACAATAGTGAACTTACACTCGAGTTCTCTCACTCCCGATGAGTTCCAAAAGGACGAAACAGCTGTCGGGTGATTCTCAGTGTTTGTTTGCTATTGTACAACCTCTTGCGTACTTTACTGCAGGCGATTCGAAATTTTATACTTGCCAACTGTTAGGTTGGCTATAATTATTGAAGAATCGACTATGTAACTGCTTTACATACCTGTCGGCAAAGTTGCTAACATTTTCGTACGTGAACGCTTTCACGAGTCGACACTAGATGTCGAAAAACTTATCATTTAAATATTGTGATCCCTCCAGTAGGGCATATAGTCGACAGCGCGTTTGTACAATAGTGAACTTACACTCGAGTTCTCTCACTCCCGATGAGTTCCAAAAGGACGAAACAGCTGTCGGGTGATTCTCAGTGTTTGTTTGCTATTGTACAACCTCTTGCGTACTTTACTGCAGGCGATTCGAAATTTTTATACTTGCCAACTGTTAGGTTGGCTATAATTATTAAAGAATCGACTATGTAACTGCTTTACATACCTGTCGGCAAAGTTGCTAACATTTTCGTACGTGAACGCTTTCACGAGTCGACACTAGATGTCGAAAAACTTATCATTTAAATATTGTGATCCCTCCAGTAGGGCATATAGTCGACAGCGCGCGTTTGTACAATAGTGAACTTACACTCGAGTTCTCTCACTCCCGATGAGTTCCAAAAGGACGAAACAGCTGTCGGGTGATTCTCAGTGTTTGTTTGCTATTGTACAACCTCTTGCGTACTTTACTGCAGGCGATTCGAAATTTTATACTTGCCAACTGTTAGGTTGGCTATAATTATTAAAGAATCGACTATGTAACTGCTTTACATACCTGTCGGCAAAGTTGCTAACATTTTCGTACGTGAACGCTTTCACGAGTCGACACTAGATGTCGAAAAACTTATCATTTAAATATTGTGATCCCTCCAGTAGGGCATATAGTCGACAGCGCGCGTTTGTACAATAGTGAACTTACACTCGAGTTCTCTCACTCCCGATGAGTCCCAAAAGGACGAAACAGCTGTCGGGTGATTCTCAGTGTTTGTTTGCTATTGTACAACCTCTTGCGTACTTTACTGCAGGCGATTCGAAATTTTATACTTGCCAACTGTTAGGTTGGCTATAATTATTAAAGAATCGACTATGTAACTGCTTTACATACCTGTCGGCAAAGTTGCTAACATTTTCGTACGTGAACGCTTTCACGAGTCGACACTAGATGTCGAAAAACTTATCATTTAAATATTGTGATCCCTCCAGTAGGGCATATAGTCGACAGCGCGCGTTTGTACAATAGTGAACTTACACTCGAGTTCTCTCACTCCCGATGAGTCCCAAAAGGACGAAACAGCTGTCGGGTGATTCTCAGTGTTTGTTTGCTATTGTACAACCTCTTGCGTACTTTACTGCAGGCGATTCGAAATTTTTATACTTGCCAACTGTTAGGTTGGCTATAATTATTGAAGAATCGACTATGTAACTGCTTTACATACCTGTCGGCAAAGTTGCTAACATTTTCGTACGTGAACGCTTTCACGAGTCGACACTAGATGTCGAAAAACTTATCATTTAAATATTGTGATCCCTCCAGTAGGGCATATAGTCGACAGCGCGCGTTTGTACAATAGTGAACTTACACTCGAGTTCTCTCACTCCCGATGAGTTCCAAAAGGACGAAACAGCTGTCGGGTGATTCTCAGTGTTTGTTTGCTATTGTACAACCTCTTGCGTACTTTACTGCAGGCGATTCGAAATTTTTATACTTGCCAACTGTTAGGTTGGCTATAATTATTAAAGAATCGACTATGTAACTGCTTTACATACCTGTCGGCAAAGTTGCTAACATTTTCGTACGTGAACGCTTTCACGAGTCGACACTAGATGTCGAAAAACTTATCATTTAAATATTGTGATCCCTCCAGTAGGGCATATAGTCGACAGCGCGCGTTTGTACAATAGTGAACTTACACTCGAGTTCTCTCACTCCCGATGAGTCCCAAAAGGACGAAACAGCTGTCGGGTGATTCTCAGTGTTTGTTTGCTATTGTACAACCTCTTGCGTACTTTACTGCAGGCGATTCGAAATTTTATACTTGCCAACTGTTAGGTTGGCTATAATTATTAAAGAATCGACTATGTAACTGCTTTACATACCTGTCGGCAAAGTTGCTAACATTTTCGTACGTGAACGCTTTCACGAGTCGACACTAGATGTCGAAAAACTTATCATTTAAATATTGTGATCCCTCCAGTAGGGCATATAGTCGACAGACGCGTTTGTACAATAGTGAACTTACACTCGAGTTCTCTCACTCCCGATGAGTCCCAAAAGGACGAAACAGCTGTCGGGTGATTCTCAGTGTTTGTTTGCTATTGTACAACCTCTTGCGTACTTTACTGCAGGCGATTCGAAATTTTTATACTTGCCAACTGTTAGGTTGGCTATAATTATTAAAGAATCGACTATGTAACTGCTTTACATACCTGTCGGCAAAGTTGCTAACATTTTCGTACGTGAACGCTTTCACGAGTCGACACTAGATGTCGAAAAACTTATCATTTAAATATTGTGATCCCTCCAGTAGGGCATATAGTCGACAGCGCGCGTTTGTACAATAGTGAACTTACACTCGAGTTCTCTCACTCCCGATGAGTCCCAAAAGGACGAAACAGCTGTCGGGTGATTCTCAGTGTTTGTTTGCTATTGTACAACCTCTTGCGTACTTTACTGCAGGCGATTCGAAATTTTTATACTTGCCAACTGTTAGGTTGGCTATAATTATTAAAGAATCGACTATGTAACTGCTTTACATACCTGTCGGCAAAGTTGCTAACATTTTCGTACGTGAACGCTTTCACGAGTCGACACTAGATGTCGAAAAACTTATCATTTAAATATTGTGATCCCTCCAGTAGGGCATATAGTCGACAGCGCGCGTTTGTACAATAGTGAACTTACACTCGAGTTCTCTCACTCCCGATGAGTCCCAAAAGGACGAAACAGCTGTCGGGTGATTCTCAGTGTTTGTTTGCTATTGTACAACCTCTTGCGTACTTTACTGCAGGCGATTCGAAATTTTTATACTTGCCAACTGTTAGGTTGGCTATAATTATTGAAGAATCGACTATGTAACTGCTTTACATACCTGTCGGCAAAGTTGCTAACATTTTCGTACGTGAACGCTTTCACGAGTCGACACTAGATGTCGAAAAACTTATCATTTAAATATTGTGATCCCTCCAGTAGGGCATATAGTCGACAGCGCGCGTTTGTACAATAGTGAACTTACACTCGAGTTCTCTCACTCCCGATGAGTCCCAAAAGGACGAAACAGCTGTCGGGTGATTCTCAGTGTTTGTTTGCTATTGTACAACCTCTTGCGTACTTTACTGCAGGCGATTCGAAATTTTTATACTTGCCAACTGTTAGGTTGGCTATAATTATTGAAGAATCGACTATGTAACTGCTTTACATACCTGTCGGCAAAGTTGCTAACATTTTCGTACGTGAACGCTTTCACGAGTCGACACTAGATGTCGAAAAACTTATCATTTAAATATTGTGATCCCTCCAGTAGGGCATATAGTCGACAGCGCGCGTTTGTACAATAGTGAACTTACACTCGAGTTCTCTCACTCCCGATGAGTCCCAAAAGGACGAAACAGCTGTCGGGTGATTCTCAGTGTTTGTTTGCTATTGTACAACCTCTTGCGTACTTTACTGCAGGCGATTCGAAATTTTTATACTTGCCAACTGTTAGGTTGGCTATAATTATTAAAGAATCGACTATGTAACTGCTTTACATACCTGTCGGCAAAGTTGCTAACATTTTCGTACGTGAACGCTTTCACGAGTCGACACTAGATGTCGAAAAACTTATCATTTAAATATTGTGATCCCTCCAGTAGGGCATATAGTCGACAGCGCGCGTTTGTACAATAGTGAACTTACACTCGAGTTCTCTCACTCCCGATGAGTCCCAAAAGGACGAAACAGCTGTCGGGTGATTCTCAGTGTTTGTTTGCTATTGTACAACCTCTTGCGTACTTTACTGCAGGCGATTCGAAATTTTTATACTTGCCAACTGTTAGGTTGGCTATAATTATTAAAGAATCGACTATGTAACTGCTTTACATACCTGTCGGCAAAGTTGCTAACATTTTCGTACGTGAACGCTTTCACGAGTCGACACTAGATGTCGAAAAACTTATCATTTAAATATTGTGATCCCTCCAGTAGGGCATATAGTCGACAGCGCGCGTTTGTACAATAGTGAACTTACACTCGAGTTCTCTCACTCCCGATGAGTCCCAAAAGGACGAAACAGCTGTCGGGTGATTCTCAGTGTTTGTTTGCTATTGTACAACCTCTTGCGTACTTTACTGCAGGCGATTCGAAATTTTATACTTGCCAACTGTTAGGTTGGCTATAATTATTGAAGAATCGACTATGTAACTGCTTTACATACCTGTCGGCAAAGTTGCTAACATTTTCGTACGTGAACGCTTTCACGAGTCGACACTAGATGTCGAAAAACTTATCATTTAAATATTGTGATCCCTCCAGTAGGGCATATAGTCGACAGCGCGCGTTTGTACAATAGTGAACTTACACTCGAGTTCTCTCACTCCCGATGAGTCCCAAAAGGACGAAACAGCTGTCGGGTGATTCTCAGTGTTTGTTTGCTATTGTACAACCTCTTGCGTACTTTACTGCAGGCGATTCGAAATTTTTATACTTGCCAACTGTTAGGTTGGCTATAATTATTAAAGAATCGACTATGTAACTGCTTTACATACCTGTCGGCAAAGTTGCTAACATTTTCGTACGTGAACGTTTTCACGAGTCGACACTAGATGTCGAAAAACTTATCATTTAAATATTGTGATCCCTCCAGTAGGGCATATAGTCGACAGCGCGCGTTTGTACAATAGTGAACTTACACTCGAGTTCTCTCACTCCCGATGAGTCCCAAAAGGACGAAACAGCTGTCGGGTGATTCTCAGTGTTTGTTTGCTATTGTACAACCTCTTGCGTACTTTACTGCAGGCGATTCGAAATTTTTATACTTGCCAACTGTTAGGTTGGCTATAATTATTGAAGAATCGACTATGTAACTGCTTTACATACCTGTCGGCAAAGTTGCTAACATTTTCGTACGTGAACGCTTTCACGAGTCGACACTAGATGTCGAAAAACTTATCATTTAAATATTGTGATCCCTCCAGTAGGGCATATAGTCGACAGCGCGCGTTTGTACAATAGTGAACTTACACTCGAGTTCTCTCACTCCCGATGAGTCCAAAAGGACGAAACAGCTGTCGGGTGATTCTCAGTGTTTGTTTGCTATTGTACAACCTCTTGCGTACTTTACTGCAGGCGATTCGAAATTTTATACTTGCCAACTGTTAGGTTGGCTATAATTATTGAAGAATCGACTATGTAACTGCTTTACATACCTGTCGGCAAAGTTGCTAACATTTTCGTACGTGAACGTTTTCACGAGTCGACACTAGATGTCGAAAAACTTATCATTTAAATATTGTGATCCCTCCAGTAGGGCATATAGTCGACAGCGCGCGTTTGTACAATAGTGAACTTACACTCGAGTTCTCTCACTCCCGATGAGTCCCAAAAGGACGAAACAGCTGTCGGGTGATTCTCAGTGTTTGTTTGCTATTGTACAACCTCTTGCGTACTTTACTGCAGGCGATTCGAAATTTTATACTTGCCAACTGTTAGGTTGGCTATAATTATTAAAGAATCGACTATGTAACTGCTTTACATACCTGTCGGCAAAGTTGCTAACATTTTCGTACGTGAACGCTTTCACGAGTCGACACTAGATGTCGAAAAACTTATCATTTAAATATTGTGATCCCTCCAGTAGGGCATATAGTCGACAGCGCGCGTTTGTACAATAGTGAACTTACACTCGAGTTCTCTCACTCCCGATGAGTCCCAAAAGGACGAAACAGCTGTCGGGTGATTCTCAGTGTTTGTTTGCTATTGTACAACCTCTTGCGTACTTTACTGCAGGCGATTCGAAATTTTTATACTTGCCAACTGTTAGGTTGGCTATAATTATTGAAGAATCGACTATGTAACTGCTTTACATACCTGTCGGCAAAGTTGCTAACATTTTCGTACGTGAACGCTTTCACGAGTCGACACTAGATGTCGAAAAAACTTATCATTTAAATATTGTGATCCCTCCAGTAGGGCATATAGTCGACAGCGCGTTTGTACAATAGTGAACTTACACTCGAGTTCTCTCACTCCCGATGAGTCCCAAAAGGACGAAACAGCTGTCGGGTGATTCTCAGTGTTTGTTTGCTATTGTACAACCTCTTGCGTACTTTACTGCAGGCGATTCGAAATTTTATACTTGCCAACTGTTAGGTTGGCTATAATTATTAAAGAATCGACTATGTAACTGCTTTACATACCTGTCGGCAAAGTTGCTAACATTTTCGTACGTGAACGCTTTCACGAGTCGACACTAGATGTCGAAAAACTTATCATTTAAATATTGTGATCCCTCCAGTAGGGCATATAGTCGACAGCGCGCGTTTGTACAATAGTGAACTTACACTCGAGTTCTCTCACTCCCGATGAGTCCCAAAAGGACGAAACAGCTGTCGGGTGATTCTCAGTGTTTGTTTGCTATTGTACAACCTCTTGCGTACTTTACTGCAGGCGATTCGAAATTTTTATACTTGCCAACTGTTAGGTTGGCTATAATTATTAAAGAATCGACTATGTAACTGCTTTACATACCTGTCGGCAAAGTTGCTAACATTTTCGTACGTGAACGCTTTCACGAGTCGACACTAGATGTCGAAAAACTTATCATTTAAATATTGTGATCCCTCCAGTAGGGCATATAGTCGACAGCGCGCGTTTGTACAATAGTGAACTTACACTCGAGTTCTCTCACTCCCGATGAGTCCCAAAAGGACGAAACAGCTGTCGGGTGATTCTCAGTGTTTGTTTGCTATTGTACAACCTCTTGCGTACTTTACTGCAGGCGATTCGAAATTTTATACTTGCCAACTGTTAGGTTGGCTATAATTATTGAAGAATCGACTATGTAACTGCTTTACATACCTGTCGGCAAAGTTGCTAACATTTTCGTACGTGAACGCTTTCACGAGTCGACACTAGATGTCGAAAAACTTATCATTTAAATATTGTGATCCCTCCAGTAGGGCATATAGTCGACAGCGCGCGTTTGTACAATAGTGAACTTACACTCGAGTTCTCTCACTCCCGATGAGTCCCAAAAGGACGAAACAGCTGTCGGGTGATTCTCAGTGTTTGTTTGCTATTGTACAACCTCTTGCGTACTTTACTGCAGGCGATTCGAAATTTTTATACTTGCCAACTGTTAGGTTGGCTATAATTATTGAAGAATCGACTATGTAACTGCTTTACATACCTGTCGGCAAAGTTGCTAACATTTTCGTACGTGAACGCTTTCACGAGTCGACACTAGATGTCGAAAACTTATCATTTAAATATTGTGATCCCTCCAGTAGGGCATATAGTCGACAGCGCGCGTTTGTACAATAGTGAACTTACACTCGAGTTCTCTCACTCCCGATGAGTCCCAAAAGGACGAAACAGCTGTCGGGTGATTCTCAGTGTTTGTTTGCTATTGTACAACCTCTTGCGTACTTTACTGCAGGCGATTCGAAATTTTATACTTGCCAACTGTTAGGTTGGCTATAATTATTGAAGAATCGACTATGTAACTGCTTTACATACCTGTCGGCAAAGTTGCTAACATTTTCGTACGTGAACGTTTTCACGAGTCGACACTAGATGTCGAAAACTTATCATTTAAATATTGTGATCCCTCCAGTAGGGCATATAGTCGACAGCGCGCGTTTGTACAATAGTGAACTTACACTCGAGTTCTCTCACTCCCGATGAGTCCCAAAAGGACGAAACAGCTGTCGGGTGATTCTCAGTGTTTGTTTGCTATTGTACAACCTCTTGCGTACTTTACTGCAGGCGATTCGAAATTTTTATACTTGCCAACTGTTAGGTTGGCTATAATTATTAAAGAATCGACTATGTAACTGCTTTACATACCTGTCGGCAAAGTTGCTAACATTTTCGTACGTGAACGTTTTCACGAGTCGACACTAGATGTCGAAAAACTTATCATTTAAATATTGTGATCCCTCCAGTAGGGCATATAGTCGACAGCGCGCGTTTGTACAATAGTGAACTTACACTCGAGTTCTCTCACTCCCGATGAGTCCCAAAAGGACGAAACAGCTGTCGGGTGATTCTCAGTGTTTGTTTGCTATTGTACAACCTCTTGCGTACTTTACTGCAGGCGATTCGAAATTTTATACTTGCCAACTGTTAGGTTGGCTATAATTATTGAAGAATCGACTATGTAACTGCTTTACATACCTGTCGGCAAAGTTGCTAACATTTTCGTACGTGAACGTTTTCACGAGTCGACACTAGATGTCGAAAACTTATCATTTAAATATTGTGATCCCTCCAGTAGGGCATATAGTCGACAGCGCGCGTTTGTACAATAGTGAACTTACACTCGAGTTCTCTCACTCCCGATGAGTCCCAAAAGGACGAAACAGCTGTCGGGTGATTCTCAGTGTTTGTTTGCTATTGTACAACCTCTGCGTACTTTACTGCAGGCGATTCGAAATTTTATACTTGCCAACTGTTAGGTTGGCTATAATTATTAAAGAATCGACTATGTAACTGCTTTACATACCTGTCGGCAAAGTTGCTAACATTTTCGTACGTGAACGCTTTCACGAGTCGACACTAGATGTCGAAAAACTTATCATTTAAATATTGTGATCCCTCCAGTAGGGCATATAGTCGACAGCGCGCGTTTGTACAATAGTGAACTTACACTCGAGTTCTCTCACTCCCGATGAGTCCCAAAAGGACGAAACAGCTGTCGGGTGATTCTCAGTGTTTGTTTGCTATTGTACAACCTCTTGCGTACTTTACTGCAGGCGATTCGAAATTTTTATACTTGCCAACTGTTAGGTTGGCTATAATTATTAAAGAATCGACTATGTAACTGCTTTACATACCTGTCGGCAAAGTTGCTAACATTTTCGTACGTGAACGTTTTCACGAGTCGACACTAGATGTCGAAAACTTATCATTTAAATATTGTGATCCCTCCAGTAGGGCATATAGTCGACAGGCGCGTTTGTACAATAGTGAACTTACACTCGAGTTCTCTCACTCCCGATGAGTCCCAAAAGGACGAAACAGCTGTCGGGTGATTCTCAGTGTTTGTTTGCTATTGTACAACCCTCTTGCGTACTTTACTGCAGGCGATTCGAAATTTTTATACTTGCCAACTGTTAGGTTGGCTATAATTATTAAAGAATCGACTATGTAACTGCTTTACATACCTGTCGGCAAAGTTGCTAACATTTTCGTACGTGAACGTTCACGAGTCGACACTAGATGTCGAAAAACTTATCATTTAAATATTGTGATCCCTCCAGTAGGGCATATAGTCGACAGCGCGCGTTTGTACAATAGTGAACTTACACTCGAGTTCTCTCACTCCCGATGAGTCCCAAAAGGACGAAACAGCTGTCGGGTGATTCTCAGTGTTTGTTTGCTATTGTACAACTTCTTGCGTACTTTACTGCAGGCGATTCGAAATTTTTATACTTGCCAACTGTTAGGTTGGCTATAATTATTAAAGAATCGACTATGTAACTGCTTTACATACCTGTCGGCAAAGTTGCTAACATTTTCGTACGTGAACGCTTTCACGAGTCGACACTAGATGTCGAAAAACTTATCATTTAAATATTGTGATCCCTCCAGTAGGGCATATAGTCGACAGCGCGCGTTTGTACAATAGTGAACCTTACACTCGAGTTCTCTCACTCCCGATGAGTCCCAAAAGGACGAAACAGCTGTCGGGTGATTCTCAGTGTTTGTTTGCTATTGTACAACCTCTTGCGTACTTTACTGCAGGCGATTCGAAATTTTATACTTGCCAACTGTTAGGTTGGCTATAATTATTGAAGAATCGACTATGTAACTGCTTTACATACCTGTCGGCAAAGTTGCTAACATTTTCGTACGTGAACGCTTTCACGAGTCGACACTAGATGTCGAAAAACTTATCATTTAAATATTGTGATCCCTCCAGTAGGGCATATAGTCGACAGCGCGCGTTTGTACAATAGTGAACTTACACTCGAGTTCTCTCACTCCCGATGAGTCCCAAAAGGACGAAACAGCTGTCGGGTGATTCTCAGTGTTTGTTTGCTATTGTACAACCTCTTGCGTACTTTACTGCAGGCGATTCGAAATTTTATACTTGCCAACTGTTAGGTTGGCTATAATTATTAAAGAATCGACTATGTAACTGCTTTACATACCTGTCGGCAAAGTTGCTAACATTTTCGTACGTGAACGCTTTCACGAGTCGACACTAGATGTCGAAAAACTTATCATTTAAATATTGTGATCCCTCCAGTAGGGCATATAGTCGACAGCGCGCGTTTGTACAATAGTGAACTTACACTCGAGTTCTCTCACTCCCGATGAGTCCCAAAAGGACGAAACAGCTGTCGGGTGATTCTCAGTGTTTGTTTGCTATTGTACAACCTCTTGCGTACTTTACTGCAGGCGATTCGAAATTTTTATACTTGCCAACTGTTAGGTTGGCTATAATTATTAAAGAATCGACTATGTAACTGCTTTACATACCTGTCGGCAAAGTTGCTAACATTTTCGTACGTGAACGCTTTCACGAGTCGACACTAGATGTCGAAAACTTATCATTTAAATATTGTGATCCCTCCAGTAGGGCATATAGTCGACAGCGCGCGTTTGTACAATAGTGAACTTACACTCGAGTTCTCTCACTCCCGATGAGTCCCAAAAGGACGAAACAGCTGTCGGGTGATTCTCAGTGTTTGTTTGCTATTGTACAACCTCTTGCGTACTTTACTGCAGGCGATTCGAAATTTTATACTTGCCAACTGTTAGGTTGGCTATAATTATTAAAGAATCGACTATGTAACTGCTTTACATACCTGTCGGCAAAGTTGCTAACATTTTCGTACGTGAACGCTTTCACGAGTCGACACTAGATGTCGAAAAACTTATCATTTAAATATTGTGATCCCTCCAGTAGGGCATATAGTCGACAGCGCGCGTTTGTACAATAGTGAACTTACACTCGAGTTCTCTCACTCCCGATGAGTCCCAAAAGGACGAAACAGCTGTCGGGTGATTCTCAGTGTTTGTTTGCTATTGTACAACCTCTTGCGTACTTTACTGCAGGCGATTCGAAATTTTTATACTTGCCAACTGTTAGGTTGGCTATAATTATTAAAGAATCGACTATGTAACTGCTTTACATACCTGTCGGCAAAGTTGCTAACATTTTCGTACGTGAACGCTTTCACGAGTCGACACTAGATGTCGAAAAACTTATCATTTAAATATTGTGATCCCTCCAGTAGGGCATATAGTCGACAGGCGCGTTTGTACAATAGTGAACTTACACTCGAGTTCTCTCACTCCCGATGAGTCCCAAAAGGACGAAACAGCTGTCGGGTGATTCTCAGTGTTTGTTTGCTATTGTACAACCTCTTGCGTACTTTACTGCAGGCGATTCGAAATTTTTATACTTGCCAACTGTTAGGTTGGCTATAATTATTAAAGAATCGACTATGTAACTGCTTTACATACCTGTCGGCAAAGTTGCTAACATTTTCGTACGTGAACGCTTTCACGAGTCGACACTAGATGTCGAAAAACTTATCATTTAAATATTGTGATCCCTCCAGTAGGGCATATAGTCGACAGCGCGCGTTTGTACAATAGTGAACTTACACTCGAGTTCTCTCACTCCCGATGAGTCCCAAAAGGACGAAACAGCTGTCGGGTGATTCTCAGTGTTTGTTTGCTATTGTACAACCTCTTGCGTACTTTACTGCAGGCGATTCGAAATTTTTATACTTGCCAACTGTTAGGTTGGCTATAATTATTAAAGAATCGACTATGTAACTGCTTTACATACCTGTCGGCAAAGTTGCTAACATTTTCGTACGTGAACGCTTTCACGAGTCGACACTAGATGTCGAAAAACTTATCATTTAAATATTGTGATCCCTCCAGTAGGGCATATAGTCGACAGCGCGCGTTTGTACAATAGTGAACTTACACTCGAGTTCTCTCACTCCCGATGAGTCCCAAAAGGACGAAACAGCTGTCGGGTGATTCTCAGTGTTTGTTTGCTATTGTACAACCTCTTGCGTACTTTACTGCAGGCGATTCGAAATTTTTATACTTGCCAACTGTTAGGTTGGCTATAATTATTAAAGAATCGACTATGTAACTGCTTTACATACCTGTCGGCAAAGTTGCTAACATTTTCGTACGTGAACGCTTTCACGAGTCGACACTAGATGTCGAAAAACTTATCATTTAAATATTGTGATCCCTCCAGTAGGGCATATAGTCGACAGCGCGCGTTTGTACAATAGTGAACTTACACTCGAGTTCTCTCACTCCCGATGAGTCCCAAAAGGACGAAACAGCTGTCGGGTGATTCTCAGTGTTTGTTTGCTATTGTACAACCTCTTGCGTACTTTACTGCAGGCGATTCGAAATTTTATACTTGCCAACTGTTAGGTTGGCTATAATTATTAAAGAATCGACTATGTAACTGCTTTACATACCTGTCGGCAAAGTTGCTAACATTTTCGTACGTGAACGCTTTCACGAGTCGACACTAGATGTCGAAAAACTTATCATTTAAATATTGTGATCCCTCCAGTAGGGCATATAGTCGACAGCGCGTTTGTACAATAGTGAACTTACACTCGAGTTCTCTCTCACTCCCGATGAGTCCCAAAAGGACGAAACAGCTGTCAGGTGATTCTCAGTGTTTGTTTGCTATTGTACAACCTCTTGCGTACTTTACTGCAGGCGATTCGAAATTTTTATACTTGCCAACTGTTAGGTTGGCTATAATTATTAAAGAATCGACTATGTAACTGCTTTACATACCTGTCGGCAAAGTTGCTAATATATATATATATATATATATGTATATTTATATAAATGTATATATATATATATATATATATATAAATACGTCCCTGTACTTTTTATTAAGTATTTATCTGTTTGTTTAAAATATTACAATAAATCGCCCGCATCAGTCTGGGCCGACGTATCGGTGACGTCAAACAAGAGGCTTTTTGGGTTTGCGGGAGGTACTTACCCCTTTTGATCATAGTTTAAGTCAGTGTCGTTGCATGTTCGACCAGATAAATCCCCGTGTGTCAGTGATATATGTTCGCAGAGTATTCCTATTAGCCAATCTTTAATTGGAACATTAACACTATGTTTGGTGTGACTAAAACATACCTGTAAATCCGGTACATTATTTGCGTAAATTACTTATTATTAGACGATGCTACTGCTATCGTACGTGAGTACATCCGACAGTCTCTCTTTCTGTCACATTCACCTATTACTATAAGATTTGTTTGTTGTTTTATTAAATTGTCTGTCTTTCTCTTAAGATCAATTGTTGTATTTGTTCTAGCGTATTTCACTTTAAGTAAAACCTGTTGAACTCCTGTTGGTCGGTTTTATTTATTTTTTTTTACCAAGCAGGTGGCGCCTTGTTAGACAACAGTTTAATTTTTTAGAACTGTTTAAGGATTTGCCACTCTACGACGAAACCAGCAGCTGCTGCTCTACCTATTATAAATAATTTATTCTCCACGAACCTAATGCGCTACATTGATCCATATTTCCTTTTGTTCTTTTTTTTGTTTATTCCTCTGGAGTCGTTGTTAATTGTAAACCTCAACCGTTACATGACATTTAATTTATACTTAAAAGACCTTAGAAACCATTCCGGAATAAAATCATAGTATTCGAACAACATTAATTTTCTTATTTTTTTGATCTCAATGTCTTATAAAATTTTAAAGTTTTAAAATTATTAAATATCTTGTTAACAGTTAAATACACGTTTGTAAATTTTATCAAATTGGTTAAAAAATTTTATCTCGACAAGAAACGGAATTGCACAATTTTTTTAAATTTTCAATTAACTTAATTTTCGACTAAGTCAATTATTGAAAATTGAATCCGTTATTTGGAATTTTGATAAATTAAAAAATTTGAATCGGGCATAAACTACTTTTAAAACCGAAGAAAAATCCATTAAAATGTTCAATAGTTTACCTTGAGGCGCCATTTTGGCGTAACTATTTGTCTCACATAAAGTTTTTCTAAAAAAATAAATTCTATAAACCCTTTAAGCCTGAAACACATATTTTGTGACACTTTGGATATATTTAATTAATATAATTGATATAATATTATCTGATTTGGCTGAAAATTGTGTGACTGTCAATTTTGAACATATAAAGAAACAGGAAATTGAAATCAGCACGTCATTTATCGAATAAGTTTTTATTGTATAGAAGAAGCGCACAAACGTTAATTAGGAAACATCGGAAAATCAATTTACAATCTCGCCCACATAATATTATAACTTAAACACAATTTATATCTACCCCTTTGACATTGTTAAATTACTTATCTGTTACGATTGACAGAACAGTTACATTTCAGGTGAAACACTATCTCTCCAAACATTAAATGAATGTACTGCATAAATTTCAAACTCCATCTAAAGATAATGTCATTTTATCTAGTAATTTTCTTAATAGTCTCAACCCTAAGAAACAAACTGTCTTCTTCTATATTCTTAAGGCGATCCGTTATTTGATTAATCTTGAAGATTATAATTTAATTAGAATCCGTAATAATGCAATTATGAAGGACAACATTGAGTAATTACTTAAACGATACTAGAGAACTGTATGTAAATGTGACTTATTTAGTAATTTCATTACAGCTTATTCGTCTTACTTGCAATAAGGTTACTATTATATCGTTCTCAATAATTTCATTACATTCCTGTTTAGTTAGCGTTATTACTACTTATTACATATATGGAGTATTAAACTTATATATAAACAAGATTTGTTTTTTTGCAAAAGATCTTTGTGAATAAATTTAGAATCCAACTCAATAGTTTGGAAATAAATCCCTTAAAGTATATTCACAGTTTTTTTAATTCTTGTCAATCTCAAACACTTAAAAATAAATTTATATATTATATATTATTATTATTATTATTATTATTACATGTGTTTACTGTAACACCGTACAATTTCATGATTACAATTCTATACTAACTAAACGATATCTAAGATTAGGTGTATGTGCTTAAGTATACAAGTCTATCAAAGAGACAAAGGAAGCATTATGTTCCCTTTAATGAACCTCGTTACTATATCTTGTCTTTGTAATTGAACTTACTATACAAATTAATTTTGTACGATATCCTTTGAACGCCTTACAAAACAAATTTCTGTTGTGTTTGGTCATAATTATCCTATACATATTTTTACACAATAGTTGACATTTATTAACCATGGTAAGAAATCTATTCAATAAAATTTTAATACAGCCCTTTATAATAAATTGAATTTTGTTTTGTAAACTCGATAGAAAACTTTATTCGCTTGCATGGAAAAAGTTTTTTTGTTAAACGAGTTCGTCATTAAAAAGTTCAGTTGCCGTTATCATATTGATAAGTGTGGAGATACAAAATTTTCAATTGTACTTATTGTTAGAAATTCGTCGAATAAGTTAAGAAAGTCGTCGTTTTTTAGAAACATGATCTAAGTCGTGGGGTCTTCCACTACTTTCGGATTTAAAAAGAATATTTGCTTCATCTTTCTTTTATCTTTTAAAACTGTTGCCTAGAGGAACTTTAAAAAAAGCAAAATATGTGTCTTACGACATCTCGTGTAAAAGCATGGACACGTATGATAGTATCAAACTCCAGCACAAATGCCAACAGCTAAATTCGTAACAACATGTGTGCTTAACGTGTATACGTTATCTAAGCATACTCGAACGTATCATTGAAACGCACTGTGTAGCCGCTAGTTAATGTCTGTCTAAACAGAAGACTGTGAAACGCACAGAAAGAACACTGATGCCGATTCCGCCCTTATTATGAGCTCATCAGAGGTGTCCATACTTATGTGCGGCACACATAATAAGAGCGAAACGCGGCATCAGGTGTTCTTTCGTTGCGCGTTATGCTTTGCACAAGTTTTTGTAATTGGCTTTATCGAACACGTGCGTTTCAAGCATTAAAGCTGTTGCTTAGATAGCGTATGCACGTTAAACGCACATGTCGTTACAATTAACTGTTGGCATTTTTCTTGTTTATACTAATCGCATACGATGTCAATGCTTTCACAGATGTCGTAAGACACACATTTTGCTTATGTTCATGCTCCACTAGAGTTTAAAAGACCAACCGCCGTCTTGTACATTTGTATACCGCACTTAAGTATACACCTCTGATGAGCTCATAATAAGAGCAGAAATGCGGCATCAAGGTGTTCTTTCGTTGCGTGTTATGCTTCTGTACAAAGTTTTTATAACTTTATCGACACACGTGCGTTTCAAGCATTAAAGCTTTGTTAGATAGCGATATGCACGTTAAACGCACACATGTCGTTACAATTAACTGTTGGCATTTTTCTTAGTTTAAAAAAAAGGTTGCCAGGCGTTGGTTAGGATTACATAAGGTTGATCGAAGAATAGAAGAGCTAGGTTTTAAACTAACCCCAAATGCGTTAAGGTGATATGACCCAATTGCAAAAAAGATGATATTGCAAAGTTACACGACTGTTAAGATTTCTTTGTTAGCAGGTAATAGTTGTGTAACGCAACGGTATATTTTGGGAAAGAAACACAACCTTGGACAGAGGGTAGTCGACATTGTATTCTCAACCGAGAGTCCGAAAAAAATTATTTAAAAGTAAAAATAATATAAGTACAAAAAAACGTATAGTTGGTTTGATTAAGTATTTATACACAACATTTATGGCTCTTCGAGCAAAATATTATTGATTACGGTCAAAACCATAACGAAAATAAAAAATCTCAAGCTAAAGTTCAAAGCCCTAGCACATCAAACAAATGAACAAAGAAAATTCTATTCTGAAAACGATCTGGGGTGAGTACCTATAACTAAACTCTTATTATTACCGATAATCCTTAATTAATTGTATGGTATTGAACTACATTCAGACTACAAAATGACTAAGGGTAGTAGATTAAAATTACTTAAATCAAAAAACGGAACGTTAAAGACACAACTTACGTGTTTTGAAAAGGCGATTGCCAAATATGTTAAAAATATTGTTACCACCGAATCAATTATTAATTTAAGGCAAAGATTAGAAAGAATTACACCCATTATGGACACTTATGATGAAATTGAAGTTGAAACTCAGTCGTTATCCGAAACCGAGACTGATTTAAATATTACGGAACGTGAAACTTTTGAAAATACATATTATTCATTGATTTCTCAAGCAAAATCATTATTAACCGTTACCGACAATGCACTTTCGGCTTCAATTGCGTCATCTGACGTTCATGCTATACTCAAAGACTACCAAAATGTGCTATAAAACTACCTGCTATTCAATTGCCAATATTTGATGGCACATTCCACGATTCTTTCAATTCCCTTATACATACTAGTTCAGATTTATCTAATGTTCAAAAAGTTACATATTTAAAATCGTCTTTGAAAGGTGAACCACATGGTTTAATTTCAACATTAGAGTTAACAAATTCAAATTATGAAATTGCATGGAGTCTTTTAAAGAAAAGGTACAGCAACAAAAGGAGAATTGTAAATAATCATGTACAATTCATTCTAAATGCACCAGCAGTTTAACGCAAATCTCCTGCTCATTAAAAAAAATAGTCAATTTGATTCAAACACACTTTGATTGTTTGCGATCTTTAAATCAGTGTGTCGAAAAAGAATGGCAAACTAAATTAAACAATGAAATAAACAATGATGACGTTTCCCCGTTTACGGATCGTTTAACAAACTATTTTGGAGACTCTACGAGGATGTATTGTTAGCCTAGACCAGTTCCTTCCATAAACAAAATACTGCGTTACCATAGCAACGAACAATAACTTATTAGAAGTGTCAGTGTAAAGTTTGACGTCAAAAAAGTAAACCAGAGTCACGCAATAAATTAAATGAAAAAAGATGTCCACCGAAATTGTGAAAATCGAAAAATTGGAGTATAGAGCCATCATCAAGTATCTGTATTTAAAAGGGTTAAGAGGTAAGCAGATTTACGAAGATATGCTTAATACCCTTGGTGATCAATGTCCTTCGTATGCGACCGTCAAAAATTGGAATGCAAGCTTCAAAAGAGGTAAATTTTCCATTGAAGTTGATGACCGATCGGGAAGGCCAGTTTCTGTGTCAGTCCCCAAAAATATCGATGCAGTTCATGACATGATTTTATCAGACCGTCGAATTGGGCTAAAACGGATATCTGAAGCACTGAATATTTCATACGAACGCGTTCATCATATGGTTCACGTCAATTTGGACATGAGAAAAATTGCTGCAAAATGGATCCCCAAATGTTTGAATGTTGACCAAAAGCGTGCAAGGGTAGAAGCATCGCGTTCGGTCTGTGCTCGATTTGAAAACGATGTAGACTTCTTAAACCGAATTGTTACTATGGATGAGACTTGGGTACATTTCTACGATCCAGAAACAAAGCAACAATCGATGGAATGGCGACACTCTGGTTCTCCAAGACCTAAGAAGTTTCGTGTCCAAAATCTGCTGGAAAAGTTATTGCTTCAGTTTTTGGGATTGCCATGGAGTAATCATGATTGATTTTTGGATAAGGGTAGAAAAATAACTGGAGATTACTATTCGACATTACTGACCACTCTACGGGAAAATATTAAAGAGAAAAGACCGGAAAGCTATCCAAAGGTGTTTTGTTTTTGCAGGACAACGCCCCTGCACACAAATCTCATGTTGCCATGCAAAAATTCGTGATTTAGGGTTTGAATTACTAGAACACCCCCTTATTCACCCGATTTGGCTCCGTCCGACTATCACCTCTTTCCTCAACTAAAAAAAGTTTAAAAGGTCGTACATTTTCTTCCAACAAGGAGGTAATAGAAGCTGTGGAGGTCTGGTTTGCAGAGCAAGAAGAAACATTTTTGAAAGGTCTAAAGACGTTGCAGGTTTGCTGTAATAAATGTATCCAATTAAGAGGAAAATATGTTGAATAATAAAATATTTTGACGTTGAAATTTTGTTTGGTTCTATAGTAGGCTAAGAATTTTTCAATATATCCTCGTAAACCGAAAAAATGAACAATTACGTCCTTCTTACAATATTACGATAGAAACACAAAAATTTGCGAATTGAAAGTATGCATAAATTGTTTCCCCAAGGGATACTTCTCACAATTTTGCAAATCTCCGATGTCATGTAAAAAATGTAGAAGACGACATCATACACTTTTGCATGTAGAGAATACCAACTCAAGCATTTCACCCAACCATAATGTAACTGAGAACCAAACCGAAAGGAGCCTTCTCGACATGCCTTGTCAAACGATTGTAAAAAAGCAGTACATAATACACAAACAATGTTATCACAGCAATAGTATATGTAAAAGATTTCGCAAAAAACAATTTTCACAAGGCAAAAGTTCTACTTGACAGTGCGTCTCAATCCAATTTCATTACAAACCAACTAGCTAATAAACTTAATCTTAAACGAATATTCACTAATCTAAACGTAGTAGGCATAGGTAAAGATTCAACTGACATAAGTCATAGCGTAAACATTAATGTTAAATCTTGCAACAGCACCTTGGAAACCCCAGTTTAATGTTTAATAATTGAAGAAATAGCATCTGCGTTGCCATCAAATTCATTCAATCCAAATTTCATAAAAATACCACCATACATCAATTTAGCTGACGAACATTTTAGCGAATCCCGTCAGGTCAATCTATTGTTAGGAGAAGGAATATTTTGATCTTTAATTATTAGTGGCCAGGTGCATCAATACGATTTAATATTTCAAAATACCGTATTAGGGTGGATAGTATCGGGTAACTTAATAAATGAAAATTATATTCAACAAGAACGATTGTCCTATATCTTATTAAACCTAGTGCACCAGGACCTACAAAAATTTTGGAAGGTAGATGAATTTGAGTCAACGGTACTTCAATTAACCGATAGTGAACGTTACTTTTTAATGACACCACAGAACGAGATGATAACGGAAAACTCATTCTCAAAATCCCTTTTAATTGCAATTTAAATAAAATAGGTGATACATATGGCATAGCTAAACTACGAATTTACGCCTTAGAGAAACGATTTAAAAGCAAACCTGAATTAAAAGAACGATACACTGAATTTATGACGGAGTATATATTTTTAGGGCACATGACAAAAATTGAACATCGCTTAGAACCTGGTTTTTACATTCCACATCATTGGATCATAAAAAATGTGGGCGAAACTAGCCCAACTTCGTGTGGTTGATGGATCGTGTAAACCAGAACACGGTTTATCATTAAATGAAGCCCAACGTGTAGGTACACAACTACAAAACAATATTTTCTCAATAATGGTGCGATTTAGACTTCACACGTATGTGTAAACGGGTGATATTGAAAAAATGTATTGTTAAATATGGATACACCCAAATCACAGAAGGTTTCAAAAAATTTTCTGGCGTCAAGAAGCAGAAGAATGTTTATCAACTTACGAATTAAGTACAGTGACCTACGGGACTACATCAGCTCCGTACATAGCCATGCGGTGTTTAATGCAAACTGCAATTGATAACGAATACGAGAAGATTTTTACATGGATGATTTGATAACAAGAGCAAATAGCGTAGACAAACTAAAAATAATTAAGGAAAACATACAAAAAACATTAATGGATTCAGGTTTCTGCTTAAGAAAATTCAAGAGTAATACTAATATTTTATCGCAAGATAATAAAAATGTGTCATTACAACTTGCAGGACAAGAGTGTAAAATGTTAGGAAATCCAAAAAATGATTACTTCTTCTATTCATTTAATCTTACTCATACCGATAAGCAAATTACCAAACGGACTATTCTAAGGTTCATTGCGCAGGTGTATGACCCCCTTGGGTTATTAGCCCCTATTGTAGTCAAAGCAAAATTATTGATACAAAAATTATGGCTTAAACTGTCATGGCATGACACATTACCTTCAAATTTATGTGCAAAATGGAAAACTTTTAAGGACAAATTACCCCATGCCAATAAAATTACTATTCCTAGATTAGTTTTAATAAGAAATCATAAACATATTAAAATGCATTACTTTTTGGATGCATCGGAAAAGGCGTATGGTACTTGCATATACTTGTCAGTTCAGTTAGTAGCAGAATTCAAAAAAAAAATCAAAGGCTGAAGATTGATAGGAAATATTATTGGTGTGACTCACAAATAAGTTTATTTTAGTAGAAAACACAACCTACTAATTGGAATACATTTGTGGAAACAGAGTAGCTGAAATTCAACGACTCAGTATTACAGAAGATTGGCATTATGTTCCTTCAAGTGACAATTCTGCCGATCTGATTTCTTGTGGGGTCACCATCACCATCACCAGAAAAATTAATAAATTCAAGACTTTGGTGGAGCGGACCATGCTGGTTAAGTCAGCACACATATACGAACATTGGCATAAAATTGCCACCCGAATCACTACCAGAGTACAAAAGAATTTAAACCACACAATCTTATCAAGTTGTAAGCACCGCATGTATGATTTTATTTAAAAAATATTCATCTTTTTCAAGGTTACAAAATACAGTAGCCTACTGCTTGCGTTTTAAGAAAAATTGCATAAACACCAAACAAAAAACTATTGGTCAACTGATGACAACAGAATGTGATTTAGCATTATTAACAATAGTTAAATTAGTGCAAGGGGATTTGCAAACGAATTATGTAACCTGAAGTCAGGATATCATTTGCATAACAAAAGGAGCATTTTAAATTTAACACTCATCAAACTTTAATGTATATCCGGTAAAGTGATAGCAAAAAGCACATTAAGAAACTGCATTAGATGTTGTAGATTTAATGCGCAGTGCGCAAGCCAAATCATAGAAATTTTGCCCAGTGAAATGAGTACTGCTATGTATCCATTCCATTCCGTCGGAGTGGATTATGCAGGTCCATACTTAATTAAAAATTTAGCGGGTAGGGGAAAAATTCTATTTAAGAGTTATGTGTACTTATTTATATGTTTGGCAACTAAAGCAATTCACTTACTATTTAAAGATTCATTGCAAGACGTGGAAAACCACAAATTATTTTTAGTGACAATGGCAAAACATTTGTTGGTGCCCGAAATGAATTGAAGGAATTGAGAAATTTTTTAGCCATTTGGACAGAATTAATTCAGAATTTTATTGCATCCGAAGGAATAACTTGTAATTTTATTCCTGCGCGAACTCCAAACTTTGGTGGTCTATGGGAAGCAGGGGTAAAGCATGTAAAGTACCATTTCAAAAAAATATTGCATAATACACCGTTAACGTATAAAGAATTTAGTACAATACTAACACAAATTAAATTCTTAATTAATTCCCGACCCCTAACGCCCTTAAGTACCGATTCCAATGACTTCAAAGCGCTCACTCCAGCGCATTTTGTTTTCGGGCGTACGTTTGTAACTATACCGTACCCAAAAATTGACGACTGTTTGACAAACAGATTAACTCTACTTTAGTATACTGTAAGAAATCAATAATAAGTTATACCTTTTTTAAAATAATATACAGTGGCCTTTTATCCAATCTCACTGTACCAGCATACATTAACAATTGACTGCTACAGCATCCTGAAAAAGGAAGCGGCTGAATTCATAAAATACATAATTTATTGTAATGCCAACAAAATGATTTCTTACACCAAAGCACAACTAATTATTTTTTCCTTCCGAGAATTTATTTACTTCAAATAAATAATCTTGTAATGTGGAAATTAAACTCAAAAATCTCGGTCAATAATACATCGTCAATCTAAAAATATTTATAAAACGCCAAACTCAACAAAGCTTAATTTAACAAAACGTCCTTTTCAATGTTTCAACAAAAACACTCCAACCTTAACGTTTCAACTCAGGTAGATACTATTGCGAACTAGGAGAACTTAGTACATTAGATCGAGTTATCAAGCGTGTTCCCAAAAGTGTAAGAAGTACATCCGCAGTTTTTTTTGCGTGAGTGTGTTTTGAATAATTTTGCCTCATTGTTTTCATTTTTCTACACAATACTCAAGCTACCAAGAAGAAAGTCAAATGAGAGTATTTCATATTATTAGGAACAATTGACCAAAAGATTGTACCTCACAAGAGCTACTCAAGTAAAAAAACGGCTAACTTGAAAGCAAGAGAAGAATCTAAGCTCAGCAATGGGGACGTCCGTGCTGCATTTGGACTTTATCTTCTGATGACAGTATAGCGAGTTTTGATAATAAGATTCTCATGGCTTTTAACAAAAAACATCTTTCATCACTTCCTCCAGTGATATACTTAAAAAATGACAACAATTATTGTTTCAGTTTATATATTTTAGATTTGGTGGATTGCTTCTCGTAATTGATTGCTTCACTTTGCGTTCTGACAAAGATGGACGGCGGGATTAGACTAATTGCTATTGGCCTGCAAGTTAACATACTAAGTAACTGTAAACTGTTCTTTTGTGGAGCTGAGGATTTATCCGTTAAAAAATTATTTACTTAAATTTCACTAAGAAACTGCCTCAATTAAAATTACTTTGAGCAAACTATGCCACTACCACAATTTTTAAGAAAAAACTTGACAAACTGCAAAAACTTACAGTGAATGTCAAAGAGTTGAATTGTCCCTTTGCTTATTTTCTTCTAAAAAATGATCTAAACGTTCTAGTAACAGACTATTTCTTTATATGGATCTAAAGGCGTTATGTCTTTATTTGATATGGCAATCAATCTTCTGTATCATCTACTCTTGAGATAGTGCCGTTTATTATTTCTGAATTATTAAATAGAGCTACTATTTCATTTTGTGGATATCAAGAACATGTAGAAGTCTAGTTAAGTTACGTCTCTGGAATCATTCAAGGTTTGACATTCTCAACAGAGGCATACAAGACTATATTTTTAGCTTTTCAATTTCCGACTGCAAGAGCTTGATTTACCTAATGACAACGCATTCCAAATCATGGAGTTGTATAAGATTATTATTGGAACCTTTTCCGCTCAAATGGCAAGAGACCTAACGTCGTAATTTTGATCTCATGAACAAAAGACAGAATTTAGTGTGGGATGCCACCTGTTGATATAAAATGGCGTTTTTTTATATCTCAGCTTCTAACCTATGTGCGGGTTATGCAATAAAACCCCGCTTTGCGTCGAAACACTTAGAATATTTTGTTCTAAAACTATTATTTTGATAAACAATTTCGGTGTTAGAATATTTGTTCCATATAATATTAAATCAAAAGTTATTCCTTACAATTCAAATGAACAATTGTTCTAGTGTTTTAGGAACAATTCCATCTACCGTCAGTTAGACAAGATATTCTTACTTTAAATTTAAATATTTCCATGTTTATATCAGTTATTAAATAAATCAAAAATAGAAATTAAATTGATGAGGAAAATACATAAAAGCTACAAGCACTTGCTGAAAATGGGGATTTCCACTTACTGTAATATATACTTAGTTAAGAATTATTTAGATAGCCAAGGTCAAAATTTAGGGCGAAAACCACCATCAACGTGTACACGGAGTAAAAACAATTAACCCTCAGAACTTCAAAAGTGCTAGTTGATTGTTATGGAAACATTGATATATAATAAAAAAGAGTGTGGTAGAAGCATTTATGTAGAAAGTACAACGCATAAAGCTTTGAAAAGTCTGCAGGTACCAATAATTAATATAGTGAAATTGTAAGTACGTTAAATTTTCGCTTTTGACGGCGCCTTAGAAAATGTTAAATGTTTTAAGTTTACGTGTTTATTTTATTTTTTGTATGTTATTAAATAAGTTGAATAACTAAAATATGTTTTTAACGATAAAATTTACATTATTTTTTAATAGTGTTTAAGATATTTTTGCGTGCGTAGCTATCGCTTGTAATATTTAGTAAGGATTTGTTCAAACTTTGTATATGGACTTTAATGTTCGAAATTTGTAAACGAGATTGACTACTTGGTTTTAAATTTTGAATAAAACCCAACTTCATAATTTTTGCATTTGAGTTGAAATTATTCTAAAACGTACTATTTTCCGCTTCTTCTTAACGTTTTTATTTATATTTAAGTAAGTAACATCCCGTAATAAATTGTAGATTTTGTGGCGTAACAGATTGACATGTAAGACACATTAAAAGGAACAAAACAAATGAACTAAACTTTACTGATTAGAGGTCAAAACGTTGCCAAAAATTATAACCGTTTAGTTTGATTTACTTTATCTGTAAGGTTAGAAATAATCAATTTGTAAAATGTACAACAAAATTTAGAAGATCCACAGACCTCTCCAAGAAATTACCCAACACACTAACTGCTAAAAAACTAAGATGATTTTACAAGAAATGTACCGCTCAAGTCAAAAACAACATAGAATAAAATATTTGTCTGATTTCTCATTAAACAAATAATAAATAATACTAAAGAAATGTAAATAATAGCTGGTTCAAATTAATAAAAAGCAAGTTTTTTTTTTATTCATTTTAATTAAAATTTGCTTCGACACTTGTATCGTCTATTTAGGACTGTTAAGGATTTTGCTTTTGGTGGAATTCAAATTCGTTCTACACATTGCTTCCGTCTGACGCATGAACTGTTTTTCTTATTCCCTCGGTGTTAACAGGATACTTTCTATTTGTTTTCATGTTTATTTCAATTGTTTATAACAATTCTACAACGCAGGCTTTAACAACGCAAGCTGCAACAACCGCGGCGATTTGAATTGTGTATTTACGATTCACTTTGTTAACTTTTTAGTAATTTGCCTTTGATTTATCTTACACATTCATTTAAAATTGCATAACGTCTTTAATTTTGAATTGTCGTATTAACAACACTTCACTTCAACGTTTAATAAAATGTTAATGTTAAAACTTTGACTTTTAATCACCGTCAGTTATTTTTCCAATGTTAATTTTAATTTTGAAAGCTTACACTTTAACATTTTTAGATCGAATGCCTTTACGTCTCAATAATAACTCTACCCTCTGTCTTCCTATTTTTATTTTTCCCTTCAAAACGTTCACACACGAAAATCATTAAGTTTATTTTTCAGGAATCGCTGTTATCTTACTTCGCGGTGCCTGTACGTCAGTCATTTAATAAAAATACGTGATATTTTGTCTAATTCAACCGGACGTTTTACATAAACAGTTCTTTTATTTGACGACAAATAATTTTATTTTAACGCTTACAACTAATAAACAAATTCTATTCACTACTTAAATTAATTAAATAAAAACATTTTGTTTACAAAAATGAAAATAATTTTTTTTCTTAATTGAAATTGGATTGGTTTTAGAAATCATATTTTAATTTTATTACCTCATTAATGTTTGATTTAAATAAACACTAAATATAAATTTTATATTGATAACATTTTGTTTCAATTTTTTTATTTAAAATAAAACTTTTCCTGTACTGTGTCGGCAAACTTGTCTTATTATTCAGTTTTTTAGATTTCAATTACATCATTTCTGATTAAAATCATTATTTTTTTCTAATTCTAGAAAGTTTTACTTGTCATTTTTATTTTTAGTAGTAAATGGTAATTTTGCTTTAAATTGGCGAATATTTATATTACCGACTTAACATTTATTAAATTCATATTTCAAACCTAATTCGTATTTTTTATTATACTATTATTTCTAGTTTTTATTATTTTATTCTCTTTCATGAAAAAAATATTACTTACTATTGAAAACGACTTCCATTTTTTTTTGTTCAAATTTTGAACTAATCCAGTTTATTCGTTGTATTCTCTTCCTAATGCACCTAAAATTATCACGTGTTTTTTAATTATTTATGAATAACATTCAATTAACAGTTTCACCGTTCTGAGGACTAATTGTTTTTATTCCGTTTGTATGTGATTGTGGTTTTCGACTATACAATTTTTCATGAACGTTGTGTTTGGGTGTTTTTTGTCTTTATAGTAAAATATACTAGTAACCTCAACTCCATTTATTTTTAAATTTTTGTTTTAGTTCTATTAGTCGTAATTTGCTTTTACTGTAGTTCTTCGATTCTGTAAAAAAAATCAGATATTTATGAGTTAAAAAGAATAATTTTTAAAACTGATATTTGTGAAAGACCATTAGTCAAAAATTGATGTTGATTGCCAGACAGTAGATGACGTCTGGACCCTTTGTATTAAAAGAAATATGGCGCTTTAAAGAATCTTAAATTTGTGTGTATAGGAACGTTAACAAAATATGTGTGTTTATTCACCAAGTTCTTCATTGATTAATTATATATTATACTTTTTTAAGTTTTCACAAGAATAACATTTAATATACAAACTTAGAAACATTGAGGTGGTTTGAAATTGTTTAAATAATGAAAAACATAAAATGTAATTGGAGACTCTTGAATGTTGTATTACCTCAGAAAATTGATTTTGTAAAATAAATGCTGTGGTTTATAGAATAACAAATTTAATCAAAACAAAAGAAATATTTTCCAAAAAACGGCGCGATTATAATTATGGAAATTACTACTAATACAAATTTTATTTGGTAATAGACATTCTATCTATGAATTTAATAATCCAACCTTATGCGCTCGATCAGTTCTTTGCTCTTGTGGTAATTTGTTGTTGACGTCAGCAGAAATGGATTACTTTCATCGTTGGTGGTACTTTCCTCTTTGAATTAATATTAGCGCTTCATTTTTAAACAAAGATTTTTATTTATTATGTGCACTGTATATTTTAATTAGTTTGCGGTGTATCTATCTATTTAACGACCATCCGTTATAATTTTTTGTCGATTGAGCTTGACTTACTTTATTATGTCTACACTTTCTTCGTCTCTAATATCACTTAAATACTCGTGGCTTTTTTATTGTTTGTTTTTCCTTTCTACTACACACAATGTTTTTTATCTTTAACCTTTCAAATGCATTTATCCTTACGGAAACAGAAACACTTTTATAAATTCTATTTTACACTAAATGTCAATTTTGCAGTTATGAATGCTACAAGAAACAACTTAATCTACTTAAATATTACTTTTATTTTAAATAAATGGATTTTTAATTATTTAAATCATTTTTCTAATTAAAATGTAGATTGTTTTTTTAGAAATCTTAAACTTTAATCAGCTTAATTTTACGTTTGATTTAAATTAAAACTGTTACTATAAATTTAACGTTAATGCAAAATAGATTCAAATAAACAAACAAACAAATATGTTTTATTATTTAAAATAATTATTTCAGTGCAATGCATGTAAGATAGTTTGTTATGTTATGTTGTATTTATAACTAAACAAAATCTTTTGATAATTACAGCAAAGTAGATTAATAATGTTAACGCATAGTTAATGACCGTATGCTTTTGAATTACTTTCTTTGCTTTCATGTGTTGGCAAATTAGGTTTTAATTTGGAGAATCAGCATAGACGCCGCTAACTGATTCAGAAAATAAATCACATTAATTCATTTAACGTTTGTAAGTAACTGTTAAAAATCAATAAAATCTTCAAGTGCAAAACAAACTTAATCCGTTATTTCCGTCGTGGGCATTACTGGGGACACTATCAAAAAACTCCTTTTTAAGTTTTACGTGAGTAAGCTCCGACAACTTAAACAATAACTTTTGCATCATTATTCCTTTGAGTTTAAATAGTAACCATCTTATTCAAAAGGAAACTTTTTAATTAATTTAACTTCCCGATACCGTTTGAAGATAGATAGATTAATAAATTGTGCATTGGCTTAAATTTAAGTCATCTACAGAAAAAAACGTTCTTTTGCATTTGATATAAAAAGTAGAAACTTCTTCTTATTTCATTACGTAATGCCATCATTTACGTTTTAAAGCTTTGCATAAAATTCCAACGATTGCGTTTCAACGTATTTTAACATCTTGAATGAAATGTATTTCCTGTTTAACAATCTGCTACAAATAGAAATTCAACTTGAATGGTCAATGCTATAAAATTAAGCTCAAAATCCTATTCTGTAAAATTTCAATATGCAGAAAACTTTAAAGTTAGTTACTATTGATTAAACTTCTACTGCATTAGCTTTAGCACACCTCATTTATTTCTTTTGTCTTAATAATTTTTGAATTTAGCATGCGAAAGAAGTAATTGTAACGTTTCCTAGAATCACGATGAAAGAGATAATTTTTTCATTTGAAAATCTTTTGATTTACTTTAATTAATAATAACTTCCAAATATAGAACACCCCTTTTATGGGCGGAAAACAGTACATTTCGGAGGGATAACAAATTTCCTGCTACGGTCACATAAACACAAGTCCTGATCACATTGAGCATAATTTCATTCCCATTAGAAACCGCTTACTGTGTATTAAACAACATCCTAATTTTCCAGAGTTTGAATTCAATAACCGTGCGGATGATTACAGTGGCTGAATTGAAATTATCTTGAATTTGTATTTACCTAATTCTTATCTTATAGCATAAATCGATTGAAAGTTTGAGATTGTCAATATTTCATTATAAAGTTTTAAATTACGGGAAAACAGTTTTGCGTAATTAATGCAATTCACTTTAAATCACTTCTTTTAACAATATATTTCTAATCATTTAAAACTCCGAACATATTGATTTGTATTGTTGTAAGTGTAAAAAAGACATTTATGTAATAAAGTGTTAATTAGTCCAGTATGCTAAGATACGCTAAAACTCGCCTAGAAAATAAATAATGAACTAGATTTAAATTAGGTTGTTAAGATGAAGAAAATGTCGATTAATGTAGATGATGATAAAATTTTAAATAAGAGATTTTGTATGTGAATTAAGGTGTAAAATCAGATATAGAAATAAATCAGTTTATTACAAGTTTAAAAATTTCAAAAGGTTATGAGCCCAGGTACGTAGATATGCTAATTGTAGGATGAAAATAAGGAAATAAAATTAAAACAAATTAGAATATCGTTACGGTAAAAATTCACGCGTTTACTAGTTTTTACTTTTCTAACGTTAAGATTTTCCTGCGTACGTGTTACTTTGCTCATTACGGCCCTGTCTACTTTCATCCAAAATTTAATAGAACATGGTCAACGTCTAAATCCAATCGGGTTTGCTTACCTTTTTTCTTTTTGGTGTGACTGTCAACGAGGACTGGCGTGTTCTGTAAAAAAAGGAACTGCGAAAGGAAATTCCAAACACAAGTGGTGGACTAATCCAAAGTTGTTATAACCATCCGCGTATTGTGAAACGTAAATTACACCGGATATGTAATGAGTAATAAACCGGAATGTTGTTTAGAATAAACGTTTGTAGGTGAGCTTACTAACCTATATTTCAACACGTGTCGAATAGTTTGCTTTATTTGGTTCTCTAATTATTATAGTTTCTTTGTCCGTTTGTATTTTCTGCAATTACTTAGCTTGATGCCTGCTGAAATTTGACTACATGCAGAAATTGTGGGTTGTCTTCTGGAACTGTTCCTGTCTTATGCTGTTGTAATTGAAAGGGATTAACCTCTCAACCCTTACTTGTACCTAAGAAAGTGATATGTGGAAATAAACCTATGCTGTTAGACGATGCCAATTAAAATTTTGTCACGCAAGATAGCGGGAAACTGCAGTTTGGGACGTCTCACCTTAACACCCGAAAGGGTTTTCCTTTAATACGGTGTCGCTGACCGCATCAGGGCTTGACTTCGCAGCTATTTCAATTTTACCGTGCGTATTTGAACAATTCAATTACCAGTACCTAAACCGTTTCTTAATTATAACTGGGAACTATTGATGTCGAACACTCTTAAAGGACGCCTTAATGAACAATACACGTATGTGATCTTAGTTAAGTAACTTATCTTCAGGTAACAATGTTAATGTCAAAGAATTGTGAGTCGTTTGATCAATTACTTGTACTCGACGGTTTCTTATTCTGTTTGTTCGTATTACTATCAAAGTAACTTTGACTGCTTAGATGTAGTACGTTTTAAGTCAAGGTGGTGCTTATAACTAAATTCTTCATTGTTACATTTAAATCCACACGTTCTGTGTGCGTAGCTAGGGGAATAAATTCGACGCTCAAGGAGGATAAAAACCTGTTTCACTCAATAACAACTGCTATTGAGTTTTGTCTATTACTTGTTTGCTGTGTCGTTAAAGGCTGTTTTATCACTCGGGACAATTTCAGATTTCTAATAAGCGGTTCACTATTTTTATTTCTTGTTACAAAAATAGCTATTTGTTACTTTTTCTGTTTCTAAAACTGTTTAAAATGCACGTCATGTACAAAAAAAAATTGACATCAACAATTCAACAATATACTATTTGTCTATTAATATTAATCGGCTTCCAAGTCTGGCCTGTTGCGCTCAGAAAAATTCGCCCGCGAGTACATTCATTTTACAATTTTCCAAGTGTTTTCAGTATTTATCGTTTACTTAATATTAATTTTTCTCATTGATTTTTAAGTAAAAATAAAAAAAAAGTAGGGTTATCAGAAAATTATTATCTATGTCGCGCAGGAGTCGAAATTTCGGCTTATAAGAAATCCATTTTTCTATTATTTTACGTTTTAATTACATTAAAATACAACAAAGACGAAAATTAAAAAAATAGCTCCTGCACTACATAAATAATAATGTTAGCTATATGTTCGTGCAAAATCAGGAAAATATTTCTAAAAATAAGCGAGATAAATTTACATAAACTTTATAGCTCCCTGAGAGAACAGCCTTAATTAATTTATAATTATATGTGTGAATATCACTGAAAGAGCACGATATTCAAAATTTAAAGAATATTTTTGTATGACAAAATCAATGTTTAATGCACAAATATCAAAATTAAGATGTGAGAATGGAGGTGAGTATGTATCACACGAATTCAAGGGCTTTTGTAGAGACAATGTGATTCGGTTATACTATACAATTTTGTATACACCTCAGAAAAACGGAGAAGCAGAAAGGATAAATAGGTCATTAGTAGAACGAAGTCGTGCCATGATCAATGTTTGTGTGGTAAAACAGTGCAAACGGCAACTTATATAATAAATTGGAGTCCAATACAAGCGCTAGGTAACACCTGCCGAGTTGTGGTAAGACAAGAAACCCAATGTAAGTAATCTTAGAATTTTTGGAAGTACAGTGTATTATTACATAAATAAAATAAAAATTCGATTCAAAAGCTCAAAGAGGAATAATGGTTGGTTGTACATCAAACGGTTATAGGATATAAAATTTGACGAGAGTAGTGATCCAATAAGTATAAAAGTTGAGGTTCAGATTAAAGAAACAAGTTTGGAAGAACTAAATAACAAAAATCATGATGTAGTAAATCAAAGCATAGACGATGAAATGGTAATTAAACTAGAAACGGAAGAAGTTACAAAAAAATAGATTAAACAAAGTTACCATATAGATATAAAGATTACGAGTTGTATATGGCTTTTAATGCGATCAACTACATAGAGGATGTTCCTAAAGATTTTGACAAAATAGGAAAGCGCGTAGATAAAGGTTTGTGGTTATCAGCAATAGGTAAAGAATTAGACTTAATTCATAAGAACGACACTTGGTAAAAAGTTAGTGATATGTGCATAACAAACATCTTGGACACTAATTGGGTATTTTTTAAAAAATATCTAGAAGAAAAAGGGTTAGAAATGTACAAGGCTAGACTGGTAGTTATAGGATTTTTACAAAATGATATCGATTATGAAAGCATATACTCACCAGTAGCAAAAATGAGTAGAATAAGAATATTTCTAAATGTAGGAAACTACTACTTCTTACAGTTAGATGTTAAGTCTGCGTTTTTAAGTAGTAAGTTAAAATCGTCTATATAAATGTTGCAGTAGAAAAGTTATTTTTAGAGTAAATAAACAAAAATTATGTTTAAACAAGAAATAATCAAATAAAATTTAGATTAAAACTTTACATTTAAATAAAGTAAAATTAAATTTAATTTGAAGTTAAGAGTTTTCTAAAAAGCCAATCTATATTTTATAAACTATAAATAATTAATGTTGATCAAAGAATTTGATTTGTACATAAAAGATTAATTTCTGTTTAATTAAAGAAACAAAAATAATAAATAAGTTTATGTAGCGATAATATGATGAACGCTTATAAATAATGTATCAAAATTAGTTTTCGTAATAAAAATAACTGTGTATAAAAAACATAACGAAACAGTTTGAGTGCTGCAAGGTTAAAGACTGAGACGAGATAATTTTAATATGGAAGTAGAAGCGAGAAAAACATTTAAAACTAACGTTCGAAGTGAGAAAGTGAAAGAAGGATAATTCAAGTCCCAACGCGAAGAAATGATTTGTACTTCGAGAATCAAAGAAGCAACACGCATTGAGTTTAAAATCCAACTCAAAACCGTCAAGGGTTAAATAAAATAAAACATTTTATTGCTTCGACAATAATAAGTAATAAATGTTTTAACAAATAATACCAGTTAACAAAATTAATAATTGGTGCGAACAATGATTAGAAGACAATGAAGATTGACACGCAGGTGTTGAATTTATTTATTTATATTTGAATTAAACTCTTTATACATGCATCGTATGACCAATATAATCAAATTGTAAAAAGTTTTGTAAAAAAAACCTTTGTATAAAATTAATTAAATTCTATGTGTACAACTAATTCTTTTATTTTGGGAACTGATTCATAAACCTGAGATTACAAATTAAATACACAAGATGTCTCATCGCTAAAACGTATTTTTTTTATATGTGAAGCAATATATTATCAGAAAGGTTTAAAATTAGATGAAAGTAAGGTATTCAAATTAAAGAAGTCGCTCTATGGTCTGTAGGTCTGTGGTGTAGGTTTTGAAAAGTCTGAAAATGATTTTTGTTTATATTATAAAATTTTAAACAAGGATAATTTATCTTTTGCTTTATGTTGATGATATTATAATAGCAGGATCAAATTTAGTTATCCTGAATCAAATAGTTTCGCAACCTACAAAACGTTTTCAATTAAAAAAACAAAGAAAATTGAGACATTTACTCGGGTAGGAAATTTATTACAATAGAAAAGTAGGGATTTTAAAAATATCTTAAATTAATTATGTAAAATAACTATTGCGTAGTTTGGAATGAAAAATTTAAAGGGGTGAACACACCAATAAAACCAAAATTAAATTTAATTGTATGTAGTGATAAGCAAAATGTCACTGATAAACCTTATCGACAATTAGTAGGATGTTTAATGTGTTTGATGTTAGGTTTACGTCCAGATATAATATGTTTTGCTCTCAATTACTTTAGTACTTTTTAAGATAAAGCGACTAATGAAACCTGGAAACATTTAACAAGAATATTACAATATTTAAAAAATACTATGTGTGAAGGTTTAGAATATACAAAAAGTGTTAGAACTCGTTTGTTATATCGATGCTGATTGGGCAACAACATATATGACAGAAAATCAGTTACAGGTTTCATGTTTATGTTATTTGAAAATGTGATAAGTTGGATAACTAAAAAACAACACTGTGTTACACTTTCAACAACTGAGGCGGAATTAGTAACTAGCCTTATGCGAATCAGTTTTTGATGGATTGTGACTTAAAAGATGTTACATGATTTTAATTTAGATTTTGAAAAGGTAATATTTCTTGAGGATAATCAGGGCTGAATACCCTTAATTAACAATCCAGAAAGTAATATCAGAGTGAACCATATTGACATAAAATATAAGTTTGTTTGCAATTATGTTGAAAGTAGTATTTAAATGTACTGCATGTGAATTTTAAGAACAAACAAACTGATGTATTTACATAAAGTTTTGGGCTAAGTTTGTTCAATAATCACTTACGAGGATGTATTGATATCTAGTTGGCCTAGACCAGTTCCTTGCATAAACAAAATATTGCGTTACCAAAGCAACGAACAATAACTTATTAAAAGTGTCAGTGTAAAGTTTGACGTCAAAAAAGTAAACCAGAGTCACGCAATAAATTAAATGAAAAAAGATGTCCACTGAAATTGTGAAAATCGAAAAATTGGAGTATCGAGCCATCATCAAGTACCTGTATTTAAAAGGGTTAAGAGGTAAGCAGATTTACGAAGATATGCTTAATACCCTTGGTGATCAATGTCCTTTGTATGCGACCGTTAAAAATTGGAATGCAAGCTTCAAAAAAGGCAAAATTTTCCATTGAAGATGATGACCGATCGGGAAGGCCAGTTTCTGTGTCAGTCCCCGAAAATATCGATGCAGTTCATGACATGATTTTATCAGACCGTCGAATTGGGCTAAAACGGATATCTAAAGCACTGAATATTTCATACGAACGCGTTCATCATATGGTTCACGTCAATTTGGACATGAGAAAATTGCTGCAAAATGGATCCCCAAATGTTTGAATGTTGACCAAAAGCGTGCAAGGGTAGAAGCATCGCGTTCGGTCTGTGCTCGATTTGAAAACGATGTAGACTTCTTAAACCGAATTGTTACTATGGATGAGACTTGGGTACATTTCTACGATCCAGAAACAAAGCAACAATCGATGGAATGGCGACACTCTGGTTCTCCAAGACCTAAGAAGTTTCGTGTCCAAAAATCTGCTGGAAAAGTTCTTGCTTCAGTTTTTGGGATTGCCATGGAGTAATCATGATTGATTTTTGGATAAGGGTAGAACAATAACTGGAGATTACTATTCGACATTACTGACCACTCTACGGGAAAATATTAAAGAAAAAAGACGCGGAAAGCTATCCAAAGGTGTTTTGTTTTTGCAGGACAACGCCCTGCACACAAATCTCATGTTGCCATGCAAAAATTCGTGATTTAGGGTTTGAATTACTAGAACACCCCCTTATTCACCCGATTTGGCTCCGTCCGACTATCACCTCTTTCTTCAACTGAAAAAAGTTTAAAAGGTCGTACATTTTCTTCCAACAAGGAGGTAATAGAAGCTGTGGAGGTCTGGTTTGCAGAGCAAGAAGAAACATTTTTTTTTTGAAAGCTCTAGAGACGTTGCAGGTTTGCTGTAATAAATGTATCCAATTAAGAGGAGAATATGTTGAGTAATAAAATATTTTGACATTGAAATTTTGTTTGGTTCTATACTAGGCTAAGAATTTTTCAATATATCCTCGTATAGGTATTAAGAATTTTAGTGAGGAGTGATGTTGAGATACGCTAAAATTGGCATAGCAAATAAATAAGGAACTACATTTAAGTTAGGTTGGTAAATTGAAGAAAATATTGATTAATGTTGAGTAAGAGATTTTGTATGTGAATTAAGTTGTAGAATCAGAAATAGAAATAAATCAGTTTACTGCAAATCTTAAATCTTCAAAATAGTAATATTATGTCATGATCAGACCGTTGTAGGAAAAAAATTATCGGAAAGTTAATTTCTTCTAAAATGTGTTCTATAGATGTCCCTAAGCCGCCATATTAAAAAATAGCTGCCAAGTGCCGGTTTCTATATAATCGTCATTACCTACCTACCCGAACCAAAATTATTCAGAAATAACTGGGGTAAAAATAATTTTATATACAAAATAGTCAAAAAGTTAACTTTTTTGATGATTTGGACACAAAAAGTTTTAAAAATAATAATTTAATATTTGTTTTAAAGTTTATCAAAAATTACCCAAAATCCAAGTCACTTTGAATGAAAATGCTCTTGCAATGTTGTAGATAATCTAATAACAAACAAAATGTTGTTTAGTCTTTAAAAATCTCCCCGTTGGGTCGTAAGTTATTAAGAGTTTTGTGTCCACGTATATTACGACTCTTTGATTATAAGTTATTAATATGCTGAAAATCATCTTTTATTTGGATACAATAATTAGCTTATTATCAAAGGTTAATCTTGAAGGTGCTGCATAAACTCACAGATAACAAGTTGAAAATGCAAGGCATTGTCGCAACGAACTTCGTATTATCCAAATATGGAAAGAATGGCAAAGTTATAATTAGCGCCAATAGACCGTCATTGCTAACTTTCTATTATCCAAATATGTGCCACACATTGATTTTGGACATATTTGGATTTTTGAAATAAACTTAATTTCCCGAGGGCATCGGGTATCTGTGGCTTGATTTTATGGGGGATAGGATATTTCAACTCAGCTATGCCAAAGGAGTCTAAATATATGCCACACATTGATTTTGGACGTATTTGAAATTTTAATTTTTTCGACGGAATATCGCGGGGGCTCGGCGTCCCCGTTGCCCGATTTTAATGCACATCAAAACTTAAGCTTTGGACACCAAGCTAAATCGATTGATGTATCACACAATGATGTCCGACCATTAGAAAGGCCTCGGACGGACGCACACACGGACGCACGGACGACAAATCGATTTCATAAACAAACGAAGTTCGTTGAAAATTTGTTACGGTTTTACTTCTCGTACTTAGGACGTAGATCGTAAGCCGCTTTAGAACGTGTGTCGCAACTAGTACGGTGCGACCAAAAATTGTATTTGTCGCGCACGCTGCTAATTTTCCATTGGTGGAAATTTAATTCGATTAAATTTTCGAGACTTACCGCGGACATTTTATATATTTTTAATAATAAATATTAATTATATTAATCGGATTTTCGTTGCGATTATGTGTAACAGTTAAATTGTAAGGTAATTTATTTTAACGGAAAGTGTGTCACAGGTTGTGTGCCCAAACCACAATTTTTTTATCACGTGGTTTGGATTGCCAAATTGTATTTAATCTTATTTAAACCAAAAATTATTAAAAACTTATAAGTAGTGAGTTTTTATCGACATTATATTTATAAAAACGGGCTTAATATATTTTAAAGCTTCCAGAAACATTGTCTAATAATCGGGTGAATAGATATGTAACCTTGAAGCTCAAATACATTTTCCAAATATCTTAGGAACAACGTTTTCTGCAAAACGTCTAGTGGTGCTGAAACTATTAGTCTATGTACAAAAAAACTAAAAAGGATTTTTTTGTATGGTCATAAAAGGGACTTGTATACAAAAAATTAAAAAATCGACCGGTTTTCAATTTCTCATGTTAGGTGTGCTTGGTCCAGCTCAAAGTATTGTTGAAAATAAATGATTTTCCCAATATTTTCGAGGGAGTGTTAACATTTTTGGTCTGGTCTGGAAACTTCCCACCTTATATAAGATTCGGGTAAAAACATACTTATATATTGTTTCTTTTTTTTAGCATTACAATTAGCTTATTACACAATTGATTATTTATTAGACTTATTAAACGTTAACAACGTTCGGTTTCCATTAAACATAATTTCACTGGTTATTAACTAAATGAGACAAAGGATGATTCAAATTCCTTTGTATACAAACATTAGTAAATAATGGAATACATTTTAGCTAAAATGCATTGAACTTTGTAATTAATATTTGATTGCCGAACTATAAATGGATATTAAATCAATCTAAAGCAATGTTTTTTCAAAACTTGGTATTACATTGTATTAGGTAACTTCCATGTTTTAACGGAGTAATCACTTCTGTCTTAAAACAAGATTACCACCAGATTAATATGATTTAGAGATTATTAATAAAAAATACGCTTCGGAAGGTTTTATGTTGTGTATGTAATGGCTTAATTATAGTGATAATGGAATCTGTTACATTTCTTTTATATACACCTTCTTAATTTGGTGATATATTTTAATGTTACTTGATATATAATGAAAGATGGCGTAATTATTCACTTTAGAAACTTTAAGAATATTATGATAAATAAATTCAAAAACCTCCTTCTCTAGCGATTATTTAATAATAATATAGCAACAACTTTTATATTTCAAACAGTATTAATCTATTATAATTCAACAAACTTGCCTATGTTCATTTATGTATAACTTGAACAGCGTATTTAAAGCATCAAAGTTTGCAAAGCTTTGGTATTTGGTAATAAATTTGCCTGCATAGAGTAATTGGGTAATAATTTATCAAAGTAATTGCTAATCACTTACAAACTTACTTCCGAACACCATTATGTTTAACTTTATGTATATTAATTTGTTATAATCTTTTATAACTGCTATTTACAAACTTGGGTGCATAATGAGTTTGACCGATAAATAGTTATAGTTTAATAAGTTACGCAACAAAAATTTATTGACTCTTTTATTTTTATAATTTCATAATATTTTAATTGATAATTCAATTCTTTTTTTCGAATGGCAGTTTTATTTATTTAATATTCAGTTGGAGTTGTTACCGGACGGTAAAAATGATAGAAATACATAAAAATTCACTTATGAACTTATAAAGCGGCTCACGGTCCAATAACTTTTTATTTCAAAACAGTTAAAAACGAATTACGATTTTAAACATTCGCAAAATTAAATAAAAAATGATGAATTGAGTTTGAAAGATTAAGGAATATTAGAAATAAAAAGTTTTGATAATTGTTAGGTTAAATTGAAATTGTTGGAGTAATTTTTGTTTTGGTATAGAGAAAATATACATTTTCTTCGAATTTTATTTGTTCAGTTGTAACAGAAAGTTAAATGGAATCTAAAGCACATGCATCTGCTGGTGACATATTTTTATATTAATAATGTGTTTTCTTTAACAAACATAATAAATTCAGAAATTTATGGTTCATTTTTATGCTATTTTTTTTTATTTACATCTGTATCAACATTGGTTCTTTACATCTTGGTTACCATGATCAAAAATTTGACATTACACCCGTCAAGATTTTACCGCCCGTGGGTCTGTAAAAACATTCAAGAGCCCGCATTAAGATCCACCTTTATTATTAAATTAACTATCTACATACAACATCATTCTTTCATTTATTAATGTAAAATATACAATTTGACAAAATATTGAATGAAATTCCACAATTTGGAGAAGACGAAATGTGAACAGTATTTAGACTTGATGATGGGCCAGCGTTGTCCATCACTTTTTCCGAAATGTGACCAGTATTTAAACTTGTGCCGTGTGCCGTCTGCGTCTATTGAAGGTCTAGCATTGTCCATTGCTTTGTCTTTCAGACGTAGCAGAAATCTGAAAATTTTATTTTTTGTTTCAATGGAATCTTCTAAGTAATATTCGGCTATGGTTGTGCTTCGCCATCCTCTGTGCCTCTTTATGCACGTAATATCGGCCCCACTGTCGGCCAGTAGTGTAGCGGATGTTCTACGAAAACTGTGCCCTGTGTACCTCTAAGGTTCAGGGAGTTTCAGATATGCCGCAATCGTTTCTGGAATACTTCCAAAGGTATTTTTTCTTACGAATTGCATAGTGCAGGCACCACTTCTGTACTGCAGATGGTGAGGTACGTTTTCCGGACATAACGCTGCATATTTCTTGCAAACGGCTAAAGAAAAGGTAACATTTTTCTCAACGATAGTAAAAACACATTGTTTATTAGTCTTTGTTGTCGATATGGTTACAACCAAAACGTAACCCTTACCTTTGATATCATTTACTGCGTATTTGTTTGTTCTTCCCTCCGTAAAGCCCCATAAATCCCAAATATTAAAGCAACAATGACGTTTATATTATTGTCAATAATCTCGAGAATGTTTAGGTTACCTTTGTTAGTAAATAGGTATCATCCGGAGCTTTCTTCAAAAACTTGATCACCCCTTCTCTGGTTAATAACTTCGTTTTTTTGGCTGATAACCAATGGTTTATTTTTAAATAAAACACCAGCTTTGAATAATTGCCAATATTCACATTTTTCTTGATTAAAACCATTTTTAAATCATGGAATATATCGCCCACAAAGAACTGAATTGATAGGTTTTGGACTAAAATTTAACAAAATAAGGTGGGTAACCCTGTAGGTACCACAATAAAAAATTATAAACATACGCTAAAATATGATAGTAAGATGGTTTCGTTAATGACCATCACCTTTTTTTTCATCCAAGATGAAAACTCCGGTTCATACAGGTCTTTGGACTTGTTGGGAATTAAACCCGACACCTCTTCATCGGGCGCTGTTAATATTTTGGTGTGAATTTGCTTAGCATTTGTAACTAAATTAAACGTTTTAAAATTTTGGTTTAAAACAATTCATGTTAGCAACAACTAACAATCTAGCAACAAACACTTCTTTCATTAAATTCTTGTCGTATTTCTTTGTCGTGTTTAACTATTTTAAATTGAATTTTGTTGGTGTTTTGCAGTTGTGCGTAAAACGTTGTGTATACCTCAAGTCGGAGGAAGATTACGCCCTTGGCCTCATAAAAGCCCTCCTTCGTCAGGCCTCAAACTTCGGCCGCGGGCGTAATCTTCTCAAGCTCTCTATGTGTAAGCTGCTATTTTGTTATTACAATTTAATTTTAATATTTACTAATGTTTTAATAGATTATATTTCAAGAACCACAATACATTTATAATGCACTTGCATCTGCGAATCTTGGTTCATTGTTAGAAAGAAATGTTATCCAAATTGCAATTTCTCTGAGGATTGGAGTAGAGATATTATGTCAGTAACATAGCGTTTCTGTAGATCGTTTTCGATATCACGGGCTCTCCTGTATAAAAACGGAGGGAAGAGCATTAGTTTCTACAGATTTTCCATTAATTTTAGAACCGCTTAGTTTATGTAGATCGGATCGCAAAAGAACGGACTACATGACACTTATACCTTGGAAACAAGTGACGGGTCTATGTATGCGACGTTACATGTGTTGATAGCTTTGCGTCGTCTTATGTTGAAGGTAGTTGTTATCAGTCCGTCCTGGTGCCGTGCTTGTAGTAACGTGACTTTACACTTCTAGTACTGCACTAGTCTTAGCCTTCCCGCCTACTCCCACACCCCGAATACGCCGACCGCTCCAAACCTCCGTTTTAAACCCTCGCTTGGTCGATCCGTACTTGCTACCTGGTGACATAAGTATTGGGACCTAAGTCTTACTTAACTTTCTTTAACCTGTTGCTAATTGCTGTAGAATGCTTTGCTTATTTAATTTCACTGTTAGACATTCGTTTTACGAATAAAAAGGCCGATTTGTTGTAGCTTGGCAAAGTTTAATTTTTATAGTTAGCAACCCGATTGCAACCGGCCAAAGGAGAGTAAATTCCTGGACAAAATCTGACGCCCAAAACTGTACCGCTTCTAGTTAAGACTTTTAACTGCTGTTTTTTTCCTTTCTCCGCATTTGTTAAGTTAATGGTAATTGGTTTTAATGTGCTTGCTGTTGCTTTAGGAAGAGACTTAGGTTCGAAACCGTTTTTGTTCACTATTACTAAATGATTTTGGGTTATTTCTTAAATTATGATTGTGGAAAAATTGTTACTGGATGAAGTAGAGTATGAGTTGTATATTCAAGGTATCTCGTCTCAAGATACCCTTGCTAAAAAGAAAATTGCTTTCGGCTAGGCTTCGTTTACAAAAATTAGGAATCGTCAACTTTCCCGGTAAAACTTTAAATTCTGGTGAGGAATTTTAATTATGTAGTGATAAACTAATTATTGTATCTGCTAAAGTTAATATGGGTTTGAGGTTTACCGAGTAAGAACGTAATAGGAGCTTTCTCAAAGTGTTTGTTTACAACGCACAAAACCTAAGGGGTATTATTTACGCGAAATAATATCAGAAGACCTGCGGTATTAACCAGGGTAGTCAAGTCGGTCGTCTTAGCTCCCTCACAAAAAATCATTTTTTACGTTTGCATACGAAAGAGAAAAACTAGCACAGTTAAGGACAATTTTGCTTTGAAACTTCGCTCAACGCTAGCACACCTACAATAACGGATTTATTGAAAGTTGGCTGTAGGAAGCCCCCCCTCCCCACAACAAAAATTCAAACTTTTGACGTTTGAACAGTAAAGAGCTGAGCTATCACAACTTAAAAATGACGCTAGACATCTTTCATATCGCCGTTATTTAAATTTGAATCTGGAAGAGCTGTTACCCTTTTGTTACCTGGGTACTAGGGTGGTAGTGTACAAAGTTAGAAAGATTGAGCAAGCTCATCAAGTATAAGTCAGCAGTTATAGAAATACACAGTAGTCGGAGAGATTGGGTTGTGGGCTAAACCTCTACACGTTGGGTTCAATTCATACTAGAAATTACTTACTTATTGGGCGCCAAGTTCCAATTTAACTGAAGCAAGTACTAGTTCGGAATTAATCGTTAGCAGTAAGTTGAAATTGCTTTGTTCAGCATTTAATTTGGTTTACGCTGATAGTAAACAAATTCCCCAATACAGAAAATATATATATTTATCCAGAAACACGAAGGGGTACTCAATTACAGTACCTCAACACATAACAAAACACAGATATTGCACGTAGAAAGTAGGGAACAAATTATTATAATTAGATAAAAATTATTTGCGTCGCCCCTGACTTGTTCGCGCTTAAAAATGTACACGAAACCGCACGCCTATGCGTCTATAATTAGGGCGTTTGTTTTGACTGTGTATACATTCTCGTGTAGTTAAACACAACCGAAGCACATGTAAGTATGTATCTATTTGTTTTAAAAGAAAGGCAAGTGCCAGTATTTATTCATTCGAATTTTCAGTAGAGCTACGGTAGTGCACTACGTGGCACTGAAAAAAAAGGATTCACTTTCAAGGGGTTATTGTGATAATTAATAAACTGAGGTTCTTTACACGTCCCGAACAGTATTATATCTTACTACACTACAATTTTAGGTATCATGCAATGATTCTAACAGTTAACAAGTTTCGATTTGATTTAAGTCGGTACATTTATATTATCGACGTTCAGTAAGCTATAGGGGAGCGCGACGGTATGATGTAAGTACAGCAATTAATGCGTGCTAAAGTTTTAGGATGTGGCGCAGGTTCGCTCACGTAAATAAAGTCTCTATTGGGTTGGTGCCGATAACACAAGCAGGGCAAGAAGAATGTAATTGTACGACCTGATCTGATGACAGAGAATCCCTAGAGGTGGTGAATTATTCCCGCGACGAAGATAGTTCCCATACGAACGTTTGGGTGTAGTCTGAGTCGGTGGCTGATCCTCCGCACCTTTCTTAGATGATGGAAACGGTCGTGGTTAATCCAAGAACGTGACCAGATGTGCCTGTTCTTTGTGGCGATGTGAACGTTGACAAGCACGATTAATCCGGCAGCACGAAAAGCCAGAAAAGAGAAGGAGCAAGAAAAAAAAACCTCTGTAAGAAAACATTCACTTGTGAGTATGCCCTTTCTTTTGGGAAGCAACAATTTAATTTTTTATATTTACCTGTGGATTAGAACGAGCGCTACTAAAGACGCCTCAAATGCCTCCCATTTTCAAATAGTGGAGATGCACCCATTATTTACGAAGAAAACCCTCGTTTTAGCAGACAGAAATTACTATAAGTTCCACACGAGGTTTAGAAATGTAACATGGCTGCTTGTAGTTGAGAAAATGGTAACGGAAACCGATAAGCCAGAAAGGACGTTTGTTTTAATAAATTCCCACAATGCCCTTCGGAGTTTTTCCTGCGTATTTTCGCCAAATACTTTAAAAGACGACAAATCCTTCGGTTCAACACCGGTGTATTGTAAGTTGCCTAACTTCGGCGAGTGAATTTTTAGACTAAACAATGTTTTGTAGGAAAATGGTTTATTTAACCGTTACAGAGCTATTACGACCTTAGTTCTCCCACAAAAATAAATACAATTTTTTACGTTAACACATTAAAGAGAATGATTAACACAGGCTACCACAACTTTACTCAAGACTAGCACACATTTAATAACGGAGTTACTTGCGTTTGAACGTGGATAGGCTGAGAGGACCTCAAATTTTTTGTTTGCACACGAAGGAGAATAGCTAGCACAGGCTAGCATAACTTTGCAGAGTAGCAAACGAAAATGGGAGACACTGTTCTCAGTAGAAACGAATACCTGGCATTCTCCGATAATATGCTGGATGATCTCTCATGTCTAGCACCCATATCTACTCTTACCGCCCTCAACTTTCTGGTCACAAATTATATACTTAAGGTAGTTGTGGGTGGGCACAGTTTGGTGGGGTTTGACGCAGATTTGTTGACATGTTTCTGAGTTATCTCATGAAAAGTCTACCATGCAGCAGCTTCTCTATCCATCTTTGCTGTTAGATCTGTGTTGTAGTAGTACCTCTCCTTCCCTGAGTCTTAGTGGGGTGGAATCGTCCGTCCGGCATACAGCTTGGTGCAGGTTTGAGCTAGCAACCTTGCTAAAGACAAATTGTCAATAGTCAGCTACTTAATTATCTAGCAGCTTGCAATGATCTGTCAACCCTCAACATCTCTCAAATTGTAGCAGCGTGGACCTCTCGATGGCACTTCTAGGGTCGATATGGGTCTTATTCCAGGAGACGATTCCAAACAAATAAATAAACATCGGGCAAGCGTAAATGTTAATTGCTTTAAAGAAGTTCTTACTATTAAGGTTACCTCACTCGTTTTAAGAACTTGGTCGTTAGTTCTTCCCTTTTAACTTCATGTTCTATTATCTGTGCCTGTTTAATTCGTATGTACTTATAGGTGCTTCCTCCTACATTTTCTCAATCTGGATTTAACTATTCATTTGGAGAGGTTTTGTTGCACTTTTTGTTTTATCATACTATTTGTGTGGCACTTGTCTATGCCAAATTGCGTTTGTATATCTGTGGAAAACTCTTCTACTGTCCTCAGTTTGATCTAGATGTTGCTTCGTTGCTGCCATTAAGTTTAGATTGTCTATATACAGCATTGGTTTATTTGCATTCATTAGGTGTTATCCTGTTTGATGGCGAATTCATAGTTCAATGAATTAAGTTTCCGCCACAGAAGATTGATTGTTAAGCAGAACCATAGTAGGCTTAACAAATTCCTAAGTAATATCTCCTTCTTTAGTTGAATATAATCGGTGGTAAAAACGTAGGAAGTTCCATTTCGGTGTATTTTTAGTATTCCACATTGACATTTCGTGCTTCAAAAGTTGACAATAAAAGATTAATCTTATAGTTTTTAACCCCCTTTTAATCAGTCATAAGGACTTAAATTAAATACCTTCTTGTAATTGACATACGCCACAAAGAGATTTTTTTGGCATACGCCTGATTATAGATCACGGAGTCTACGACTAGTTGTTTTTTACATCTCATTGTGTTCTTCACACAACCCTTTTGGGTCTGCAATTATATTAATCCGTTGACAATGATCATTTATCCGACAACTAATGCAAGTGGTTATGATTTTGTATAATGTTGGGAGGCAGGTAACTGATTGATATTTTCCGGATCTTCTGTGTTTTTGAGTTTTTGGTAGTAAGGTAGGTTGAACCCCTTGTGAGAAACAAAGGCATTGTTTGGTGCTTGTCCGCAAAATATCGTCAATAAGATGCTCATCTTTTTATATACTGCACAATCTTCTCAATCAAAAGTTATGCACACCGTCTAGTTCAACAGCTTTCCAATTGTGGGTACTCTTGGCAGCATTTCTGAGTTCTTCCATACTAAATGGTTTACGCTTCATTTCATCACAATTGTTGGCGGCAATAGGGTCTGACTGTACAGATGAATTATTATTATTACTAATTATATTTTACAATCACGGTTTTATTCCGGTAAGTATAGTTCAATAGTTTTCAAATACTGGTTGTATCAAGAAAACTAGACACTTTCTCGTTAGTAGAACACAACGAACTAGTCTGGTGGTGCCCAAAAGTACGGCTTTTTGGGCTTGCGTAACAAAATTTCTGGCAGAGTTAAAATCCAGCTTCTGAAAACATTGAGAGCATTGCGATAAACAATTTGTATCCTTTTCATTTCATAAGTTAGGTCTGTGTATTTTTCTATTTTTTTTTATTAAGCTATCTTCAGATTGATAACTAAGGAAACACTCACATTGATAAGCCACGCTTTCCTTACTGCCTTATCTATCAAAGTTGTATCCGGCCGATTATGCATGATGCGGTCGGTAATTATAGCAAAATCCCACAAGATTTTAAAGCAATCGTTTTCTAAGACAGACAGTGGTTCAAATTTGTAATAAGGCAAATTAGAGACGATTAGATTCCTCTTCTCGCAGATGATCAGATAGAGAATCTTGCAGACGTCATTGTGCTTGGTTCTCTGGGAGTATTGGAGGTAGTCTCTTTGGCACCAAGTATGTGCAGGCTGAAGTCAAGTGCTGTATTGTTTTAAAATCTGAGTGGCAAAGCCGATATAAGTCCGTTGGGATGTCCTTCTTCACTATATGTTTCATATAGGCTCTTGTAGCGGTGACCTCATCTTGTATGGCGAGAATAATATTAATAATAATAATTATTATTATTATTAATATCATTATTCTTATTATTTTATATTTTTATTATTTATTATTATTAATATTATTAAGTATTAGTATTAAGGAAATGGTAGGTGTCCCAGAATCTACTAGTGTTTCCACGAACTTTCAGCATCGTAAAAAGTACTTCAGTCATTTCCTGTGTTTCGCATAATAATGACTTTGCTAAAACAGGTCATAGTTTTAACAAACATTTTATTCATATTTGTTTTAAGTTAATTAAAATATTATTTTTGCTTAGATTTATGTTTAATTTTTTTGTTAATTCTACAATCAAATTTACATTAGTTGTTTGTAAAATAAAACATTAAATTACCAATTACGATAACGATTAACCTATGTAAGTACTTTCGTCTTCTCGTAAATTACAAACTGTCGTTCTTGATGTAATTATAATTACAGAGATCTAAAGTAAGGTATTGGAAATGTCAAGACACCTTCTTTATCATGTAATTGCATGTCAGAAGTAATATCCGACATTTCTAGTACAACTTAGTAAACATTTCAGACGTATTTGTAATTTTAGTGATAATTAAATAATTTTGAGGTTTTATTAAAAATATTAAATCAAGTTATAAATCTCATTTAAGCTTTGTATTAAAATGCACATTTCTGCAAGACACAAGTTTAGTACTTTGAGCGTTATTAATTGCGATAACGGTTCTAAAACGTAATTAATTAAAATTAATTGCTAGGCTTTAAAAGTTTTTCCTTTTTACTTAGATTTACTTTACTTTTAAGTTAACTCTGGGCTACAATTAAGCAAAAGAAAGCAGCGGTAATAAGTTTTGTAAATTCGAAATCTCCGTTAATATTTTTTTAACTAAAGCTTACATTTCAACCACAGTAAAGTTTTGTTTAATTAATGGGGAAAATAAAACGTAAATTAATTGTAAAGCGTAAAACAAATACACGAGTGAGAAAAAATGCACTTTTTTTCTCAAGTAATTTGTTACTTTGTCGTTTTTTTACAAATAACAATGTACGGTTGAGTAAAGCCGTAAATACGAGCAAACCACTGAAATTTCAATGTATTTGCTGAAACAACTTTCAAGAATTTGTTTTTTAGTTGTAGTTTATTTTTTCGTTGAATAATTGAGATTTCGCTCGCTTTTGTATTACGTTTTTGTATTGTACTTTCTACTTTAATTTCAACTCACCATACTATTAGACTGCTTTTGACATTTAATTATTTAATTTCTAATATTTTAGGAAAATTTGTTCTCGTCATTTTGAATAATTTTATTAGGAAACTTAAACAAAATAATCATCCTGGCAAAAAAAAACAAATTTTATTATAAATTTTACAAAATAATACTTTAATTTCAATATTACAATAAAATTTTAACATGTAATAATTGTAATTGTTTATAAATTAATTTAAATTATACGTCAATTGAACGCGGTCAATTGGATAATCGTCAATTGGACGCTTAAAATTTGGACGGGTGCAATAATTGGACGTGTGACAATTGGACAATACGGACGATAGTACAATTGCAATAGGTTCCTACCAAAAAAGTTTGATAACATGGTGAACCGATCACACCTACCAATCAACAACGTTTACTCCAAATCACATGAAAACATGTAATTTTTAAGAAGAAAATTGTAATAACTGTTACCTACTAACCAACACCGCACACCTCCAATCATATCTACCAACTAACACCGTTTACAATAGTTTTTTATTATAATTACAAAAACTGTCTAATGTCGCGCTTTGTTTGTTGCCGCGTCTAATTTTCGCGGATCAATTATTGCATGCGTCCGATTATCGTGCGTCCAATTGACAGCGTCCAATTGCCGCGCGTCCTATTGATCACGTCCAATTGACGCGTCTCCATTAATTTGTGTTTGATTTCGTTTCTTAAATTATTAAATTAAAAAAAACACTAGAACAGAAATAAGAAAAAACTATTGTTAATCTGACGTATACCTTAAAGTCTACACAAACGACCAAACCTAGTAAATTAAATTTTATTTTTGGAAATAAGTACTGCCAACAGCGCTACCCTCAAACAACGACAAACCCCAGATGGTACATTGTAAAACAATAATTTTAATTTTTCAAGAATAGGAGGCTTAAGAGCTCATTAAAAAAGTAAAATCTACCTTAGCCAGAGACCCTATAGACGTGTAGTTTTGCGTACGTATTGAAAACAAGTGGGTCAAATAATTGTTTACCAAAACTAAAATAATTGATAAGTTAAACCCTATCAACAATTAGCAAGACTCTTTGGATGTATACAACTGCTAGAGAGATTCTATAGCCTGCTGCCAACAGCATTACTATCAACAAAGGCTAGTTCCAAATAATAGAATGTGAAACATAAATTTCAACTGCAAAGGAACGGGAGGGCTAAGAGCTCATTGAAAAAGTAAGATATAGCCTAGCCAGGAACCCTACAGACGTGTAATTTTGCAAACTTATTGAACCCTAACTTGGGATCGTACCCTGCAGAAGATACCCGGACTCAAAAAAAAAGGATTATGAAACTAAACGGACTGACAAACAATTCGCTCTTTGGTGCACTACCAACAGCGCTACTACCAACAAAAACAACCCCTAGATGATACATTGTAAAACATACAGTTTAACTGCACAGGAATAGGATGCCTAAAAACCTATTGCAAAAGTAAGGTCTGGTCTAGTAAATTAACTTTACCTAAAAGTACGCACTGCCAACAGCGCTACCCCCAAAAAAGACAAGCCCCAGATGATAGATTCTAAACCAAAATTTTAATTCTCAGCAACAGGAAGCTTAGAACAACACATCGAAAAAGTTAAAATATACCTTTGCCAGAGACCTATAGACATATAATTTTGTGCACTCATTGAAGATAATTAAGCCGAGAGAACTGCTCACCAAACTAAAATAATTGATAAATTAGACCCTATTAAGAATAAACAAGACTTTCAGCTATTTACAACGCTACAAAATTTTCCCGTCAACACTAACTTGTGACCGTACCCTGCAGAAGATGCCCAGGCTTAAATAAAAACTTTATGAAAACGAACGGACTGCCGACAAGAACTACTACCAACAAAACAAACTCCAGATTTATTTAATTATTCGTATGGTACATTTAAAAATATTGTATTATAAGAGTTATGTTAACGTTGCTTCAGAAGATTAGCTAAAAACCTGTATAGTGTAGTTGTTATGAATTTTAACCTGACATAATTTGCTAAATCACTCAATACTAATATTTTTTCTTTTTGTTGTCAAATCAGATATTTTTTATATCCAAGATTAGCTCATTTTAACCACTTAGCACATGGTACAAAATCCATTTTTTAAATCTTCTATTCAAAAAATCACTTACATAAATTTTTTAATGAGATTGAATGAAATAAAAATAAATCTAAATGTCAAACAAAAAATCTCAGCTATTATTAATTAATTTTCCGTCGACCTCATTATAAAATTGAGTTTTACGTACTCCTGAATAATCATAAAGTAACACTTTTTAACTGTAATACTTTTCGTCCACACAAACATCTGTCAATGTCAATTATTATTTTATGTCAAATTAAATGAAGTCGAAGTAACCAGTATGAAAACCCATTTTTAAGAAAGGATGAATTTAGTGACTACATAGGATATTACAGTACTTAAAGTACATACTGAAACATTTTAGATACTGCAGAATACTGTTTGTTTACTTCCATTTATAACCTCAATTTCTCAATCCCACACAACTTTGAACAAAACAATTTGTTGTTCAAATTACAAGTAAATGATTTTAAGTGCTTTGAAATGATATTAATAAATTGTTTATAGTTTCTACAATGTGCGAAGCATATAGAAGAGCCTGGTTGTAATCTCACAATACTCGATACATTGTTTTCAATATGTAACACTTTAACTTCTTTAAAGTTATTCATTTATAAGGTAAGACAGAATTCATGACTTGAGATTGCTTTAGACAATTTTATTAGGTAACATTTTGATACAGAAGCGAAATTCCGATACAAAAATTTTCACGATCATAAAATACAAAACTTACAGTAGAAGTGAGTTAATTATTGGTACCTTTCTATTACTGTATTTGATTGATGTAAATAAGTAATAATGCTAATGGAAAACACAAGAACAGTAATTACTTGTGAAAAATCATTTGAATATTGATTCTGTCGCAGGAAAAACAAAAATAGAATCATATAAGCCATCAACATTACTGGGTTCAAGATTTATTCGTACACAAAAACAAGGTGAATTTCACAGTTTTCAATAAGCTGAAAGAAGATTACTAAATTTTTTAAACATTTTCAGGAGAATCAAAAAACTACGTTTGCATACTTTCTTAAGGCCAGGCAATATTTTTATTGAATATATAATGATTATAAGTCTGACCACGGTACAAACTCAGTCTTATAACTATTATATGTCCAATTAGTAAGAATCGACTTTAATGTGTTTAATAGAGAAACTTCATTACATCTTTGATCATAAACAATTAAAGAAATGCATTAATTTTGAGGGTAGGCTTCCAACTATAACTACATTTTTAAATATACTTCAAAATAACACTACCTAAATGTAATTTTATTATTTTAATAAATTATAAAAAAGTACATGTTTTACCTATTACCTATCATAATCAAGTGCTCTTATAAAAATTATGTGATTGTTGTAAACAAATGCTTTATCGGTACAATATTTGAACGCGGAAAGCTTTTATTTCCTTTAATAAATTTTGACACAAATGTTTACAATACTGAACGGTGAAGTGAACATTAGGTACAGTAAAATCAGAACAAACGTAAAATTTTTGTTTAAAATTACTAAACATTTTGTTTTCAGTAAACGGTAATAAATAGAAAATTAATTAATTTAAGGTCAACGGAAAAATTATATGAACCCTCGGAAAAAAGTGCTTTTTAATAACCTCGCCTGTTTGCTTGCCTCGGCTAACGCCTCGGCCAGCAAATTCAGTCTCGTACATAAAAGTGCACTTTTTGTCCTTGTTACATAAATAACTATTTAAGTTAAGTTTTTGATAAAAAAAACACTACAACTTCAAATAAAAAAAATCTTATATAAAAAATTATATCCTCCTTGTGTCCATCAAGATTTCCTCTTCTCCTTTTACAAATCCTGCGAATTCAGACTGTTCAAAAATAATCTCCGGTCCAACCACGTCACCTCCTTACTCTTCAAGAAAACAAAGGACTAACCGTCACTTCCTTTCCTCCAACTTGGGGTAAGTCCAACTTTAACAAAAACAATTAGTACTTTTATTGCTTCTTGCCTCCATTATCCGTAAATGTAACCCGCTCAACTTTGCTTTTTATATCCCTTTTTCCATTCAATAACTATACCTCTATTTATTATTCCATCATTTCAAGTTTATTACTCAATCCAAAAACAGCATTTGTTCCAAATTATATCTTTTTTTTTAACTTTGTGACAATCAATCAAAAACAAGTACTTCGTTTTTAATTATTTTTTTATATTAACTTGTTTATAATTTTCGTTACTAACTCTAAAAAATTATTTAAATCTATTTGATTTCTTTGATAATTATCAAACTTCTCCATCTTGCATGCTATCTAACAACAATTTTTCTTATCACTTCCGCAACCAACGTTACACACAAATGTTGCTGCACAACCTCAATTAACTTTAACAATGGTAAGTTATTTTTCTTAAAAATTAATTAATAACATTATTTTTTAAAGTTTTGGTTTATAAAAGATTAGATTTCTATCTAATTCAAGAACTTTAAACACTTAACTAAAATTATCTTGCTAGTAAGAATAAGATAATCAATTTAATTATAACAATATATAGCCCCAGATGATACATTGTAAAATATACATTTTAATTACACAAGAATAGGGTGCCTAAGAGCTTAACGAAAAAGTAAAATCTAGTCTAACCAAAGACTTACAGACGTATATTTTTGCAGACTTGTTGAAGAAAAGTGGTCCAAAGAAAAAACCGCACCTGAATGTAAAAACGTGCTTAGATTAAGCTTTATCTAAGTACTTAAAAATTTTTAAATGCGTTTCCCAAAGCGACGACGTCATAAGTTGTATATTTCAGTTAATAGCCAAGAAGATCACGCATACATGATAATCAAATGCATTTTTTTGTTGATGTAGGAACATTTGTTTGTTTATAAAAAGATCTATACACAATTGTTTTAATTTAAACGCTTTGAATTGTATAGTAAAGGGTAAATAATCCTCTAATTAAACGCATTACAAATTATACGTATAATTATAGAAAGTTCGATTGAACGTACGTTATGTAATTTTGCATATTTTCGTAGCAGTTACAATTTTAATACATAATGTTATGATTAAATTTATTGTCTTAGCTAAAACTTATTTTCACTAGCAAGATAATTTTAGTTAAGTGTTTAAAGTTCTTCGATAAGATAGGAATCTAATCTTCTATAAAAAAAAAACTAAAAAAATGTAATTAATTAATTTTAAGAAGAATAACTTACCATTGTTAAAGTTAATTGTGGTTGTGCAGCAACATTTTTGTGTAACGTTGGTTGCAGAAGTGATAAGAAAGCTTGACGTTAGATGGCATGCAAGATGGAGAAGTTTGATAATTATTAAGGAATCAAATAAGTTTAAATACAGTTAGTAACAAGAATGATAAACAAGTTAATATAAAAAAAATAATTAAAAATGAAGTACTGTTTTTGATTAAGTGATAAAGTTGAAATAAAAAGATATAATTTGAAACAAAATTCTGTTTTGGATTGAGTGATAAAGTTGAAATAATGGAATAAGAAATGGAGGTTTTATTTAATCGTATGGTACATTTTAAATATTGTATTGTGATGTAAGTGTTATGTATGGTGCCCCAGAAGATCGGTATAAACCTGTACAGTGTGGTGACAAAACCGTGTGCAATTGTGGATTGGTTTGTCTTGCCAAAGCATTTATTTCAAGGTTTAGAAAACCACTTAAAACCTAAACATGCCAACCCCTTACCCACCCTAGTATTCCATGTAATACTATTTATTAAGTGTGTAATGTGAATGTATTTAGTAAAATTTTCTAATTATCCGGGAGGGTATGGTTGATGGATGAAAAAAGAGATATAAAAAGGCAAAATTGAGCGGTTTACATTTACGGATAATAGAGACAAGAAGCAATAAAGTACGAGTTGTTTTTTTTAAGTTATATTTACTTTAAGTTTGAGGGGAAAGGAAGTGACGGCTCGTCCTTATTTTTTTTGAAGAGTAAGGAGGAGGTGACGTGGTTAGAACGGAGTTTATTTTGAACGGTCTGGATGCTCTGGATTTGTAAAAGGAGAAAAGGCTATCTGGATAAACAAAATTTTTCGGATAAGTTTTTTTTTATTTGAAGTTGTTGTGTTTCTTTTCTTTTATTAAAAATTGATTAATAGTAATTGACATTTTTGTTTGACATTTTGATTTATTCTATTTCATTCAATTTACATTAAACAACTTATGTAAGAGATTTTTTGAATAGAAGCTGGGTTATAAAAAAATTGGATTTGACAACAAAAAGAAAAAATATTAGTATTGAGTGATTGAGTAACTTTAGTCAGGTTAAAATTCATTAGATTATTTTGAAAATTCTCAATTCAATCATAACAATATAAAGTTTTATTTTTCATACCGCTTGACCAAAATACATGTTTTAAAACTAAAAATTTGTAATTTTGTATATTTTTGTATGGTGGGCTATATATGTTTGAATGAACCCACCAAATATTAGAAAATGGGCATGACCTTGATTTTAATGTCTTATAGAAATTGTGAGTAATGATCTATACAAATTATTTTCTTTTTTCTAAATTCGTCTAATTACACGTACAAGCAAAGGAAATGATCACGTTCACAGAATTTTGTTAGATAACAATATCATTACTTAACTGTTCTTATGTTGCAAGTAATAAAATTCTTTCACGCGAGCAAACCATTTTGTTACGGTTTATTTGCAAAAGTAGAACTATGTCGAGAGCCTTCTTTAAAACGTGTCTTGTGTGTAGCACGTTACTACAAAAGTCGAATTTGCCGCGCATTTTCTATTGGTGGAAATTTAATTCACAAATGTTTCGGAAGCGATCGACTGACATTTTCTTCTTCTTTGTACATGGGTGTGGTAGAGTGCCTCTTGAAATTAAAATTTTACACATAAATTATTAATGTGTGTTTTAATAATTCCAAGTCAAATTGGTGTTTAAATTTAAATCCTGCCGCATTCACCGTAAGCTTTTTTTTATTTCTTTTGTTTCGTGGTTGTGTTAGTTCTAATTACAACGTATGCTTTAGCACGTGCGTTGACCTCATATTCTCATCGTGTATTACACCTGAATAACTCCTGGGGGTGCTGGAATAGCTATTTAAGAACCTTTCCCTATAAACTTAACGACTACCACGGTTTCGCACCCAATTATGCTGCAACCATCCGGTGAACTCTGTATAATCTATACTTTGAGGGAATATATTCGCTATCCGTTCTTCGCTACATACCTCCCCTAAGAGAAATCCTGGAGGTTACCTACCTTCTGGAGCTGTCGAATACTGCCGCTAGCAGGAAATTTTATTCTTGGAACTGCATACTACAGAATACAGTTAAGTTTTAATGTTTAAGCAACCTATTCAATATTAATGTTTATGAAGGTCACGTTCATGTGACATTAAACGGTTTGAATCTTTAGCATTTAAGCAATTTATTTAGGGTAGACTCCACCACTGACATCTGGTTTTGTTTTTAACCAGCTCCATAAGAGCTTCGGCGCTTTACATGGTTGAAGCTAAAACAAAAGGTTTTTTGGTTGGCGGAGGTATTTACCTTTTTAATCCGAGTTTAAGTTAGTTTTAAGTATAACTGACCGTGTGTACGTCGAACCTTCTTAGTAACCAATCCTTAATTGGAACGCTAACTTTCTTTTGGGATGTAACTAAAAAGCTTATTTAAAATTCGACATATTAATTGCAAGCTTTAATTATTGTTGTTGCTAATGCACGTAATCATATGCGACAGTTTCTCTATTTCTGTCACATTATCCTAGTACTTTAAGTTTTATTTGCTATATTGAATTATCAATTTGTCTCTCTGATTAGTGTGCGTTTTAGCGTATTAGACCTTTAGTAAAACATGTTGAATTCTTGTTGGTCGGTTTTATTTCTTTCTATTACCCAGCAGGTGGCGCCTTGTTAGGCAGCAATCTATTTCTTTACAGTTCTTCAAGGACCCTCCACTTACCGACTAAGTCGGACGCTGTTGTACTAATTACTACAAATACTTGGTCCTCCACGAATTTAGTGCGCTGCATCGAACCAAATTTCTTTACTTTTACTAGGTTGTCGCTTTCTTTTGTTATTTGTGAACTACAACCGTTACAGTTTTTTACAAGTCAAATTAATTAAACATTTGAGAAAAAAATGCATTATAAATAATAATTAAAATTTTCAAATTATCCTCCAATAAACATCGAAAACGTTGCTGGCGGCTACCAAGAATCCAGCTCCGGCATAAGGTTTTTGTTCCCATCTTGCCTTACTCACAAACCTTTTACAAACAAACCCGGCGGCGATCGATGATCCGCCACTTACGCCGACGACGATCGAAATTCAAATTTTCCGCCAAAAATGCTCCAGATACGCTATCATATAACTACTACTTGCACAAAGAAAATTAATGTAAGCTATAGAAAAGTGGAACCAGTATTGCTGTCCGTGTGCGCGTTTGCTGACGACTTGGCTATATTTACAAAAAACCCGAAATTGAGTTCAGATACAACTTAGAAATCTGGCAAAAGCACTTAAGAAAAGAAACTTGAAGATGAATGAATCCAAAACAAAAAGTGATGGTACTGTCAAAAATAAATATAAATATAAACGATAGAAGATTAGGTAAACAGGACATGGAAGTAACAGCAAGAGTAGAGAGCGTAGTACGCATATACCATAATATAAAGCAATCGTTTATTAGAAAGAAGGAAATATCGAAGAAAGTCAAGATGAGCATCTACAAGGCAATATACCTTTCAGTGCTAATTTTCGGATGTAAGAACTGGATAACAAACAAAAAAACTTAAGAGCAGGATACAAAGAGCCAAAGTGTTGTTTCAATGAAAAGCAGTAGATGACGATCCGATAGAGTCAGAAATACAGAAGTAAGGAGGAAACTAGAGGTGAGAAAAGCACAAAAATCATTGAAGAAGGACAGTTAAGATATAAACAAATCTGGGAGAGTAAAATCCAGACCAAGACAGACAGAGGAAGACCTACAAGAACGAGGGTCAAGAAATAGAAGAATTGCTACGGAAGAGAGGTACGTCGCAACAAGAGGGCGAAAAACTGACTATAGACAAGAAGAGATAGATGAAGTTTACTAAAAATGAGATATCAAATGTACAGTGTGTAACAAAAAGGTAGGTTATAAATTAAACCACATATTTCGGGGCTAAAAATAACTCTATTGAACCTAACTTACCTCAGTACAAAAGTGCATGCAAAAAAAGTTACAATGTATCAAAGTTATAATTTTTTTTTGTAAATAAGTAAGATTAAATAAAAATTTTGGGACCTGCGAATAACTTAAAAATTCATTTATACTTTATTTTTTGTTATTCGGAATTTTTGTGGTATAATGAAGAAGAGGCCGTATCTCGATAACAACTAAAAATTCATTGTCGATTTTCTTGGAAACGGTTGGCCAAATGGACATTTTTCAAGTATACTTTTTTGAGCTCATTACGTCAAGAAATGAAATTCTTTGAACAACAATCTAATATACCGAGGGACAAAAAAGTTATGAACATTTTAATGTACGCAAAGTGCTGTTGGTAGCGCCCTTTACAATGTACATTAAAACTGTAATCAGATTTAAATTTCTTATGCTGAAAAACTGCTGAATACCAAGTTTCGTTGAAATCGGCTTTTATTAAGAGAAATATTACCAAAAAACTTTTCAAAAATTATAACTTTGACACCCTGTAATTTTTTTTGCATGTACATTTGTACTGAGGTAAGTTAGGTTTAATAGAGTTACTTTTAGTCCCAAAATATGTGGTTTAATTTATAACCTACCTTTTTGTTACACCCTGTACAAAACAGTATAAATTTTAAAACAAAAATGTAAATATGTATTATACAGATTGAGACAATATGTAAACCCTACACCTAAGGGTTTATAAGGATAATATAATATACATATAACGACGCCGAAGATTAACGTTTTCAAATCGCTTTTTAATTTTTTTTTTTTTTTTTTTTAACACCGCATATATTGCAAAGTGTTATCACTCAAGTCAACTTTTCGTAGACAATCACCAATTACTATTATTTTAGATTTTTACTTAATCTACTGTTCTTAAATACTGTCTTCCCTCTCAAATTTAACTTTATATTCCCTTTACTTTATATTAGTTAACAGTGAAGATCCAGCTCGTAAAGACTCACAATTTGGGTTATTTTGCGGAGCACGGTATCCACGCGTCACTCAACACAACATCTTAACTGAAACTCTATAAACTTTATTTATACAGTACAAAAAAAAATATTTTAGAGTAATACTTTTGTTAAATAAGTGTAACCCAAAACGAAGGTAACACTCTGTATAAACTGTATTTTAATTTTGTTATCACTTACAAACATTTTCTGGTACTGTTGTTAAAAATTAAATACTTTTTTTCGTTAAATCAGTTTCATTCAGTACAATTGTTAAATATTCTAAAAAATTTATTTCATTCTCAGATACTGATAACGAAATATTGAAATAAACGGTATCTGTAATGGCACGTTATTTTGTTTTGTACAAAAATTTTTAATAAATGCTTCATTACGTATATAATAAGTTCAGAGCTTAAAAAATACTTTAAAAGTCAATATAATAAATACAAGATTACATTCGTGAAAATGTTAGTGTTGGAAAACCAAGGTGTTGACCAAGAGATAACTTTGGTAATTGAAGTGTCTTTCGATATCCTTTCGTAATTTAAAAAGTTGTTTAGTATCTTCGATTCAGTAGCTGGAACAAATGTGAACAACAAAAGTTCTTATAGTAAACTAAAACCTAACATAAAAATTTTAAATTACAAAGAGCTAAATTTATAGTCATTTTTTTTTTGCGATTATTGTATAGTGATTTTGATCATTCTAATTTTACTTTTATTTTAAAGAACCAAATTGATTTTGAGTGAAATTATATTGGGGTTCTAACTTTACATACACTATAAACTTTATTGGACTTATTAATCTTGCCTCACAATTCCTTGTTACTGTAAATCTTATAAATACCTTCGATAATAAACACGTCTTATGAAAATAAAGATGAAGTTCAATCTAAACCTAAAGTCTGTTTATACAGACCAAACAAAGTTCAAAGTTATGTGCTTAACTAAACTCTGTTTTAGAAAATTTGCATTAAAGCTTTAACTAAATAAAATAAATCTTACAATTTATTTGTTTTTCCTGATCATCGTTTTTGTATTGTTGGAAGTCTATACTAAAAATGTTGTTAATTAACGACAACACAATATTAACTAATTTTTATCGATTCATTGACATTCCTATAAATATTTAAGCGACTTATTGTGGGTTGCTTAATACTGTGGACTCCTAAGTGAGTTTAATACTGCTGTGCAGGGTAAAGTTTGATGGACTTAGTATGAAAATGCATTCATGAACGGCTTACTTAGTCGTTTGCAAGAAAAGCCAAAATGGATGGATTTGCATATTTGTAATGAAAGATGCTGTGTTCTATTATTAGTCAAAGGATCAAAGATTACTGATTAAGATTCAAAATACGTAATATAAATAGAATAAATATTAGTATATATCTTTATACTTAGATGTGCTAAATTATAAACATCGATGTGTGTTAATTAATATAAAATGTGATAATATATGCATAATCAAAATCGAACGGATTTTACATTTATAATTTAACAACGTCATGTGATCATCCTCGTTTATATTTTGTTGAGATTCAGGTAAATTTATTACAACAAACTGTACAACTTGTAAATATGTATAGTTTGCTCCATTTCAAAAAGATAATCGTTTTTTTTTCTTCTAATACTTACACATAAACGAGAGTAAACTTAGATTAGACTTTATTTGCATACAAAGAATTATTTCTATATACAGGGTGGGCCAACGCCGACTAAACAGAACCAATTGCAGCCACATCAATAATTAAAAAAACAACTTAGACCCGTCAATTTTATTTCTGAGGGGGGCATCTTTTCAGCCTGTCGGAATTCTAGTATGTTTTAACGGAAATGATGTCATATCAAACTTTTTAAATAAAAACCCACAGTTTTTTGTGCAAAATCGGATAGACGACAAAAAATGCTTTTCAAAAACCCCACATGTTGCTAGTTTTCTTTAGAAGGCCCTCATATGATTTCGCGGATATTGTCATTGAAAAAACTTAAAGATATTGCAGTAACAATTTAATAATGCAATTTAAAGAATTATAACAAATGCTCAAAATTAGGTCCTTCAACTTCCATGCAGTTGTACAAATTTTCTTCTAAACGACGTCTTACGTTCTGCAGAATTTCAGGAGACTCTAGCAGTACAACCTAGAAAAAAAGAGTAATACTATTGAGCTCAAATTAACGCACTAAATTTATTGAAGATCCCGAATTTATAAATGTCCTCGCAACAGTGTAGATTTGGGGAGTCCTTAGGGAATTTGAAAAGAAATAAACTGTTGCGTAACGTGGCGCCACCTGCTGAGTAATTGACAGAAATAAAACCGACCAACAGGAGTACAATTTGGTTTTACTACAAGATCCAACACGTTAAGACGAACATAATATTAAAGAGACACATGCACAATTTAAATATAGTAAATCCCATCTTAAAAATTACTAAGAGGAGGTGTAAGAAGTAACAGAGACTGTCCCATAAAATTGTACGGGCGTTAGCAACAACGATTTAATTACAACGCGTCATTAAAGTATCAAATTCTGATAAGTTTGATAGTTACATCCCAAATTTAAAGATAACGTACCAATTTAAGATTGGTTTCTGCGAAAACTTGACGTACACACGTCACTTACAAAACGGTGCCTTAAAAGTAACTTAAACTCAGAAGTAACACGATAAACCGGGTCGCGTCAACCCAAAAAACATTTTGTTTTTAACGTCGCCCCAGTTATCTACAGCGTCTAGCTCTGATGGAACCAACGTAAACAAAACGGAGTGTTGGTGGTCGAGTTCACCTCGACTAAAAAGAATTACTTAAATACTAAAGTTAGAAAACTGTTCAATGTCACGTGTACGTGAGCTTCTTACGCTTTGATAATGAGTAGGATAATTAAACATTAAAACGTAGCTGTGTTCTAGTAGTATGCAGCTCTGAGAATACGTTCTCGCTAGCGGCGGTATTGAAGTATTGGACAGCGTCCGAACGTAGTTAATTTCTGAATTTCGCTTAGGGGAGGATCAGATTGAAAAGCGGATGACAAATAGGGTCCCTCGAAGTACTAGATATGCAGCATAAACAAGTCGATCGGCCTTTAGAATTCACCAGCTGTTGTCGGCTTAAACGTAGGCGAAAGCGAGGTACTCAAACAATTAAGTAGCGAGAGGTTCCTAAATAGCCATTCTAGCATCCCCAGGAGTTTTCCAAGTGTAAGATAAGGTAAAAGTGTGAGGTTAACACACTTGCTAAAGCAAATGTTGCAATTAATAATTAATACAACCTCGAAAGTAACCACAAGAAATAGTAAAAAAGACCCACTTACGGTGTAAATTTTCTTTCTGCACTCAATTATGGTCCAATTATTAAAGCCACGTTGAAATTTCAATTGTATTTTATTTGCTTCATGAGATACCGTCAACCACCCAAAAGAAAATGAAATAAAATAGTGCCAAGATATCGATCCATCGTTTAGTTAGTGAAAACTATAATTCTAATTCCACCAATAGGAAAACCTACGCCCTACGTTATTAACACGGCTTATGACCTAAGTTTAATTCTAAATTTAGAACCGTATCATGTTCTAGCCGAACGGCCAAAAGAAACTAGCAACATGTGGGGTTTTTTGAAAAGCATTTTTTGTCGTCTACTATCCGATTTTACACAAAAAACTATGAGTTGTTATTTTAAAAATTTTTATTTGCTTTGCTTATGTCATTTTATTTTACTAACATCAAACACTAAATTGTTATAGACAAATTTATTATACAAATATTTATAATCGTTTTGGGCTAGTTACTTTTACCTAATGTCGGAGAGTGGGTCGTGGAGAATTAGACAGTTAAAAAAGTGCGCCACTCTCTGAGTTTAGTACTTAATCTCTAATAGTAGAGACTTATAATATAAAGCATATTTAAATTTTGAATCAAATTTGGAGCGGCGATTCTCGCTAGCGACTTTCGTTTAATATCATGCACGGACACGAGTACGTTATCATTTGGAATTGCCGCTTTAAACGTTTGTTCAATAAACACCTCGAGTTTTACGTGTAGTTTTCCCCTCCCTAGGGTACGAAAATTTAATAAAATTTTATCATAGGATGCCTATGATTTTCTTTTAGAAATTACATCTCTGCGCAATTAAATACTAGGCAAGGGAAGCAACGATAATATGGTTTACTTAATTCATTTATACGTGTAGATTTAGTGAGTAATTTGTTGAAAAACAAAAATTCGCGAATACGCGTTTTTTTATTAAAGGTGCTTAATGGATGGTAATCTAAAGGAAGGAGGGAACGGGGAGTACACATATATAGGAGAAAGAGGAGTATCAGTCATAGACTACGTAATAATAAATGAAAAAAGTAAATAAGAGATACAGCAGCTGAGGATAAGAGAAGAGAAGGAATCTGATCATCAACCGTTAGAAGTGATAATGATGGATGAAGGGAAAGAAGGAGAACTAAACGATAATGGAAAGTGGGGAGAAAAAAAGTGTAGACAAGGGAAAATATAGAGATATACAGGAAGAAGATGGAGGAGGAGCAAGAGATGTCTTATTAGGTTGAGGAAGAAATAAATAGGATTGTGACGAAAATGGATGATCCAACGGAAAGGAAAAGAATGGCAGAATGGTGATTGTGAAAAAAGAAAAAAAAGATGGGAAGAGGGAGAAGAAAATGGAAAAAAAGGAAAGTTAGAAAGGAGTTAAAAGAATAAAAAAACTTTCAAAGAAGAGTGTAAACAGAGAAAACAGAGCTACAAAAAGGAGTTGGAGAAAAAGATAGAAAAAATAAAAAGTGAAGGTCAAGTATGGGAGTTGATTAGCAAAAGGAGGAGAAAGTTTAAGAAGTCAAAAAAAGGGATAGATGGAGAAAAATGGGAAGAACACTGTAGAAGACTATTACAAGGACAAAAAGGGAATCCAGCAATAGTAGGAGATAAGAAAGAAAACAAAACCAAGATGTAAAGGTATAAAAAGGAGGAGTTAAGTAAGCGTTAAGCAAGGTGAAAATAGGGGAAACCAAAGGTACTGATGGAACCCAAGGGGAGCAGTGGAAATATATAGGTGATAAAATGAAAGAAAGAATTAGGAAGGTGTTTGAAATGATATGGAAGGGAAGAGGGGTTCCTGAAAAATGGAAAGAAGCGAGAATATGTCCAATATATAAAGGAAGGGATCAAAAGCAAATTGAAAACTGCAGGGGGGTAAGTCTTGAGGCATATGATAAATAAAAGATAGGAAAAAACGTAAGAAGAATGTATGTCTTATTTTTAGATATTAAAGCAGCGTTCGACAATGTGGATAGAAAACTGATGTGAAAAGTAATGAGGCAGAAGGGGGTAAGCGAAGATTTGGTAGCAGGAATAGAAAAACTGTATAAAAAGACAAGATGTAGAACTAGAGTAGAAGGGAGGATAGGAAGAGAGTTTTGGATAACCAAGGGAGTTAAGCAGGGGTGTGCTTTGAGTCTAAGTTTATTTGCAATTTATATAAGTGATCTTAAGAGGTGTTAAAAAACAACAAACAGAAGGAATATTGATAGGAAAAAAAAGTGTGGGTGTTAGCGTACGCGGATGATGTGGTTATAATAGCAAAAATCAGATAAAATGAGAAGCATGATAGGGGTAGTGAGAAGTATTTAGAAAATAAAAAACTTGAAGCAAATGTGGAAAAAACAAAAATAATGGTGAGGAATAGGAAAAAAGAGAGATATTTATGGGGCAAGAAGAAATACAAACAGTAAAAAATACAAGTATCCTGAGATAATTTTAGTTATATTAATTAGAACATATAAGGAAATTAGAACAGAACAGAAACAAGGTATTGAGTCAGGTATGGGGGATAGGGGAAAGGGTTTTGAAAAGATGTTGAAAAAAGAGGATGGTTGTTTAAGAAGTTGGTAAGGAGTGTATTATTGTATGGGGCAAAAATATGTTGATGGAAAGAATGAAAAAAGCTGGAGAAGATACAATTAAAATATTGAAATAGACGTTGGGATTGAGAAAAAGAAACACCAGGATATATACTACAAGAAGAAGTAAAAATAGATAAAATTAGGATTTAAACAGAAAAATTGGCAGTGAGATTTAAAGGAAAGATAAGAAACAGGAAGGAAATAAGATACTAAAGAAATGCTAAAAGGAAGGGAGAAATATTTAAACAAATACGGTGAAGAGAACAGGAAAAATTATTATGAAAGGGTAGGATACTTGAGAGAAGAGATAAACAGAAAAGAGGGAGGGGAGAACAATGGAAAAGGAAGTGATAAGTATAGATAAAGATAGTTACAGATACAGAAAAGAGTGCAAAGACAGAAGGGGAAGATACAATGTAAAGTACAGGGAGTTAATTACGGAAAGAATACCAGAATATCTGAGGGAAAGAAGTATAAAAGAGAAAGGAATCATAGCAAGGTTTAGATGCGGGAATGAAGAAAGAGAAAATATGCACTGGAGGAATGATAAAAGAAAATATGTAAGATGTGTGGCAAGGATGGGAAAATATCGAACATATAAAAAAAAATGTGTGAAACTGCGGCCGAAAAAGGGAGGAAGAATACTATTAGGAGAAATGGACAATAATAGAATGGACGAAGAAGTGATAAGAAAAGAATAAAATGAGAGGAAATAAGAAGAAAATGAGAGAAAATAGAGAAATATATCTAAAGTGTAATTTAAGAATTTATGTGGAGTTTAGTTTTAATTGGTAAAGAATTGAATCTTTTATTTATGTATTTTATTACAAACAATAAATAATATGATTGATTGATTGATTTATAAGTAAAATTTATTAAAGTGGAAGGTTGATATGCAATAAAGTTAGTGACCTTGGAAACGTTTTTTTGAAACCGGATGTTGGTTAATCTTTATTTAGGTTAACGTTAATAACAATAAATGTATTTTTGGTTTATAACGGAACTTTACCAAAATGGAATGCTGATATACTTATGAGGTGTAAACAGATAACCTGCTAAACAACTAGACTTGTACCTGTATAAACAGACCTGTACCTGTATAAACAGACTTGTATTTGTAAACAGACCTGTAGCTATATAAAAAATCTTATTATTATGAACAATGAAGCAATATAACAGCAATAACAGCTGTAGTTCTATCATAACTTGTTTAGATGTTTCTCTGTTCATTTGATTAGCAGCTTATCTTTAGCTCTAGTATTGAGCATTAAACCTTAATAAACATTACCATTTTTTAGTCACTTTGAAAAATTTCGTTTATAAATCAAAATTTTAGTTATTGTTTACAGGGTGTTGACCTTCCAAGTCCTAACAACCTTGAATGAATCGATTCCGAGCAAACTCAATCAATTCCGAACGACACCAAACGTTTTCTTAACTCTTCGATTACAAGGGGTAATCCAAGCAACCTTAAGCGTTCCGAGCGATCCCGACCGGCCTTAATCAATTCCGGAAGACCACAAACGTTTCCCGAAACCCCCGACGGCAAAACGAAGGCAACCAACCCAAAATCGATTTTTTAAAAACGGTTAATCGTTTTTATTTTTGGCAGTTTGCCACCACTAGTGAAACAATAAACTAAACCGTAGTATTTAATAAAAGAAAGGAAACGAACGTATTAAACAAATTCGGCGTCGCTCCAGAAGTACTTACGGCAGCCGAGCAAAATATTAGAAAAATTAACGATGTTGTTTTGGAAGAACAATAACTAAATAAGAAAAGTAGGATTATTTACGATTTCGAGAATAATTAGCTAATAAATAGCTTAATTGCTACTAGAAGTTGGTTAAGTTGCACGTAAAATGGAAAATATTAATACAATTAAAGAAAACGCAAATCCAGACATTTATCGGGAAGAAACTATCAGCAGAATCCTTTAATCCTCGTAACAAGTTTTTAAGAAATTTGATGCAAAGTTGTTTATAATACAAAGACGCCTTTAACCTTTACAGATTTGTTAATTTTTAGAATATTTAGAAATGTACGTATTTTATACATTTTTTCTGATAAGATAATCACGTGACACCAATTGTTTTCAGGTATCCCCAAAATATATTAGGCATAAGGAAAAGAAACGGTTTTTTTTTAAAACTAAATTTCTTTATTAGCTTTTTAAGTAAAATTTTGTTTACGTTTTAACTATCAAAGCGATGTGGAGTTATGTCAAACACCTTTTCTAAGCTTTAACTGTGTAAAATTGTTTTGGTTTGTAGTTCAACTGAATTGTTTTCATTTAAGAAATAGTAAAGATGTTACTAAAATATTCAACAAAACCTTTTAGGCCAGTCAACAGAGTCTGTGACAAAAATACTAACAGGAAAAGACATGTGCCATCATATCAAGAATAATGAGTAGATTAATTTTGATATAAAAAGTCAACACACAATTGTCATTAATTAATTTGTGATTAACAAATTAGTGCAAAAGCGTCGTATACTAATAAACCAATGTTAATGGAGTAAACTGAAACGTTGAATTAAAGAATTAAAATACGAACAAAATGAGCACAGTTGCTTGTATTTTAATTCTCTACAACATTTCTGTTTAATCCATGGTTTTATTTAATATTTAATCAGCAACAAAAAAAAAAAAATACGCTTTTTTGCACTAATTTGTTAATCACAAACTAATTAATAACAATTGCGTGTTGGCTTTATACTCAAATTAATCTACTCATTATCCCTGATATGATGCACATGTCTATTCTATTAGTATTTTGTCAAAAAAAACCTCTATTAATTGGCCTATTTATATTATTGTATCATTCCAGTTAGTCTACAGTAACTAAAAAGCTAAATAGGTACTCATTATCGCTTATTTCAACAAAACCGTTCAACTAACATTTGCATTAATTTGGAAATCGCTCATAGAATTACTTCAGCTAATCAATCAATACAAGACATACGACACGACATTGCACAAAAATAGTTCCTGCGAAGATTAACGACCAATGTGTACAACACATACAGATGCAATAAATTACGTCTCACGTGCATTTTATTATCAATACAAAAAAAAAGATTTATCGGGATGTAGTTTGGGATTCGATTAAAAAATAGAGAATTTTGATTAAATACAAATTTGATTAACAAAATTTTAAATTATTGATGGTATGCACGACTCGACCTTTTAAATAACGGTATTTTAATCTAGATTAATATTATAGGTTTTTTTTTTAAATAAGGTTTTTAAAGCATATACCGTCGTATAAAAGCTCTCAACAAAACATTTTTCATAATAGAATTTCAAGCACGCAGACAATGAAACGAGATAAAATGTAAGTTAACGAAGCTACATTGTTTGAAAAACCTTGTTCTAAGTTCTTAATTTTTTTTATTATTGTTGTTGGATTGATTACAACGCCAAACCAATTCCAATTTTGCTGTTTCAAATTACTGTATTTACGTTAACTGCATTTACGCTTGTCAGCACTTTGATGTCTACTACACTTCCATCCAGGACATATAATTGATTACTCAATTGCCTCATTCCGCTTGTCGGCGTCTTAGTGTAAAGTTATATCAAACCGAAATTACATAAAATGATTAATTAAGTGGAACGAAATATAAAAAAAAATTATAGATTTTCGATGACAATAAAGTTTAAAATTTCCCAAGAAAACTTAAATATCTTCTAAATAATAAATAGACTAAATTATGTCTGAAAAGTTCTACCAATGAAATTCTTTTCGAAATTCATGCGGATTATCTTGCACAAACGAACAGACAAATAAATAAAAATATCGTAGATTATTTTCTGAAAAGTCGTTTACCCGTCAATGAAGGATTCGGAAAAATTTTCTTTAAACTTGATTAAACCTTTTCCTATATTCCCTTCCCAAAACAAATAAATCAGACAGCCAGAAAACAAAAAAAACGGCCAAATCTATCTACGATCTTCGTAGATCAGCTCGAACAACTGAACACCAGACGGACGGACAGACGTAAATAAAAATGTTTCTAAAGTGTAATCGATATACTAATGAGTGTACTTGAAAATTTATTCAGTTTCTGGTATTATCTTAAACAAAAAACATCACATAGATAACATAATGAAAAATTTACTGTAACTGAAAATAAAAGACGTTCATCAAATTTATTCAATCGACTATACACAGGGTGCTTGTTTTTTTGACCTCAAGCATGTGCATCTCGGTTATTATCAGAGATACAAGATCGGTTAAGATAGACAAAAGTTGCGCATTTCTATGCTGATTGATAGTCTAATCTGTCATTTTTGGCTTTGAATGATAGCAAAATAATTGACCTGATTTTCGTTTTTATTTTTTTGAACGAAAACCGACAAAGATAGACATTTTTAACTAAAACGTCGTTGAGGTAGCTTTGTTACAATATCTTAGAATAATGAAAAATTAAAAACATCGGTTTAAGAGCTGTTTAATTGGTTACACACATAATACGTCATACACAAAAAAAAATATATTGGTAGCAATCCATATTTTCCATGACATTTTAGATGGAAGTGTTATGACATTTAACGCCATATTGGATTTTACATTTATACATTTTGAGCAAATTAAAAAAATATTCTTCCGCAGAGTGCTTTTGGAAATAAGTAACTATAAAGTTTTAAATTAAGAGGAACGTGATGATTTAAATATAACTCCCAGTTGCGATGAAATAAAATTTTTAGAAACAATAACAAAACCACAGTATACATAAAGAAAAAAAAACAAATGAAAGAATCTTCTAAAAACCATACTACACGCTTTTGTAAGTTAAAATTATGCAAATAAAATCGACCAAAGTTTACTTTCCGTAATGCTATTGTATAGCCTGCCAGCAAGCTTTGAGAATTTTCGATGTGTAATTGAGTCAAAGGACTCGCTCCCCCGACTCTAAAACCTTAAGAGTAACGATCGTCAAAAAGTACGAAGCCCAAACGAATGAAACTAAAAGTGCAGAACAAAACGCGGTCTATGTAAAAAAGCACCATTAACCAAAGAAACAACTGGCGAACAAAATGTAGACACAAAAGACGATAATTGTGTCACAAGCGTCGTACAGTAGGACATAAGGCCTCCTAATGTCCTGCGTAGAAGAAGTCCGGCCAAAGTCAAACAAGATTTTATGCAAACAAATGCAATAAAGGTCACTAATCACCGGTGTCACAAACAGCGTTTTGGTGCTTGAATAGCTGTGCAACGTCTCACTTATGGAAAAATGTTGAGATTCTCACCGACGTTCAAAGCGGTGGAGGAAAAATATATATGGCAGATAAAAGCTCGACATTCATTGAGACAAGGGGCAAAGCTGAATAATTATGCAAACTGTCTGAAAAAGTCAAAGCTATCACTAAATGTCCTGCAAGTCCCGGAAGTGCAAACAAATCTAATGTCGATTCCCAAAATTAACCAAAGCGGTTATGATATCTTCTTCAAGAAGGATAAAGCCCGAGTGCTGGATAACGATGGAAATATACGTATACGTAACAACGACTTGTACTACGTTTGTAAAACTAAATAGAATTCTGAGTGTGTGTTGGTTGGTACAACGTCGCAATATCCAAAGCTACCTTTGGAGGTTTGGCATTGAATAATGGGTCACCTCAATGTTGTAGATACTGATTGGTGCGGCTCCATTCGTGTCAACTTGTTGGGCGGGAAAAAATTTTTTTTGTTACTTTTATAGACGAGTAAACCCGCTGGTTCAAAGTTCCTTTTTTAAAAAACTAAAGACAATCTGTGCAAAAGATTTAAGTCTTTAAAAGCAATATACAAGAATAAAACCGGTAAGAACATAAAGTACACTCATGAAATTTAAAACTTGGACACCACAATTTCTGTAAACAAAAGTTTGCACATTGTGAAGCGGGCTTAAGGGTATCATTTACAATTCTAACAGCAGGTAGTCTCAGCAGGGGTTATCTTATAGAAGGACTGTAGAATGAATCATTACACTAAGCACGTTTTAGAAAATAGGTAATTTACGTTGCTTACTTAATTTTTTCTTTAAAGAATATATTTGAAGGTATCGCTAATTAAACACCATAGCTCGATTAATTATCGAATCAAAATTTTGTTTAGGAAATGTTTACAAAATAAAATTAGAAATAATTTTGATTTAAAAACGTCTACAAGCAATAACTTTTAAATTAAATCAAAAACTAAACATGGTTATTTGGGTTGACTGATTATTACTTATTTTTAAATAAATCTAACCTACTAATTATTGTAAGTTATTAAAAAAATCATTAAACTCTCTATTCATAATATTTAGTCCTTACAAAATGTATATTTTATGACGTTTCATTTTTTTCTGTAGTTAATATAAAAAGTGAAAATAAAAACTAAGGCAATTCTTATTGTCAACGTATATATTTAGTTTTTGACAAGAATTTATTACATAATTATAATTAAGATACCAAGTTATAGTTTAAAATTAAATGAAAACGTTTTTTTTAAATAAAGGTATTACTATATAAATAAATATAAGAAATCAATAATGGGTGTGACCTCCATTATTATTGATACATTCTTGGAGGCGTCTGCTCATTGACGCTATCAAGGTATCAATATAATTAATATTAATCGTTTCCCATGCGGTATCAATGGCTGCAATTAGTGCATTACGGTTTACTGGTATAAAATTTGGCCCTTGTTGTCTTCGGATAACAGCAAGTATTCGAGCCCAAACATTTTCGATAATGTTAAAATCTGGGCTTTTTGCTGGCCAGGGTAACAGCTCCAAGTTATTTGCTTGTATCCAGTTGCGCACAACCTGCGAAGTATAGGGTCATCATATCCCGATAGTTAATTATCGAATGTTCCAAGAAAATATGTGTAAATAGTAAATGGAATCTACTAACGTAACGTTAAGTCGTTAATTATAGTTACATAACTCTCCTTTCATAAGATATAGTTCATATTAATATGCTTATTGTAAAGCTTCGTACACACCTGAACAACAAACCGAGGAACAAACAGAACAACGAACCGAACGGCAATCGGAACATTAATTTGGACGGTGCTACGTACGAATTTTAGAACAGATTCGCAAGTCCTGATTGTTCCACGAACGGTTTGCGGCGTTCCCGCAACTTGTCGGTTTTTCTCCGACATCAAAGAAAATGCGCGCGAATGCAGGTTTGGACGAATCTAAACAAAACGGCGAACAAACTTATGCGGGAGAATTAAATTATTTATTTTGTCCTCCCTTTTGTGGGTTTGTTGTGTTTTAGGTAATATTATGGAGTTGACAGAAGAAAAATGTTTTAAATTAATCAGTGTTTAAGAATGCAAGAAAAAATGATGTCCCTATTAGCATCATTTGGGCGGAAATTTCCAAAATAAAAAAAGCGAAGTAAATTATAATTTTTACTCTTCTTTGTGCGTAAAAATTTGGTTGGCACTATCTTCTTGTTTTCCGCAATTTTCTCTTCTCAATAATAAATATATATGAACTGAAAACTACTGAAAATAATTATGGGAACAGCACAAACGTTCCGTTTGTTGTTCGGATTGTGGAAATCATAAAAGATCGTTTGTCGTTCTGTTTGACTTTCGGTTCGTTGTTATGTTTGTTGCTCGGTTTGTTGTTCAGGTGTGTACGAAGCTTTACAACTTAAGCAACAATTTTTGGCGAATAAAGATTAGTTTGTGATGTAATATTAGAAACACAAATTTATATCATATCAAATTTATGACAACTTAAAACCAAGAACGTGTATGTTATTGCTAAGAAATTATTAAGGAAAAAGCGCAATTGCAGTGTAAATATTTATAATTAGATATTTTCGAAAGTTTATAAGTCCTCTATTGTAATCTTAATACTTAAAAGAAAATCCTGTCCATTAGCATTATAAGGAAATGGCTTTTACTTTATGAATAAGTTTCAATAACAATAGAATATCCTTGCTTGTTTAATTTACTTCCTTTGAGTCATATTGCTCTAAGGGTTGTTACATTGGTCATTAGAAGTATGTAATAAATAAACAATTACCTACTGTTTGAGAAGGGGTAGTGTGAACCAATAAATAAAGTAAGAAATGTAAATTCCATTTTAGTTTAAAATTTCAAGTGTTGTGAAAATGCCACCTCATCTCGGTGCTGATTTGAAAGCGCGGATTGTTTCGGAATTAGCGGCGGGCCGTAGCGTGCGTGAAATTTCACGTATGTTAGATATACAAAAAGCACCGTAGGGCATTACCGAGTAAAATGGAATCTTGAACACACTTTGGAAAGAGCCATCGGAAGTGGTAGACCTAAAGTATCTACACGTGCTCAAGATCTCGAGTTGTTTCATTACGTAACAGAACAACCATTTGCTACATACTCAGGGCTATAGCAGATACACATTTTCCCGGATGCCGTATAACTGCACAAAAAAGATTAAAGGAGATGGGAATAAAGAAGTATAATGCTGCTGCGAAAGAAGTTCTCAGTGACGAAAATATGAGACGTCGTCTGGAATTTGCAAGGCGATATGTGAACGAACCTTTGGAATTTTGGAATCGAGTGATTTTTAGCGACGAAAAAACGTTCAATAGCCGCAACGATGGACCACTAAAAGTTTTTAGAATGGAAGGAACTCGTTACGAAAATAATCACATATGTCCTAAAAAACGAAGTGGTTATTTTTCTGTGAATGTGTGGGGTTGGGTTAGCGCGCGGGGTCCAGGAGTTTGTTGGGCTATCGATGGACGTCTTGATTCTGCTGCGTATTTAGATATTTTGGAAACTATTATGAAACCTTCAGTCGAAGTGTTTTATCCAGACGAAGATTATATTTTCCAACAAGTAAGTATTCTTATTTCACTATACTTTCTCCAAAAATAGTTTGGGATCTGTTGAATTAACATTTTCATAATGTATTTTTGTTGTTAAAGGACAACGCCCCTATTCATACTTCGCGGGTTGTGCGCAATTGGATACGAGAAAATAACTTGGAGCTGTTACCCTGGCCAGCAAAAGCCCAGATTTTAACATTATCGAAAATGTTTGGGCTCGAATACTTGCTGTTATCCGAAGACAACAAGGGCCAAATTTTATACCAGTAAACCGTAATGCACTAATTGCAGCCATTGATACCGCATGGGAAACGATTAATATTAATTATATTGATACCTTGATAGCGTCAATGAGCAGACGCCTCCAAGAATGTATCAATAATAATGGAGGTCACACCCATTATTGATTTCTTATATTTATTTATATAGTAATACCTTTATTTAAAAAAAAGTTTTCATTTAATTTTAAACTATAACTTGGTATCTTAATTATAATTATGTAATAAATTCTTGTCAAAAAACTAAATATATACGTTGACAATAAGAATTGCCTTAGTTTTTATTTTCACTTTTATATTAACTACAGAAAAAATGAAACGTCATAAAATATACATTTTGTAAGGACTAAATATTATGAATAGAGAGTTTAATGATTTTTTTAATAACTTACAATAATTAGTAGGTTAGATTTATTTAAAAATAAGTAATAATCAGTCAACCCAAATAACCATGTTTAGTTTTTGATTTAATTTAAAAGTTATTGCTTGTAGACGTTTTTTAAATCAAAATTATTTCTAATTTTATTTTGTAAACATTTCCTAAACAAAATTTTGATTCGATAATTAATCGAGCTATGGTGTTTAATTAGCGATACCTTCAAATATATTCTTTAAAGAAAAAATTAAGTAAGCAACGTAAATTACCTATTTTCTAAAACGTGCTTAGTGTAATGATTCATTCTACAGTCCTTCTATAAGATAACCCTTGCTGAGACTACCTGCTGTTAGAATTGTAAATGATACCCTTAAGCCCGCTTCACAATGTGCAAATTTTTGTTTACAGAAATTGTGGTGTCCAAGTTTTAAATTTTATGAGTGTACCTCCAAAGCGACAACTGAGTTGTCAACAATCAATTAGACTTTTTAGCAAAGAATGTGGAATACAAAAGCGACTGTCAGTCGCGCAAACTTTTCTACAAAAGTGCCTATCCAAGCGTAAAATTTGTACGTTGCTTTATGAGACTTGCTGTCTAATGCTTCAGGGTAATTTCTCGCCGGGTTTTTGAGCAGAAGCTGTAAATACCGCCAATTATCTGCAAAACAGATGCACATCAATCAATCTAAATGGTAAAACTCTATATCAGTTAAGATACAAAACACTACTCAAAGTAAGTCACTTCAGAAGAATTGGATCCAAAGCCCATTGTCTCGTCACAAATCCCAACAAAAGGAAATTCGAACCCAAATTTAATTTTGTGAAATTTTTGTATGTGAGGAACCTTTGAAGAAAACAATCAAAAAGAGCCATTCCAAAGAATGGTTGGCAGCCATCGCTAAGGAGTTATCGTCAATAATCAAAAACAAAATGTGGGAAGTTGTAAAATGGCTGAATGGAGTAAAAGTGATTGGTAGCAGAATCGTTCTGCAAAATAAGTTAAATCCAGATGGATCAGCGGGTTCCTTCAAAAACCAGAAATTTAGTTTAACGAAATATTTTCACCAGTTGCCAAAATGAGTTCTATTAGAAATGTGGTAGCAGTATCGGCCAGGCGCTGCATAAAGTTAAACAAGTATAACGTCAGTTTATTAGCATATTTGAATGGAACATTGCAAGAGGTGACGTACATGGAATTTTCCAAACATCTCCTAAAAGGTCTGAGAAGACTCTCTAAAAGGGATCAAGTCTAGGCAATCGCTGACGAGGCTAGAAGATGGTTGAAAAGGTTTGAATCGGGTGATATGATATGCTTGCTGAAGATGTCATTGTTCAAACTTTGCCAAGCTGGCCAATGCTAGCATATAAAACTAAACCATTTCCTTACGAAGATAGAAGCAGATCCAACAAATGCCGATCTATTCGTATACAAAATATTCCATGATGTCACCACTTCGTACATCGTGACATATGTAAATGACATTTTGATTTTGTTGCTAAACGAAGGTGATGTTATTGCAATCTATGAAGAATTGGGACAACATTTTATACTACGAGACCTTGGTCCAGCAAAATACTGTTTGATGATGAGAAAACCTTACTTTACAGGAAATTGGTAGGAAGACTTAATTATCTGTCTGGACATAGTATTTGTTTGTAGTTATCTGGAGTAGTTTAACTGTTGTTACAATAGATCACACTGGAATGCGGTCAAAAGGGTGTTGAGATACCTAAAAGAAACACCAGACATCGGGCTCCATTATACGTCAAAGGAAGGGTTGCATTTGATGAGATTTGTCGATGCAGACTGGAGCGGAAAAACTACAAACAGGAGATCCTATACCGAGATCTAATTTAAACTGAACGGAAGCCCTATTACCTGGGACGCGAAAAAGCAGAGATCGGTAGCGCTGTTCTCCAACGAGACAGAATATATGGGTTTCGCCATAGCCATTAAGGAAGTCATATACTTTTGCAAATTCTCAAGTTGGGATTGGAAGAGGAAAACGTTTGTGTACCGTTGGAAAATGATAACCAAAGAGCAATGTGTCTAGCAAAGAATCATGTTCATCACAACAGGACATTTCCTACCACTTTATGAGACAGTGCATACGAGAAGAGCGTATCAGACTAAATTATACCCCTACAGATGATATGCTAGCAGACATGCTCACGAAATCGCTCCGACCCAAGCACCAAAGGTGCATAGAAATTATGGGATTAATCGATCGTCGTCTCGAGAGGGAGTATTAAGAAGTAAAAACGTTGCGCGTTTACATCACGTTACAACGATTAGTTTCAAGTTTAGTTTGTAATATATGCTGAAGTAGACCGGTTGTAAACATATTCGTTGTATTAACATATAGTTGCATTTTACTTTTATAATCCACTAAATATATTCTTTAATAAATCACTTTACGATTTATTACCTCCCAAAATTGTTTTCCGTTTATTTTATTTCATTTGCTCCATAATCTTGCATAATATTTTTAAATATTTACAGCAAAATCACATTTTTTCAACATAACTAAAAATATAATTTGTTTTTTATTAATATGATAAATAATTACTATATCCTTAAAGGACGATACTCCTTTTACTTTGACATCTGGGCTAAAGTGTACACCACTTTGTCAGGAAGGAATTTTTAACTTATCGTGTAGAGGAGAATCTTCTCTTTTAAAAGCTCTATTTTGGTTTTAGATTGACTGGACTGGAAGATTGTTAATAACATGTTAGAAGTAGTTTTCTGGAGAACAAGGGTTGATGTATTGGTCTGCAGTTATCAACCGCATAATCTTTATGTGCAAAGGAAGCCTGTAAACTATTTTTTTACAGGCAAAAAGTTTGCCGAGATGAACAAGATTGCCGTTACCGTCGCACTCATTCTACAGGTGCCGAAGCCCTGATGCTATTCTGGGACAGAACAGTCTCAATGAGGAGATAGTGTTACACCACTGAAATTACGTAAATAAATAAGAATGATTGAATATTTAAAAACTACCAGAATTTTCAATGTTCTAAATATTCAATTATGGAAATATGAATCCGACCGATTTTCGCCGTAAGTGTTTTCTTTTGCTATTTTTTTAGTTTGTTTAGTGGTTGTGTTAATTTCTAATTACAACTTATGTTTTAGTACGTGTTTTGACCTTATACTCTACTCATATCTCACTGTCTGAATAATTCCTGGGGACGCTGGAACGAGCAATTGTTAATCCTTTGCTATACAATCGTGCCGGCTACCACGCTGACGCCTGTCTCAGAGTTGCACGGCCAATGATACTCCAGCTGTTGTGGGTCGCGCACGCTGCGTTCCTGCTATTATGAAGGGAACGATCTACTTCCAGAGCTTTGTCGTCTCATCTTCCTCAGAGAAATCCTACCGATCTGTTAGTAGCTGTCAACTGGCTATCGTTAGCAAAAACATTTATTATCGGAACTACATTGCATCAGTACACAGATAAGTTTATTTGTTTAAAGAACCTATTCACTTTGCATGCGTTCGGAACTCAAGTACACGTGACATTAAGCGATTGAATCTCTAGTGTATAAGTAAATTGTTATTCGGAGTAGTTTCTATCCACCGACGTTTGGTTTTGTTTGCACTAGCTCTCTCAGAATTGTAGCGCTGTCATTAAAGTGGGTGAAGCTAAAACAAAAGGCCTTTTGGGTTGGCGGGAGCTACGTACCGTATTAAACCAAGTGTAATCCTAGTTTTTAAGTTACCATGTGTAAGTGACGTATGTACGTCAAGTTTTCTTATTCATCAATCTTAAATTCGTATGCTAACTCTAATTTGAAGTGTATCAAACAAAAACTTGAATTGTAACATACTTGCTCGCGAACTCTAATTATTTTAATTGTTGCTAATGCACTCAAGTTTCATGCGACAGAATCTCTTACTTCTCTCAGATTCTTCAAATATTTTAAATTGGAAATGCTATATTTATATGTCTTTTCTCTCTCTAATTTGTGTTCGTTGTAGCGTAGTAGACCTTAAGTAAAACCTATTGAATTCCTGCTGGTTGGTTTTATTTTTCTCTGTTACCCAGCAGGTGGCGCCTTGTTACGCAGCAGTTTAATTTTTCAGTTCCCTCAAGGACCTCCCCATCTCACCGACTAAACCGGACACTGTTGTGCTAACAGTTACAAATACGGGATATTCCACTAATTTAGTGCGTTATTTTGAGCCAAATATTAGTGTTTTTTTTTCTAGGTTGTATAGCTAGATCTGTCACTCTTTTAGTTTTATTATTTGTGAACTACAACCGTTACATACTACACACTACATGTACATAAAGTTGAAGTGTCATGAAGTATTTCAGGTCAGGCATCGGTATGGGCATTTGATTTGCTCGTTTCCACATTTATTTCCTTAATCATTTTTATAGCACTTAGCAGGTACTGCTGCTCTGCCGTATATTGTCTAAATAAACTAGTCTGGAAGTAACAGTTCTGCAGTACATGGTTAGATACCATGTACAGGCTTCCTTTTTGTTTATAAAATAAAATCACAATATTTGTATATCCTACATATATTTACTTTGTAAATGACCCTCCCAATTAAAACGCACTATACATAAGTGCGCAAGTTTAATTCAAACATTCCGTAGACGAAAAAGCAGGAGAAGTCAGGTTTCAAATGTGAGTTATGAATACAAACTGAAAGCCATAAACCTAGGTATGCTAAAAAATAGCCCAACTTGAATTCCTTAAAATTTCATTAATTTAATGTAATTTACATAGTAACGGTAGCCCAGTAATACATTGTACCATACAAATAAATAATTAAATAAATAAAGTAATGCATTGCTAACATCTATTATCCAATACCAAAATGATATTTCTGTAAAATAATTTTATATCTAGCTTTAAAGCTTGAAAGTTTCATTCATAAAAAATTATTATAACAAAAATAATAATTATTTTGAAACGGGACACTTCTCATTTAGTTTAGTTTTTGATCTCTAATTGCACGCATTATTGCTGAAGTTCACCAATAGATATAAACTAAGAGACATTAGAAAAATTCTATAAAAAACATTTTTTACTGTAATTAATAATAAATTTAAAAAATACAATTGCAAAGTATACGATTTTGTAGAAAATTTATTGCTGAACAAAGAAGTCTTATGTATGACTTTTTTCTCTACAACTTACAGAAAAAAAATACCGAGAGATAAACAATAAAATTTGCGGTAAATTTTAATAAATTATTAATAACTTTTGAAGCGACGCCTACTTTTGGACAAAACTATTTTTCCCAATCCTATGTTATTTTTTCAAAACGATTTGCACAATTTTTGCAGGTAAGCGAACAGTCTCTGAAAAAGTGCCCGAGTGACTAGACTATCACCAAATTCTCAATCGCACGTGTATCCGCACTCTATTAATTTTCTAAATTAGTAAATTTAATTTAATTTTGCAAAGTTCTGTTCTTAATGTTCTTGATGCTTTGATTCTATTTCACAAAAAATAATTGACATCTAAAATTGAGAATAATATTGCGCCAATAAAGTTCGTAATCATTATTGGTATTAAAGTGGCATAAAACATTCCTGACATTTAACAATTCCCATTACCGTCTGTCACCTATTCGACACGATTTACATAATTAACGTTCAACAATTTCCAAATACGAACACGAAACGCTATTAAATCCGATAATCAAATCAGTTCATCTAATTTTTAACATCACCGACTTTAAAACTCTACGTAAAGTACTAAATAAATAATAACCGAATCATCTGAATAAAGAAGGAGCCATTCTAAATTATCCTACGTTACCTCTTCTAACCGGGACGCAGCTGTATAGCGTGTCTTATTATATCAGAATTAACTTGCGTAGGATTTACCAAATCCCATATTAAATTAACGAAAAAAAAATTCTTCGAGATTCGTTGGTATTTACGGATACAAATGCGTTTGATCTGCATTGAATGGTATGAATGATACTAGAGAGTGAATATGTCAAAGAAGATCTTTATCAAGGGATTTACAAGAATTTTGTAATCCTGATATATGAACGAATGGAAATCTCACTTTAGTTCCTATACGCACGTAAAAAACTTACACTTACACCCCGTTTCCAATATTCAAAACATTACGTTATACAAACTTAAAGATTTTCTATTCTTATTTATTGTTAAGTTTAAATGTATACATTTTTGTCTATTTTTGTGTAAATCCGCATTGAGATTCTTGACATATGCAATTTTTCTATTGCTATCAGTGTCAGATATAATGTCTGCTTGTAGACAATGATAAATTTATATAAATTGCGTCTGTCAAAGAAATGGTAACGAAGACTAATAGACTCTTTCAAGCATCAAATAATTTATTGTGTAATAATCGTTTGCGGAAAGTAGAATGCATATCATTTTATACCATAAAGTTAATGAAGTTGAAATTACGAGTAGTTCCTTTATTACTTTATAATGTTTTGTAAATGTATGTAAGATTGGTTATATTATTTAAAAAAGAAAGTTTATGATTAAACGTTAAAATAATTAAGACTCTTAAAAAAAAATTCCTACTTAGCAATGAAACATGGACTTATTTGATTTGAATATCTGTTTGATTATAATTCAGTGTGGTTTTACTTAAAAAAAAAACTAATTTGTTTCTAAATAGCTCAAATTTACTAGCTTTGTATACTAAAATTTTATATCTAGGTTGCACAACCAACTTTGCATCATGTGAACCAATTCGGCCGTTTTCGTTCGTTTAAGACACTTAGAATTTTCTTTACTGTTTACCACAAATCCAGAACTATTCCGACCTGTTTAACTAAACCCGACCAACCGCCTGTGCTTGATTACCCTATTGATATTCTTCTAAAACGCTATTGACCACCGCCTAAACTTGACCTGAAACCGATACCTGATTAATCTACGAGGATGTATTGATATTTAGCCTAAACCAGTTCCTTGCATAAACAATATATTGCGTTACCATAGCAACAAACAATAACGTATTAGAAGTGTCAGTGTAAAGTTTGACGTCAAAAAGTAAACCAGAGTCACGCAATAAATTAAATGAAAAAGATGTCTACCGAAATTGTGAAAATCGAAAATTGGAGTATCGAGCCATCATGAAGTACCTGTAGTTAAAAGGGTTAGGAGGTAAGCAGATTTACGAAGATATGCTTAATACCCTTTGTGATCAATGTCCTTCGTATTCGGCCGTCAAAAATTGAAATGCAAGCTTCAAAAGAGGTAAATTTTCCATTAAAGATGATGACCAATCGGGAAGGCCAGTTTCTGTGTCAGTCCCCAAAAATATCGATGCAGTTCATGACATGATTTTATCAGACCGTCGAATTGGGCTAAAACGGATATCTGAAGCATTGAATATTTCATACGAACACGTTCATCATATGGTTCACGTCAATTTGGACATGAGAAAAATTGCTGCAAAATGGATCCCCAAATGTTTGAATGTTGACCAAAAGCCTGCAAGGGTAGAAGCATCGCGTTCGATCTGTGCTCGATTTGAAAACGATGTAGACTTCTTAAACCGAATTGTTACTATGGATGAGACTTGTGTACATTTCTACGATCCAGAAACAAAGCAACAATTAATGGAATGGCGACACTCTGGTTCTCCAAGACTTAAGAAGTTTCGTGTCTAAAAATCTGCTGGAAAAGTTCTTGCTTCAGTTTTTTGGGATTGCCATGGAGTAATCATGATTGATTTTTTGGATAAGGGTAGAACAATAACTGCAGATTACTATTCGACATTACTGACCACTCTACGGAAAAATATTAAAGAGAAAAGACGCGGAAAGCTATCCAAAGGTGTTTTGTTTTTGCAGGACAACGCCCCTGCACACAAATCTCATGTTGCCATGCAAAAGATTCGTGATTTAGGGTTTGAATTACTAGAACACCCCCTTATTCACCCGATTTCGCTTCGTCCGACTATCACCTCTTTCCTCAACTAAAAAAAGTTTAAAAGGTCGTACATTTTCTTCCAACAAGGAGGTAATAGAAGCTGTGGAGGTCTGGTTTGCAGAGCAAGAAGAAATTTTTTTTGAAAGGTCTAGAAACGTTGCAGGTTCGCTGTAATAAATGTATCCAATTAAGAGGAGAATATGTTGAGTAATAAAATATTTTGACATTGAAATTTTGTTTGGTTCTATAGTAGGCTAAGAATTTTTCAATATATCCTCGTACTATAATTTTATTTCTAGACGAACTAATACTCACCCGCAATTCAATTTGTCACGGACGAACGTGCGAGTTCCTTTTTCTGCTACGTTTGTAGGCATTCTGAGTCCAGTAATTCGGTTTACTGCGTCCGGAAGCCTCTAGCATAACCGTTCATCTGTTTTGTTTGTTTTGCATCAACCGATTTGCGTTCGTTCGTTGCATAAGACGCCATTATTACCTAGCACTCTAAATTTTCTGTCCTAATCCCAAGTAACACACCCCTAACTTAAGGGCCAGTTAAACAAAACCAGCTACGTTTAAAGTATTTACGAACGTCGTCCCCAAACCACCCGCTATCGCAAGGTGTCTAGCGATACGCTAAAATCAAGTTATGGTATAAAGTCGTCCACTCTAGTAGTACGTCAAGGCAACATCGTTTAAACCTTTGGGTAAAGGTAAATCACCTGCCACCAGGTCTACCTGAGGGGTTATTCATACTCGGGGCCTATTAACCAAACTGCAAGTTTGCACCAAAGCCACCCAGAAAGTAAAAATAATAATCATGCCAAGTCAGTCAGCCAATCCGAGCGACTTCGGCCCAATGAGACGCGTAATATTTGTTGTAAATAGAATAGCCAGGAATCTTCAAGAGAAAAAAATCTACGTATTCTAAAGATTTGGTTATAACATCCGAGTTCACTGTGCTCTACTTTTAGGTCAATTTTGGTTATTGGTTGCCTGCTGCATATGAGCTTCTTTATGGTAAAATTTTCCTTAAATTATGGAAAGAATTGAATGAGTTTTTAAATAGAAAAAATGTAGCTGACGCGGAAAGGCAGAAAAGAAATTCTAAGCAAGCAAGAACATCTCATACTGACGGAAATGCATACTATGGGACTAACCCAACAGAACCAGACCTAAAACTGGTAAACCCAAGCGTTGTATCTGGAGCTTTGTGAAAATGAGGTAAAATGTGTAATTGAAATGGAAACCAAAAAACAAATTCACAACAAACGTTGGTTTCTTCAAATGCATGGAAGGGTTACCGGAAACAAATTTGGAAAAATATTGAAAATGAGAAAATCCTCTAAGAATGTTTTATAAACTGAAAATTGTGTCTATTCGGATTAGAACTAATTGCCAAGACCAAATACGCTGCCGTGACTGGATAAACTGTACCTGACTGTAGGTTGTTTATATCAGTCGAAAACTGTCATTATCATCTCTTGATATTCAAGATTAAATTATTAATATTCTTGCGGAGAATTCTTTCTGTCCTGTTCTTAAAGTCTTGAACTTTGTGCGGTGCTTTATAATTTTGTGCTCACTTGTACATTATTAATAGTTTGATGACATTCAGTGGTTGTATCTTAGAGTTGCCTGAGGAGTTTGAATTATTAGTGCGTCTAAGATTTAATCTATTAGCTTGGATACTGTTAACCGGTTGTTATGGTACTTATTTATGGGTTTTATGCAGTTTCTAGTTACCGTCTGTTATTTGAGAATGTTGATTAATAGTACTGCCTCTTCTCCTTAAATGATTTCTCTAGTATTGCATCTTTCTAATAAAGGATAGACATGTATGACTTTGAGAAACATATCATCTCATATCAAAAATAACTTTCCACCATCAAAATCGGAACAAATACGTAGACCAAAGTTTTTTGACATATTCAGTGGATGCTCTGGTTGCAAAAGAAATGCAAGTACAGACACTAATTATTTCTCTTGGTTGCCGCTACAACCGTCCACTACCCCCTAAACATCAAAGTTTCATTAACTACATCGTTCGACAAAGAACCACTCAAGACCAAACTTCATAATTGTCGCAACATCCACAAAAGCAACTGTTGCAACATCTTTGCAACGCTTTCATTGGTTTATATTTCATAGGTGTATTGCTACTTCAGATCTAAACGGTCACGTAAGTACTACGTCAAAGATCAAATTCGTCACGGAACATGTTACCTAAAAGAGAATACCTTTAACAAAAATTTTGTTGTAAGTGTTAATCATTACCCAGCTAATTATTTGAAATCGTTTTGCACCAGTCGGAAAATGGGGTAACAATAAAGAAGATTAAACGATTAAGCTTTCATGCGGACACTACTTGCCGTTTAAGCTGGATTGAGTTGAGTTGAGAAGTAAGCAAACAGGCCAAGATAATGGATAAGTAAGGTATAATTTTAGAAAGGATATGGCTAGGTACCCAACCACAAAAATAACACAGACAACATCATTAAAGTAATTAAATACATTGGTGCCTCATTAAAGCACAAATATTTAAATACGTTACTGTCCCAACAGGACGGATCAGCTTATGTACAAGTTCTTGCAAACTTACAGTAAGCAATTTAAAATTGTTATTTTTGTCAATACTTAGTTGACTATAATAATAGAAAAATCGAATAATGTAACTGCTGACACATCTGTCGACTCAGCAAAGTTTCTTTAATGCAAATGCACTTTCGGACGTGTTCTGTTAACACGAGATGACATTAGATGTTGCAACACTTATTGGTAAGTTAAGTATACTATTGGTCGGGGAAATTGTCCTGAAAAAGTGGGAGAAAACCTCTGGAACTCCCCCATAGTGGCGAATAAGATTAAGTTCTATAATTCGTGTGCCATGCTCGGAGAAGCAATCCAAAGTGATAGTTTCACTAAGGATTTTGCTCATTGCAATGTTAATACTCTCAACCAAACTCAAAAAATTATATATTTTTTTGAGATATAACGTCGAAAATTGGAATTTTCTGCTTAATCCATAATCACTGGCATCAGTTTGCACCTGAAATTCTTTACCAAAATATATCTAAGCGTTGGAGCTGATAATAAATGTTCTTTAATAGTGGTAAAAGCCTCGATACATTCTACCAACCACAAGAACGATTTTTTTTGAAAAGATTAGTTATGGAAGCTACATTAGACAAAAAATTTGAAACAAACCTATAATACCAAGATGCCATTCTAACTATTCTACAAACTTATTTGACTGTGTTAGATGGTGGTATATTTACAATGGTAGAAACCTTATTTAGGTCGACAACGAGACCAAAACATAACCCATATATTTTAATTCCGTGCAACACTTTTTCCAACTCACTGCATGATCTGCTTTTTCTAACTTATTCAAAACTTTTTTTAAAAACATTTGATGCTTCTCATAATTTGGTGTAACAATTACAATATTGTCCAAATAAATACGAACGGGTCTAAACCAATACCAACTACCATATCAATAAGCTTTTGCCACGTCGCAGGGATATTGTGTAATTCAAATAGCATTTGTCTAAACTAGAAGCGTCCTCTATTGGTTACGGTACAAGCTGTTATAGGGCGCGACGATTCTTCTATAGATACATGTCAATATGCACTTTATTAGACTATTTGATTACTTAGACAACTAAAATTGAACTGTAACACATCAACAGTTTTAAGAGCTGTATGTTCACATTCTCACTCACGCACGCACTCAGAATTTTTTTGAAAAAACACATAAGGCACTAAAATGGCACTTAAGTCTATTGATGTGTTAAACTTCAATTTTAGTTGTCTAAGGTGGTTTAAATTTTTTGGTCTACCAAAGATGGCAGATCAATGAGCTATTCAAAAAAAAAAGTTTTTTGTGTGCTTCTAAGATACTGAACATGAAGCACTTTAATAGCACTTAAACCTATAGATGTGTGCAAGTTTAATTTTAGTTATCTAAAGTGGTTTCTAATATTCGGTCTGCTAAAAATGGCAAATAAATGAGTTATTTAGAAAAAAAAAGTTTTTCGATTGCGTCTATGATAGTGAACATGAAGCACTTAAATAGCACTTAAATCTAAAGATATCCTAGATTTTGATTTTAATTTGCCCAAATGTTTTTAAAATTTGATCTTCTAAAGGTAACAGAACAATGAGTTATTTAGAAAAAAAATTTTTTGAGTTCGTGAGTGAGTGAGTGAGGCTGTGAACGTATATAGTCTGTATACTATTGGCGCGGAGTAATAAACCTGTCAGAATTATCGAATCTCCCGTATTGCAGTGGCGTAGGTACCTGATATGTTTGGAAAATCATATTTTTAGTAGGTAAATATATTTTAATAGTAAAATCTAGCTTGATATGAATTATTATGTGGTTATATGTTATTTATTTTATTTGTATAGTAGATCACATTACAAATTTTACTTCTTACCTATTATATACCATTATTTTTGTATCTTGGTATAATACCCACATCTACTGCTATGATTCTCGTTTTGTCAGAACCTGGGCTGATGGCAACGTGTTTACACAGATTAAGCTATTGTTCTCACACCCTAGATGGGTCGATATGCTGCAAGAGCGGCACAATGATCGTATTTTGGTTAGAATTTATTGGTTTTTACTTAACCGTAGAAGTACCGCTTTCACATGAAAATAAAGAATTATTTCAAGCAATTATGATTTATTACTCTGCGCCAATAGTACACAGACTATAGTACTTAAATCTTTTGATGTGTTAAACTTCAATTTTAATTGTTTAAGGTGGTTTCTTAACATTTGGTCTGCCAAAGATAGCAGATCAATGAGTTATTTGAAAAAAAAGGTTCTTGGGTGCTTTTGAGATATCAAACATGAAGGACTTACATAACATTTAATTTTTTTATAAATTTAAAAATTTTAATTTAACTCTAACACTGTGTATAAATACTTGGTCTGGTGACTTTTTTTTTAGGTAGCGGATCATTGAATATCTCAAGAAATACTGCAGCAATTAAATCGTAAATGAGGTACTTAATTAGCAGTAAATGAGCAGTTAATTTTTATGTACAAAATTGTTTTTCTGGTCTGATAACTTTAAGGGCTTCAAATTTTCTTTATAATTATGTAAGAATATATGAGGCTAAAGACAAACGAAACTAAACAGAGCTTTGTTTAATGTATCACTATAATTTTTCTTAACTGTAATTTAAGTAAATTTTTAATTACAAATAAACTATAATATTTGTGTTAAATTACTGAAGCCACTTCAGGTAGAGGTATTAAATTCTCATTATGACAAGCTTGCCTGGAGAGATAAACTTCCCAAATTTGAGAATTTTTAATTCCACCAGAGTCATTATTGATAAGTAGAAAACAAAAGTTTTTCGGGATTGGACCGGGTCAAAATGGTAACATAGCTGCTAACGCGTCACCCATTAATATGATAAGAGGGTTCATAGCAAGAAAAAACCCTCTTCAAGAGATGCTATAACACGTTTTTCTAGACTTGAATGCTTAGAACAAGTAAAAGACTCAAAGGAATTGCTATAGTTTTTTGTACAAGTTTTTTGGTGTTTTCCCTTTGTTACAAGTAAAAGACGGTTGTCAAAAGTAGTTGTTGCACAAAAATTAAATTTTTAAAAAGGGTTAGAGTAATCAAAAGAGAACCGAGAACCAAACATTCTAGACAAAGAAGACAGAGAGAGAAAAACAAAAGGATATTAACAAAGCACTAAATATAGCGCAGATAAGTAAGACATGATTCTTTAAAATTTAGAGTTTGCGATATAACAGGAAAGCAAGGGCGAAGCTTGTTAGCTCTTAACGCAACTTAACTTAACTTAACTTAACAATGAACTTAACATCTATTAGATAACATAAACAAATAGTAATCCCTATTGCTTTCAAAAATACAGGTCTCGCTAGGAGTAAAGTCAAGCCCGTCCATAATTTTTCAATGCGCACTAACCTTTCTTAAGGGTTTCTCGGGTTGTAACTACAGTAGCGTTTCATGAGTGCTTTAAAATGCCGGCCGGTTGCACAAAAAATAATTTGGCTATCATATCGCTACGTTTCGGAAACGTTTTAATTTATTTAAATAAATAGTGTTTCCTTTATCAGGCGTTAGATAGGAGTTGTCCAATGTAGTACAAATGTATTGTTATTATAGTCAAACTAATTAAGGAATAAGTACGGCACTGGAATACCTTTTTAACTAAATCGTGTTCAATCGCTACCTCTCGGCATGCGCCGGTTCATTGCCTTTACTCCTGGCGAGACGTGTACCCAGGTTTATAGAACTAGCTGTAAATTCTAAATTGTATAACTAAACAGAAATTATTTTACCTGTACGCTGATCTAAAAATGGAAACCCACCTGTAACAAAAAATATATATAGCAATACATTTCAAACAATGTTGAATTGATTAATTTTATAAAATTGCTATGATATAAAGCTCCATGACAGTGATATGAATTTGAACCGTTTTCCCTGGTAATTTGGTATACAAATTATACAACTTTGTTTATGTAAATAGTGTTGTACAATAGTATTTAAACATCATCAAGTAAAGACATTTTAAAAGCATTAGATTAAAAACAATTTATCGTTGAATAACATGTCAACTATGAGTTACCTTTAACAGTGTACAATTTTACAAAAAGGAAAAAATCTCTTTTTGAAGAATTAAAAACCGTAATAGTTTCCTCACAAGGTGTGAAATTTTTGGGTCCCAATTCTCACACGGACACATCACTTTTATTCTTATCTTAAGTTTGGAGCAATGCAAACCTTTGGGACCGTTCCCGTATTTTTCTTTGTTAATGGTAAATTGTTATTCTAAATATCAATAATTAACTATTTCCATTATGTTATGTAAGTTAATAGGAAGATACTTTTGGATTTCTTGTCTGTTTGGTACCGTTAGTAAATAATTTTATGTTTGCAATCAACCTGGCAAATACTATCAGTAATTGTAATCTCTTTAGAAACTTTACCAAATCAAAGTTTTATAGATCAAATAGATAAATCCTATTGGATCAATTTTTTTGCGTTCATCTCTTAGAATGTGATAAATATTTGTCACAAAATCTAAGACCAATCGTATAGTTGAAAAACTAAACCAGTTTTTTTCGCTTTGTTTTATTATAGATACTACATAAATTTTGTTAAGGATTAAATTTAAATTATCAATTAAAAGTTATTTTTTTTTTTTTTTTATAAGAGTAGTGCCGACGTTTCGCTCCTAACAAACACAGGATTCATCAAGGTGAACTATCGTTTAAGACTTTGTGTTAACGAAAGTAACTAATAGTTTTAATAAAGTCCTGATTTGTTAAAGGCAATACCTAGGCACTACTCTTATAAAAGACAGTCTCATTGTTACCTTCACCTAGAGGAACCGTACCCAATTTTTAAATTATTATTATAATTTATATTTAGTTACTTACCTAATGACTGTATGCACCAACACAGCTTAAACGATGCTTACAAACTTAGACAATATTGTTTAAATTATAACAACAATGGTTTTTAATCATCGCTTAAGTTTGAGTTGTAGTGGTGCATACGGTCATAAGTGTACTTTATAAGTAAATCTAGCAGGTGACGGCTTATGTAAGATTGTGGGCCCAATTAATGTTTTTTGAACTTAAACCTTTGACCCCTCTAGCAAACTGTCTAAAATCTTGTAACAAAGAATTACTACTACAATCGTTGAAATTTAAGGAAGCAACCTAATAGAACAAGGACGACTCTGGAAAGAGTGGTCGTATATTGGTAAGAAACATTTGAATATAAATGATTTGTAGTAGATAATTATGTAATAACAGATGACTCTAGGACACCTAAAAAAATTATTTTGTAAACAGAGAACAATTACATTTTAAAAATTTTTACGCTTTAAGCGGATTAGGAGTGTAGACCCGCTTTATGGTAGGCAATCCATACTACTCTACATCTTATAAAATTTATCCGTCGAATTAGAGTTAGTTTGTTATAATAAAACAAAAAATTTTGTACAACGGCCGGCTGTCCTTCCGCATGTGAACAAGACATTAAGAAAACCACCAATCCGATTTTTATGAAACTTTGTACATGGCCCTTATTTATAATTCCGCAAATATGATTAAATTTTGGGCATTTTTATTGAGCCAAAAGAGCCGCTAACCTACACCAATTTGCGAATTTTTAAAATATTTTGATAAATATTTATTTTACACGTTTTTTTTCAAATAAAAGTAGTTTATGATTAAATTATACACAATTTTGTTTAAACAATGTTTAGTAATCACTGAGATATAATAATTACGTGAGAATAGTTGTAAAAATATCTCCACCAATATCAATTTTACTAAAAAAGTTATTGGAAACACTTGTTACTGTTTCTAGTGCTTCCCGTTTATTCATCTGTAGGACGCTTTTGGATGCAATTATCAGACAGATAGAAAGATTATTCACAGTGGTTTCTTTATCTTCTTTTGCAACTATCTTCAACCAAAAGGTGTGTGCCTGTTTGCATTTGTTATGTACTATGTTACGGTTCTATTTCTTGTATTGAGGACGTAGGTCGTAAACCGCTTTAGAACGTGTGTCGCAAGTTACGGTGCGACAAAAAATCGTATTTGGCGGGCACGCTACTAATTTGTCATTGGTGAAAATTTAATTCGTTAAATTTTTCAAGACGCACGGCGGACATTTTTTCATTTCTTGTTGGTGCACGTGGGTGCTTTAACGTCTTTTCTAAAGTAAAATTTTCACCAAAAACTATTTATTGTGGGTTTCACAATTTCCAATATAAATCATGGTTTACATTAATCTGACTACATTTACCGTGAGTATTTAGGTTTCTTTTTCTATTTGTTTTAATTCTGATTGCTACTAATGCTTTTAGACGTTTTTTGATCTTTATCTTTTTTTTTAATGACTCTCAAGGGTGCTGGAGTAGCTACTTAAGAACTTTCCTCATTAATGCACGACAACACCACGGCTCCGCAGAAATTAAGCCGCAGGCCAACGGGGAGTACCACGTTGTCAGAGGTTGGTTATGTCGTATATTTCCTGTGAGGTAGTCACCGGTGTACTGTTTTTCTCCGAACACTACCCCTAGAGGAATCTTTGAGTTTCTCTACCTTCCCTGAACTGTCGATACCGTTGCTAGCAGAATAATTTCATTCCCGGAACTACACTCGACGTATTACAGCTAAGTTTTAATATTTAAATCACTTACCCATAAATAATTAAAGCGCATGAAGTTCGGGTACAGATGACATAAACGGCTTGATAGTTAACATTTAAGTAACTTCATTGGGTATATTCTCGTCAACCGTAAATTTATTTTAAATCAGCTCAAAAGGGTTGGGGTCTAATTTTAGAGCGGTCTCAAAAGGCTTTTTGGGTTTGCGGGAGGTACTTAACATTTCTTTACTCAGCAGGTGGCGCCTTGTTAAACCAACAGTCAGAATTCTTATAGCTATTTAAAAATCCACGCAACTCTTTGACGAAGCCGGACACTGCTGTTCTAACTACTATAAATATTTTGTTTATCCTCCACTAATTTAGTGCGCTACATCGAGCCAAATTCCCTTACTTTTTCTTTTTCTAGGTTGTACCGCTAGAGACGTCGCTTTTTTTAATATTTTGTAAACTACAACCGTTACAACTACACGACAGTCAGCTTCTTAGAACGTAGTGAGTTTACATGGAATTGTAATTACAGGTAAGTGGTTTCCCCAATTTGGTTATGTTTTAAGTAAATTGTGTCTTGGAGTTGGAAGTGTAGGATATAAAAATTAATCCTGTAAGAGGAACAGGTCAGCGTTTTCCTTTTATATGCGGCTGATTACGGTTAAAACAAAATACAAGACACCACTCCAAAATTTCTAAGATTCAATGCTGTTTCTTTAATAAGAAGAGAGCTATAATAAAATGCATGCTGTTTTCTAAGCAAAGTCTAGTTATCATACATAAACTGGTACTTACGCAACATCTAATTTACAAGAGAACTATTTTTTTTACTGACTCGTATTCTTAGTAAAGCTTTAATCGTTATGGAATATTATATCTACGTCGGTAATGTAATTAAATTGTGTTTAAATTTGGTTCACGAACTCATAGTCTAATATAATAAAATTTTCTACACACAAAATGGTTTTTTAACATACACAATTTTTTTTAATTTATCTGGCGTTTTAGTGAATTTTACACACACAAATTGTTTTGTAAGAATTGATTTTTGTTTCTATTTATATAGAAACGAATCACGTCTTTTAGAGTTGTACATTTTTTTTGCAACAAGTAACGTGGTTAAGCGCTGTAGAAAATAAAACTAATTAAACGGTTTTTTTATAGAATATTCTAAAAGGGTGCATCACTTAAAAACTTTTAACATTTGTTTGCTAAGCATCCTATATTTTTTTCTGTCCAATTAGCGTGAATACCTCTACATGGTATGCCCGTAATTGATCTAAACCAAACACGTGAACACTACAAGACAATTTACTTCATATGAAAATATGGGTAAGATGTATATCGATACGTACCTTTAATTATGTAGCAATAAATTGAAAAGTTTTTAAAATAAGAAAAAGTGTTTAGAAAACAGAGAAAATCTTTCAAATTCATCAATGGAGGTTTAGCAGAAACATTCTTTGCATTGCATTGAAGCGAAAATTTTTTGAGTATTGTTCCTTATTTAGTAAATTCAATACATGGCTGTGCTAAAGTTATAATGTAAATATAATAACTTTCAACTTTAAAAACGAGGAGTGGTTATGATTGTCTGGCACAAATTACTCTATGCACAACTTGACAATTTCGGCCTTTGTGAAGTAAACAATTTTGAAAATAACAACAATACAATGTTGCCAGATATTACAATCTCAAATGATGCATATAATAAAGCAAGTAAAACAATCAAAACATAGAAAGAAACTGGTAACGATATATGGCAAAAATATGGTAGAAACAAGAAGAAATTTAGAAGAAATGTTAAGAGATGGAGGCCAAGATAACATAATAATGGGTGAAATTTTAATGCAAGAATAAGAGAAGATGGAAAAATTGTTGTAATTGGAGAAAATGTAAGAAGGTTATCACGGGATAAAAAAATAAACCAACAAGGAAGAATATTATTAGGGATATGTGAAGAAAGAGGATAGACAATATTAAATAAAAGTATGGAAAAAGAGGAAAAGGGTAATATACATTTATAAGTGAGAAAGAATAATCTGTAATTAATTATATAATAGTGAATGGAGAAGAGTTGAGAAATATTTAAAAAATGAAAGTCGAGGACGAGAAGGAATCAGATCATCTACCAAGACGAACCAATCCACTATTGCACACGGTATCGGGAGAGAAAGATATAGATTGATTATGGAAGAATATCAGATGTAGAAACAGAAATAAAAATAATAATAAGAAAAATGGAAGATGAAGTTGAGAAAATAAGGTACAGAAAAACTAAAAAAAAGAAGGGAAGAATAAAAACTGGTGGAATGCAAAATAGGAGCAAAAAAGAATTAAGATGGGGTAAGAGGAGTTGAAAAAGGACACAATCACATAGTAGAATACTAAAAATTGAAAATAATAAAAAACAAAAATAAAATAAAATATTAAAAGACGAGGGAAAATGTAGAGATTCTTAAATAAAGAGAGAAATAAAGGGAAAAAGAAGCGCAAACGCAGTCAACACAAAATGCAGAGAACATTGTATTGAATGGCTAGAAGGGAGAAAGAAAAATTTAAATAAGGTGAACAAGGTAAACAAGAACAAAAATTGAGAAAGAAAGAGAAGGTGCAATAAAAGGAAGAAGTAAAAGAAGCAGAAGGTACAGATGGAACGCAGGAGAACAATGGAAATTAACGGTAGAGAAGATGAGGTATTAATAAAGAGGAAAAGAAGGAAAAGCTTTTGTGATGTTCTTAGATTTAAAAGCAGTTTTTGATAATGTAAGCAGAAAGAAATTGTCGAAGACACTAAAAAAAATAAGATAAGTAGCAATTTGGTAAAAATGATAGAAAAAATGTATAGAAAAGTAAAGTGTAGGACAGAAATTGAGAAAAAGTTAAAAGAAGTATTCTGGACAAAAAAAGGCATAAGACAAATGTGTCGTTTAAGTCCAAGCTTGTTCTCACTCTACATAGGTGACTAATATTTTAAAGGTCATCAAAGAGGTGGAATAGTAATTGGAAATATAAAGGTTTGGTTACTTCCTTATACAGACCATATTGTGGTGATAAACAACAGTGAAAATGAACTGAAAGGGGTAATAAAAGTAATAAAAAATTTTTGAAAAACATGGTTTTCAGAAAATGAGAAGGAGAAAAAAATAAAGTGGGATTGGGGGTAACAAAAATCGAGAGTGTAAAATGTGTGGAAATATTTAGGTTATAATTTGAGGTACGACAACAAAAACGACGAACACATCAGGGATATGGAGAATAGGAGAGAAAATATTTGGGAAAGACATAGAAAAAAAATGGATTTTTGAAAATTGGTAGAAAGTGTAATGATGTACTGAGCCATTTCTTCCATCCCTATATCTCCGGATGGAAGAAATGGCAAAAATTGGAAAAAGTGCAGCAAAAGTATTGGAAATGGATGTTAATGCCAGACAAGGAAACGCCGGCATATAATAAGAAAAAAGTGAAGCTAGAAAAATAAGCATTCAGGGGGGAAAGAGTGCAATAAAATATAAAGAATGGATAAATGTTATAACGAAGTTAAGAGACAAAAGATATGATACGGACAAGAAGAAAGAAGACGATATTGTGAAAGACGAGGATATTCAAGGAAAAAGTGGATAATAGAAAGGAAGAAAGAAGGAGTGTAGTCAAATATGTGGTAAGAGAGATATGGATACCCAAGCACAGGAGAGAAGAGCGAAATTTAAAGAAAGTAGGTACAACGAAAAATACTTAGAGATAATTACGGATGGGAAAGCTAATTATTTAACAGAAGAAAGAAGTTTAAAAAACAAAAAAATAATAGCGATATTTTGATGCGGAAACGAAGAAAATGAAAATAAATACTAGAGGAAAGTAAAAAAGGCTGTGCAAGTTGTGCGGAGAAGGATAGAAAAACATAAAACCTTTGATGGAGGAATGTGAAGAGTTGAGAAGAGAAGAAAGAGTGATACTAGGAAAAAATGGAGAAAGGGAAAAATGGATAAAAAGGAAATAGAGAGAAAGAAAAAGTTAAGAATAGACGGAGGGGTTACAGAAAAAAATGAGTTGTGGTTACTTACTGTTTTTAGAGTTAATTTAATATAATTATTATAATATTAAAAAATCGAATATTTTGTTTATTTATAAAAACCAAATAAATACATACAATACAACTGGAACTAGCATGTCTATTCACAAAATTCTTTTAGACCATTAACTCAGAATGGAATCGTCATCTTTATCAGAATTTTCCTCCTCGTCGTCATCGACTCCACCCTAACCCCTTTCTAGTGATATAATAATTTTTGAAGAAAATATGTCTCATTTCTTGTTTCCATCTTAGTTTAAAAAATTCTTCAAAATCTCTATACAAATTCTTCTATATTTTCCATAAATGCTTGCTTTGCTTTTAGATGCACTTTAACACGCACATGTCGTTACAGTTAACTGTTGGCATTTTTCTTAGTTTATGCTATTCACACGTGTCAATGTATACACGAGATGTCGCAAGACACACATTTTACTTATAAAGATTGTAGTTTAACTTGTTTGTTGTAACATTCCTTTGTTACATTTAATGACGGTTTAATTGCTTTGAACTGGCAGTGATGTGGTGTATTGGCAAACGAGGAACTTTATGTCCTTCTTCTTAATAGTTTGCCGATCACATAAATTTTGTTGCAGTTTTGACGATAAAGTTTTATTTGTTCTCAGAGTTATATTCGCTATAAACTTTGTAATGGTGCACGTCTTTATAAGTTTCTTACTCAGTCAATTAATTATTTTTCTTTATTGGATAAAGCTGTTAGTATGAAGCACTGTCCATAAATACAATGACTACGTTCTAGTTTGAACAAATACCAAAATGAGTTGTTCTTTGATCCACCCGAAGGGTAAATCACTGGGAATATTTTGTGTACACCCTTGGGCATATTAGGGGAAATCTAAAGATATCAAAAGAATATCCGGGGATATTAAAGAGATATCGTAGGAAATCATGAGAAAGTCAAGGAATATTGCGTGGATATCAGGGGGTATCATACGATATCATAAGCATATTAGAGAGAATCGCAAGAATTCCTAAACATAAAAATCCTCTTGTGCAATATTATGGCAGTATACACAGCAACCGTCATTGAAATGAAAGGTGTAATCAGTTATTTCTTTTTGGGTTAAGGTAACCCAGGCGGAATACTTACGTTTTTAAGACGTTCTAAGTGTGTTCCATTGAAACGTGAAACATTGTGTGTAATGTCCCAAAATTGTTCCAAAAACGTCATTCAAAACGTAAAATGTCCGCCCTCAAAAACGTTTCAATTTAAAACGTTCCATTTTAATGTAGATGTAACGTTATTTAAACGTTTTAGAAACACACCAAAATCAAAATTGAAACGTTTTATTTAAAGATAATAATGATAAATAAATAAAATAATTATTCTCAAAAAAAATCATATCTCAATTACATTACTGCTGCCTAATTTTTGGCTACATTTTTGTATTTTTAAATACCGATTACAAGGGTTCTAACCGCTAGACCAATCGGGACCCCACGGTAACATTAATGCGTCGAATGGTCTTAAACTACCTAAAACATTAACTCAAATTTTTAAGTTATCAGCAATGTTTTCATTTAAATTGTATAAAATGTACAAATTCAAACATAAAAAAATAAAAGTAAGCATTTTGAAAAAAGTAATACTACAGCGACAGAGCTTTAAATTTTGTCTTTTTTAAAATAAGAAATTTTACTTCAAACACTACCACTACGTTTTTAATGTTAATTGCAAAGGTAATCAAAAGTTAATTTGCGGGGCTACTAACACATCAGCGGTTACATATTTTTTGTTTCGAATTTGTAAGAATTTAGATAGAAAAGCAAGTTCATCTTTTTGTTTACATTGTGCTACTGCTGGCGGTATAAACAGGTTCTCCCTGTTTTGTAAGTTAAAAGAAATTGCGTTTACAACATGCCACACTCTGTACCTATAAATGTCATTTTTCCATAAACAGTTTGTTGCAGGAAGTTTGTCCTCTAATGAATTCTAGGGTAAACACTGGAAGAACAATAAATAGGCTATAATTTATACTACTAGGATATTTCTACCTGATCCCCTTTTATGCGCATTTTAATTATTTATCATATATAAAAGCAGTTGCTACAATATCACAGATTCGGTTGCATACATAGAACATTTCAAATTGTACCACAAAAAGCAATTTCTTTATGGAGTTCTACATTTACATTTTTACAGTGTCTGCAACTTATATAAAACGTTTAAAAAAAACGTCAAAATAAATTACTATGAAACGTTCTCAATCTAACGTTTACGCCGCACGTTTTATAAGCATGGTTTGAAACATCCAATAAAAACGTTCTACGCGGGTCATATATATTCCTTAACTAAAACGTCTATTATGTTCCAAAACGTTTTGTTCTACCTGGGAAGTAGCTATCTTATTATTTCTTACTTGAGTAAAGATAGGTACCAATTTAGTAAATGTTACTATTTACGCGACAGAGATAAGAACCACAGGAAAATTTCAAAATCAAAAATTAAAAAAAAATGAAAAATGAAATTTTTAATTACAAAAAAAATAAAGTATTCAGGACAATAATTATTTGGGTAACTATGCCTGTCGCCTACACATATGTAAATCATTAGGTACGGTCTCATCGTTTTCTGGAACTAATTCTTGTTGAATATCTTTTTGGGCAGAGTTACTACCAATTTTCTTCAAAACCCTAAAATATAAAATACAAAACGCGCAAAAATGTATCGTGCCTACTAGTCTGACCAAAGTATTTTTAATTAGTTTTTACTAGGAAAAGTGGCACTCTTTTTCACATTCGCTTTACGTGGTTTAATTTCAAAATTTACGTTTCGTTCAGTGGAAAGTGGTGTCATGTTAGGTCTTGTTTCATTAGGAGCACTATCTACGGAAATTTTTAGATTTTATTTTAGATAATATTTTATCAAGACCATACATTCAAAGGGCCGACAAAGCGTCTGTTGACAAATCACTCAGTGTGGACAATAAGTAAACTATTAGAAAACGACGTTTAGCGATCGTAGCGTGGTGCCTTCCTCAAACTAAAACTAAATCTGAGGAAAAAACGCCAAAAAAGTATTGGCGGACAAAACACCAAATATGTTGAAATCGTTGAAAATATTTCTGTGGACAATTCGCCGAAAGTGCTTCTGTAGGCAAAACGCCGAAATTGTTTCTGTGGACAAATCGCCAAAAATACTTGTGGACAAATCGTCAAAAATGCTTCTGTAGAGTACAGTACAATGGCCAGATAGACGTTAGTCAGAAACTGTGGGTTGAAACCGACGGTTGCTCGAAAACCTGCCAAATCCAATAGTATTCAACAAGTGTGCTATATTAGTTATATTTTAAACTTGAGGGTTACTAAAAAGCAGCAAGCATTAAGGTTAAATGATGAGTGGCTATCATATCACAAAGACCATATAACAATAGGGTTGCAATCATGGAATATGAAAGGGATGTCGTGTGATATCATAGGATGTGAAGGGGAAATCATGAGAAATTAAGAAAATATCCGAAAAATCATGGGATATCACAAGAATATCATTAGGAAATCGAGGGATCATAGCACCCTTTTCTTTTTTTGAAGTTGAAACCGACTATAGTTAGGCGTTAGAGGGTTTTATTGGACGCGTTTTTCTTACTTATTCTTTCATATAATGTATTAAAATGTTAGGATATTATGACAACAAATTGAATTATAAGTAACTTGAAAACAAATTTTTATATTTTAACAAAATCAAAAATAAAATTTTCTAACGTTGCGCAGGAAACGAGAAATAAAAATTTTTAATGTTGAAAAAAATTTTATTGTTGAAAATCAACTTTTTTTATTTAATAGTCATAGACAATTAAATATATATTTTTTACGATACATTTTTAAGTGTAGACGTTTCAATTTTCAATATTAAGTATAAAAAGCTCTTCTTCTTCAAAGAAATGTGTTATAGAAAATTTCGACAAAGAAACCAGAAATTACGCATTAAGAGTTAAGTAAGATGAACCGAAAATTCAACATCGGTATAATAAAAAGCTTTTTATATGTAAATAAAAAATACATTTATAAAGTGAAGCTTAAAATATATAAGAACCAAGTAAATAAAGTAAAGTTGAAAGCTAACACCTTAGGAAACTACTTCAGTTTACGGGAAATTCTTTTATTTAACAACTTTGTAGTAGTATATCACACGATGCACTTATTTCCACGCTTTTATGTTCGACCCAGTATAGAAACTTGAACTCCTCACATCAACTTAATATAAGTGGATCTTTTTAAAGTTTCAAAATAAAATCGATTTCACCTATATTACCTACCAATTCCAAAAATAAAATTTAACACTTCACGCCTAGCTACCTAATAATATACCAACAAACAACGAAGACAAAATGTAGTTTTTTTTAGTATAAATCCCAGTTCTTGAGAACTTAACTAAATAAAAATAAATTACCACCTAAAAGACTAAATTGAAATAAATAACTCCTTATGATAGTGTTAGAAAAATAATGTTCATTTTTCAACTGAAAATTGTCTTTTAAAAGACAATTCCTCCAACAAACAGCACTCCAATAAAAGTTTTAAGGATTAGTTTTTATTCTGTTAGAAAGATCGCAAAGAAAATATGCCAAGAAAAATGTTTCAAAGAAATGTTCAGGCGCAATCAATATTTAATCTGTGTTGCGAACATCTTGTAAATATAAAAAAAAGTTGCGATGAGAGCGCTTTATAGATAATTGAAATTTCCGACATACTTTTATTTTGTATCAATGCATTTTATGACGAAATTGCAGCAATTTTGAATATAATCTGGTGCATTCATTTTAGATTAGCGTTGCAAAATAATATTTCTTATATAATCTCACGATGTGATTTAATATCATTATCGTAACAAGATCTTATTTTCATAAGCGTTCAATGATTATCTTTTTTTTTGTAAAATGATTCGCTAAGTACCCAATTAAATTTGGATTTTCCGAAAAAAACAAATTTATTTTGTAAGAGGATTTGAAAAAGGAAATCTGGGCCTGTCGTAATCTTAGATTATTTACTTAAAAGTAATTTATAGAATAAATTCAATTATTGTTAGAATTTAATTAAACATAGATTTTATGATCGTACTGATTTTATAGAAATAAATCACATGTTAGTGTGCGTGTAAAGTGTACATTTCATCTTCGGACTCAGATTGTGCGATTGCATGAGGTTCTGTGTAAAATTATTAAAAAACATATTTGAAAAAAGATGTAACAAAAGTCTTATGGTATTATAATTTTAGACTCTTGTAAAATATTCGTCTGCACAATTTTCTACAACAGATTTAATAAAATAATCGCAATTTATAACGTTTTAGCATCTCGTAACGCAATCGTGTGTTAAACAATAAAATTTGGAGATAAATCTTTAAAGTTCTATTTATACAATATATAGGGTTATTCACCGAACCTGTTCTTTAAAAGTTTATTGGAATTATAAATTTGGGGCTAGGTTTTGTTTCAGGTGTACTTCTTTTCTAAAGTATTTTCAACTTTCTGTTACTTCCGGTTTAACCAAAATTTGCTGTTGACTTGCTTATTTTGAATAGAACCTTAATAAAATTTGATACAGAATTAAGTACTAGATTTAATAAACTTAAAGTTACAGGCTGCCCCATCTAAGAAAAAAAAAAGTTTTACCGACATTTAAAATGCGAATGTTTAAATACCCTGCCTAAAAATAAACTGGTTACGCAAGAGGTAATTTTTTAATTCAAAGTAAATGTCTCAAAAACGGTTAGATATAGGTATAAAACATTATACATAAAATGCATTTAGAATTTTACGCCAAATCTAAAAATGAAATAATATATGAAACGTTCCATTTAAAATAAGCAAGTTGACAATAACTTCCGGTTAAACCGGAACTAACAGAGAGTTAAAAATATTTTAGAAAACAAGTATACTTGAAACGAAACTTAACCTCAAGTTTTTAAAGGCGTATCTAAATTACATCTTTATAAACTTTTAATGAACGGATTGAGTAAACAACCCTGTATAAATTATCATCATAATAATAAATAACAACATTCGATAACTCAGGTTCCAATCTTCATAAAAAAATGTTATCTAAATATGCTATTTGTATTCAAAGTTTAAGTTAGACTTAGACATGATTAATAAAAAACACTAACGGTTGATATCCGGAAGCAGTCAAAGCGTTTTACAAAATCCAATTCGTGTAGCGATTCCGGTACCTTTTTTAATGCAGTTAAGGTACGCAGTCTATCTTTATCTTTTATTCAAAAAATACACGACGTATTAAACCTGTTCCAGTTTTCCAATAAAATTTAGAATTTACAGGTAACTCGAACGATCTGCTCTTAAGCGCTTTCCTATAACTCGTAGGCAAACTCAAAGTTTCCCGTTATATAAAAGACCATGATCTTTTGGATTTAGCCAACGATTTGTTTACCAACTCAGCCCCAAATTTAATTTAGAGAAAATTTAAAAAAAGCTACCGACTGGAGTTCACTGACGATTTCCTACACAAGAACAACAAATTTAAGAAAAAACATGTAGATGAAGTTATGGGCATTTACGAGGATGTATTTATATCTAGTTAGCCTAGACCAGTTCCTTGCATAAACAAAATATTGCGTTACCATAGCAACGAACAATAACTTATTAGAAGTGTCAGTGTAAAGTTTGACGTCAAAAAGTAAACCAGAGTCACGCAATAAATTAAATGAAAAAAGATGTCCACCGAAATTGTGAAAATCGAAAAATTGGAGTATCGAGCCATTATCAAGTACCTGTATTTAAAAGAGTTAAAAGGTAAGCAGATTTACGAAGATATGCTTAATATCCTTGGTGATCAATGTCCTTTGTATGCGACCGTCAAAAATTGGAATGCAAGCTTCAAAAGAAGTAAATTTTCCATTGAAGATGATGACCGATCGGGAAGGCCAATTTCTGTGTTAGTCCCCGAAAATATCGATGCAGTTCATGACATGATTTTATCAGACCGTCGAATTGGGCTAAAACGGATATCTGAAGCACTGAATATTTCATACGAACGCGTTCATCATATGGTTCACGTCAATTTGGACATGAGAAAAATTGCTGCAAAATGGATCCCCAAATGTTTGAATGTTGACCAAAAGCGTGCAAGGGTAGAAGCATCGCGTTTGATCTGTGCTCGATTTGAAAACGATGTAGACTTCTTAAACCGAATTGTTACTATGGATGAGACTTGGGTACATTTCTACGATCCAGAAACAAAGCAACAATCGATGGAATGGCAACACTCTGGTTCTCCAAGACCTAAGAAGTTTCGTGTGCGAAAATCTGCTGGAAAAATTCTTGCTTCAGTTTTTTGGGATTGCCATGGAGTAATCATGATTAATTTTTTGGATAAGGGTAGAACAATAACTGGAGATTATTATTTGACATTACTGACCACTCTACGGGAAAATATTAAAGAGAAAAGACGCGGAAAGCTATCCAAAGGTGTTTTGTTTTTGCAGGACAACGCCCGTGCATACAAGTCTCATGTTGCCATTCAAAAAATTCGTGAAGCGCTCATTAGTTGTGGTAACGCTTCATCAAACTTTTCGACCAATTATCTTAATGTCACTAAACCAGTTATTAACTTTATTTTGTCTCATAGCACTCACGATAGTCGCCTTTACTTAAAAATTTCAATCATGGGCATAATCCTACTAAACCTCCTTTACTCTCGCACCTCTAGCGCAATAATCGGAAAACCAGGTTGGAAAAAATTAAAAGTGCTAAGAAGTTACCGTTGCAAGTAGAGAACAGGTTGAATCAAAATCATAGACATCTTAATTATCCCTGACCTACCTCATCATTTGATTCTAGATGCAGACTTTTGAAGAGCTAAGACTAACTTTAAAATGCCAAATTTGTTGTCAGCTCTGTACCAGATTCCCTTAGATGAAGAATATAAAAACTACACGTTTTTTACAGTACAAAATCGAAGACATTCAATTTCAAAAACAATCTATTGGCTTATAAAAAATTGTAGCCTGGACCTCTTGAGAAAGGTACCAAATATAGTAAATAAAACTCTGGATTATAGTAAAGGCAATGTTTTGTACCACGAGTTGGTGGGGTAAAAAAATTTTATCTAATTTATTAGTAAGTCACTCTCAAAAAACGAAAGAAATTTTACTGTTACAGGAAGAGAATGTATAGCAGTCTTCTGGGCAGTCCAACGTTTCAAACGTACATTAATGGAAAAATATCACAGCTGACCATTTAGCAAAATAGCTTACTTTAAATTAGCTATCTTAAAAACCGTAGCGGACGTCTCAGTCGATGGTTCCTGTCTATACAACAGTATCATTTCGAAATAATTCACAGAAAAGGTAAACAACACTTAGTACCGGATTTTCTCATACGTATAGTTTTTGTCATTAATGAGGTCGGTAAAAAAAATGTGGCCAAAAAAAATTAGAGAGTTACAGGAAGAAGATGGAGAAGGAGTAAGAGATGTTTTATAAAGTGGATGATGAAATAAATAGAACTGTGAAGAAAATTAATGATGCAACGGAAAAGAAAGGGTTTAGGAAAAAAAGATATATATTTGGAAACAGTAAAGAATAGTGGAATTGAAACTGCAAAAAAAAGAAAAAAAAGATAAGAAAAAAAAGAAAATGGTAAATAGGAAATGTAATATAGGAAGAATACAAAAAGCTAAAAGAAAATTTTAAAGTAAGATGTAATCAGTAAAAAAAAGAGTTACAAAAAATGAGTTGAAGGAAAAGATAGAATGATGGGAGATGGGAGTTTATTGACAGAAGGAGGAGAAAGTTAAATAGGTTGGTAAAAGGGATAGATGGAGAAAAACGGAAAAAAGATAAGAAAAAAATTAAGAAACGAAGAGACAAAAAGGAAGAGTTGGAACAAGCATTAAAAAAAAGTAAAAATTTAAAAAATCAAAAGTACAGATGGAACGCAGGGAAACAATGGAAATATATAGGTCTTAAAATGAAAGAAAAGCTAAGGAAGGTATATAAACAGAGAGTCCTAAAAAATGAAAAAAGGCCATAATATGTCCAATATGCAAAGGAGGTAATAGAAAACAAGTTAGAAACTACTGAGTAGTAAGTGTCACATATGTGAGGTAAAAAATATATTGACAGATCTTAAGAAACAGATTGGAGAAAGAAATAAAAGAAAAAAATTTAATACCAGTATGCAGAGGGGCAATAAGCAATATGTATATCTTAAGGCATATTGTAAATAAAGAGATAGGAATAGATTCAGCAAAAATGTATGTTTTATTTTTAGATATTAAGGCAGCGTTTGACAATGAATAGAGAACTATTGTAGAAAGAAATAAAGCAAATGGGGATATGCGAAGATTTGGTAGCAGGGATAGAAAAACTGTATAAAGAAAAAAGGTCTTGAACTAGAATTGAGGGAAATATGGAAAGAGAGTTTTGTGTAACAGACAGGGCTGTACATTAAGCCCAAGCTTGTTTTCTATATATCTAAGTTATCTAAAAGAACTGTTAAGAAAACACCAGATGGTGATGGAAAAGAAAAAGGTGTGAGTGTGGGCTTATGCGGATGATGTGGTTATAATAGCAAAAGGTCGTGAGAAAGTATTTAGAGGGAAAAAACTAGAAGCCAATGTGGAAAAAATTAAAATAATAGTGTGTAAAACGAAAATGGGAGAAGAATAAAAGAGGGGTAGTTATAGGGATAAAAATAAATACAAGCATTAGATAAGTACAAGTATCTTGGGTATAATGTTAGATTTAATAATAAGGATTAGGTGCATATAAGAAAATTAGAACAGAAAGGAAGTAAGGTTTGGGAGCAGGTATGAAGAATAAGAGAAAAAAATTTAGAAAAAAATATAGAAAAAAGAAGAAGGTTGTTTGAGAAATTGATAAAGTGTGTGCTATTGTAGAAAGCGAAAATATGGGGATAGAAAGAATGAAAAAATCTGAAGAAGATGCAATTAAAATATTGAAAATGGATACTAAGATTGGGAAAAGAAACACCAGGATATATAATACAAGAAGATGTAAAAATAGATAAAATTAGAATATGGATTGTAAAATTGGCGGTGAGATATGAGAAAAGAATAAGAGACAGGGAGGGTAACGAGATACTAAAAGAATGTTAGAAAAAAGTGAAGAAAAATTTAAACAAGTACGGTGAAGAGGACAGGAAACATTATTATGAAAGGGTAAGGTACTTACGAAAAAAAATAAACCGAATAAAAGGAGAGGGGAGAATCATAGAAAAGGAAATAGTTGTATAGATAAAGATATACAGATTCAAGAATAAATGGGAAGATAAAAGAAGAAATATACAATAAAAAGTACAGGAAGTTAAGTACGAAAGGAATACCAACATATCTGAGGGGTAAAACAAGTATAAAAGAAAAATAAAATAATAGCGAGATTTTGATGTGGGAATGAGAAAGGATAAAGAGATACTATATAGGTTGTGTGAGGATGGGTGGGAGAATATTGAGCATTTAAAAGAGAAATGTTTGGGAATTACGGACCGAAGAGCGGAAGGGAAGAGTACTACTAGGAGAGAATGAGAAAGGAGTGGAATTAATAAAAGAAAATAGAAGAAAATGAGAAGAAAAAGAAGAAAATGTTTAAAGTGTAATATAAAAAATTTATTAGGGGATTAAATATTTTGTGTTTTTTATTTGGATTGTTTTTTTGTGATTTGAAAAGAGGAAAGGGGATAATTTGTATGGAGTTTGAATTTTATTTATTTTGTGTTACAAACCGGACCATTTGTTTATGTATATAGATACAAATAGAAAATAAATTGATTGATTGATTGAATATAGCACGAGTTTCAAAGACATATTATATGTTAATAAGCCACGTAAAGAGAGAATCAAATAGTCATTATTTTATGACAGTCTAGATAAGTTTAATAAATTTATATTCTACATGACTCCAGTACAACCAAATATTTTAGTCATAAACTCTATTAAGAGATGGCAGGTTTGTATCTATACAGGTTTTGGCTACTGTACCATCCTTCTCCGTAATGGAAAATATTCAAGTATCCAAAAATATAAAAATGACGGTAAACATACGCAAATATTTACCATTCAAAATGCATATAATCATTTCTTTATTTAAAACCTACCCATAAAGGTAATTACGATAATAATTAACTACTTAATCTCTGCATAAAACCAATTGCACTAATTTAAAAAACCTTGAAATGTGGAAAAATTTAACGCCATCCAACAAAACAAATACATACCAATAATCAAAACAAATAACCTGGTTTAGTTTTAATTTATCTGTTGTGCATTAACAAGATTACAGCCACAATTTAATTTACTTTAATGCCCGGCAATAAGAGGAAGTACAATTTCAATCAAAACTTTTAAAAGGAAAACCGAGAAAATAACATAGTTATAATAAGAAAAGTTTGAACTACCGCATTATGCATAAAGTAGAGCTAAAGTTGACGCTCTTGGAAACATTTTATTTAGCAAACAAAACTAAATAAGTGACATTCTAACAAAAAGTCATAAAAAACGGAAGATAGGTAACATTACTAAACATAATTCTTGTTGTACATAAATTCTTAACAATTTTGGGAGTTTTTTTAACGATGAATTGTTGCATTAAAAGTAAAAATTTGTTAAATTTTTAACATTCGGTGAATGTTATTTTGATTTGTGAATTATATTATTTACAAAACAACGTATTTTATGTAGGCGTAGGTAAGTGAAGATTACAAAAATTAATATTACAACAAAAACTAGTTAAAGCGAATTTAAAAATAAAAAGTACACAGATTAACAATGTAATTCCATGTTACTTAAAAGTATTTATTCAATTTACTTCAATGACGATTCGTTTACTTTCTGCTCGTGTCGCTAAGTTATAAAATTCTGGTTACTATGAGAAATGCCAAATAAACAAAAAGATATTCGTGAATAATAAAATAAAATAAAATTGAGTAGCCGATACTCAAAAGTAAAAAAGAAGCTCCTGCATCGTAATTTATTTATAAGAATTTTACACAATGTGCTCTAATGAAATTTATTACAATACAAATTTATAGCTAATCTAATTGCGACATTACATAAATATTAAAACAAAATCCCAAGTAGCACATTTGGTGATAATTCGAATAATACTACTTATTTTGTAACTGCAAAGGTAAATATTCCTATAAATAGTTATGTTTTTTCAACATATCAGCAACTACAGTGTCACCTCTGTTTGGTGAAAATTATTTTTTACGAGTAAACAATTTTGGACTTATTAAAATATTCGTTTTAAATGGGTTGTACTGTATTTTAAGTATATTTCGTTTGCGTTGATAAAGCACGTATATTTTTGTACCCGATTTGCTGAAATATTTGTTTTTTTGTCATTTTACATTTTAAATCAGTCGTGTGTCTTAAAATTTGTTATCTTCGATTTCAAATAATTAAACTTCAAAGAAATATTTAAGTCGATAGATTTTATTAAAATATTATGTAGAAATATACTCACATGTCACCGTTTTGCTTCTCTGGCTCAATAAACTCTTTGTTTGTTCTATGTGAATGTTGTCGTTTTTAATAGTATATTTAAAAATTTCTTTTGTCTAAACTCCATAGTAAGGTTAAATTCTAAATTTGCAGATTGCTTATCTTTCTGAAAACTAGTAACGTGTTAATTTTGTAGAATTGTTTGTGTATGTAGAAATTCAGAAGAGGAGACGCACTCCGCGATTTTGTATTTTTATATTTTTAAAAATAGTCTCTAATCAGATTCAAAATTACAATGTACTATGTAATTAAAAGTACAAAACTGTAGCGGATTATAATTGTTATTGTTAACAACCGCTAAATATTGAACAGTGTGCGTATAAATTGTTCGCGTACGAACTATTGAAAGTGATGTATATGCAAGTGTTAAAATTATACTGATGATAAGGATAACGTGCTAGGAACCACTCGTTCGCGAAATTAAAGAAGTTCTGTTAGACTAAAGTCAAAACAACGCTTGCAGACTCTTTGAGATTTTTTTATACCTGCGAACTAATTATAGAAATGCAATACCGTTCAAGGCATTTATAGAATAATTTTAGAATAACATTAAAAGCGTTGGAAAAACGTTGAAACGGAATCCTAGACTCATCAGAAGAGAAACAATTGTATGTAAATTTATTGTTTACTCTAGAGAACTACCAAGTTTAGTGCTTAGTCGCGTAATTTAGAATTTTTGTTTTGTTATGTTTTATTGTTGAAAACAACACGAATTGAGATGGGGGTTGTAAACTTCAAGTTTGATGCTAAATTAATTTTTTTTTTTGAAACAAAGACCACAGTTTCATTTTGTTTTATAAACTTTGTAAATCTGTAAATAGTTTTTAAGAAAACTTCGCTATAACCTTGTTTCGGAAATAAAAGGGCGCGGTACGCAATTATATATATTTTTCTGTGTTTGGCTTTAAAGAACAACAAATGCGTGAATGTAAAAAACACAACCATAGTGTAAACAAAAATTTGTAGATAAACTTGAGTTTCATTAGAGTTTACGTTTTTTCCGGATTTTTAGTAAGCATTTAAAAAGATCTGAGTGGCGCCTAATAAAACCCCGAATCTGACTCATGGTAAAAATCTTTAGTCATCTATAAACGTAAGTAAGGGAAGTTTTCTAGACTCACCCCTTGCTTAGTACTTAGTTTCATTAGTTTTCGCAGTTACGCAGTTGTGTTTTTATTACCTAATTTGAAAACAATGATTACGTTTTATCATAATAAATAAGTAAAAAACTAGTAGGAATAACTTATGCACTGTAGAGTTAGTGACCTAAAAATTAAATAATAATAATAAGAACAGTATGTATAATTATCCTTAAAGGTAGACGACATGTTAACCATCTAGTTTTTTTGTACACTTTTGCTCTAGTAATATGTCGGAAAGAATGCTTTGCTTTTTCTTTGTTTGAACTAATAAAGTAAGTGAAACACTTGTGTTTCAACCTTGTAACGTGTTACTGGAGGTATATACAATCTGTTTTAAATAAATTTTGGGCATGCTTTATATTGAACGATATTTAATTCTGCCCTTTTCCAAGTTTCTAGTGTTTAACTTTTACGTTTGTTTAAATCCTATATAAACTATAGAAAAAACTAATGAATTAAAAAAATTTTTTATCTAAAAATTTATTGCGTAGAGAATTGTCTTGCACATATTTTTTTTGTATACGCACTTATAAACCGTTTGTCACCGATTTATCCATTGTTTGTTCCCCATTTTATTAAAGTTTAATTTAAATTGAGTTCATATACAGGGTGTCTCACCGGGAACGCCATCGATAGATTATAGAAAAACAGTACAAGAAAAATTTGAAAATATGGTAGTATACTAACATAGACGGAGCAGTTCCGCTAAAATATTTTAAGATGGCAACACTCAGTTATACCGGATGTAGGTATCAACTTAGCTTATTTTAAATAGAACACCCTATATATTGTTTTATTTTTGAATTTTGCACAAAATTTTAGACACAATTGTGGATAATATTTTATACCTAAGTTAACTGTTTTGGACTTATTTTAAATTTTATGTCAAAATGACGTTTTCAGGCCTAAACAAAATTATAAAATTTTCCTATACTAATGCTTTTATTATTTAATTGGAATAGGTTTCCTTGTAGCAAGGGACCTATTTTAGTGGGCTATGTCGATATTCACTTGATAATAAATTAATACAGGGCGATCAAAAAAAAGGATTAAAATTATGTTTAAAAATATTGCCAATATTTTGAAAACCATGAATTTTTTGAATAGACAACCTTGTACTGAGTCAACTTTATTTTTGATGCTAAATAAGATAAAATTATAAAAACATAAGTGCTTGCATTTAAAAAAAATGACTTTTGACGTGTTTTTTGAATTTAATTTTATTCTTTTTTATCACCTTGTATTTTATTATCAAAATATTAAGTAAGTATATATACGGAAAATTAACGTAGCATACGGAATTGTTGGGTTAACTTTAAACTTGTGAAGGTACTAAATAATGTTTGTGCCCAGCTTTTACCATAAGTGATGGCAAAGTAATGTTCAACGAGAACTTCATAAGCTAACTTAGTAAGTGTAAACGGAAAGTTTAATTCTTATTTTTTCTGTATCTGCATTGGTTTAATTGAACTGGATGTAAACGATACTTTACACATGAATTTGTTTGTTCGTTAATTCTAATTATTTTTTATAAAAAGGGGAACGCTTCTGAATGAACACTCCTTGCTAATGTCGTTTTTTGATATATTGATTTAGTTTGACTTGGATGGGTGTATTTAAGATTGCCTGGTACGTTAGTTAATTTAAATTGTCTTACCTAGGTTTCTTGCTACTGAAGTTGTTGAAACACTTACACCTTAGAATTATTTAATATTTTTGATTCAATAAACATTGGGGAGTGTTTATCAGAAAAGGAGAGGTTTAAGCCGCTTGGCAACAGCTTTTGGTTGGCTTAGTGGAGTAACTTATTTGTCTCCTCGACTTAACATAAACTTTTACTATGACGTTTACTGTCATTGAACTTATTATTTACCTGCTGATATAAAGAATATGAAAACAAAGTTTATTGATTTACAATTTCGATTTGATTTTATATGATATTTATTATGTATATGCTGTGTGTTATTTTTATGTTGTGTTTGATATCATAAATGTATGTATCATGTTCTGATGTTTTTTTTTGTGTTTTCTCTGTGTTTTTATTAACATTTGAAAAACCAAGTCATGAGGCTATTTGATTGTTATTTATCTTAGAGAAATTAAAATATGATGAACACGTCTTGTAGCAGTCGTTTATTTGATTTAGATAATACTTTTCTTACTGGTACATTAAACAACAAAAAAATTTTACTGTTTAGTTGTAAAAATGCGTAGCGTTACATAAATTGACTATTTAAAGTTTTGAACTACTTGAAGAATTGTATTGGCGACTTGATGTGCTACTTAATATACAAATTCAGAACTAATAAGTGCCATGGCTGTACGTCAGACACAGAATTAATTTGATATTAATAAATTAAATTTATAATAATAAATTAAATAATCATTACGTGATCATTGCATAATATACTGCTAATGTAATTTAAATAAACGCATATAAATAATAATGTATTTCTTGTTACCTACATATTTTGCAATATTTATGTTTAAAGTAAAAATTTGTACCCGCAAAATCCTTATTTTGTAATCTGAAGTAAACAAGTAAATGTAAATTAGACCAATTTGTTAAAATTTCAAATGTGAGTTTTTCCGTATAATGAAAGTACGTACTAACCCAAATTTTAAAACATTTTTATTTTTTACTTAAGTCAACTATGCACATTCTGCTTGTTTTTTACGTGTAACTTTGTTTAATTCTTAATTAATATAATTATGATGTATTAGGAATCTGAATTACAAAATGTAACAAATACAAATTTTAATTAAGAGGGTTACATTTATGGAGAATTTTACAAACGCTAATAAAATCTCTTGTTAGATAACTGTCCTTCTGATTAGTTAAAATTTAAATTTTAAGTTCACTGATTAGTTAACGGCTTGTTAACAAGTTGCCATGTTTTATGCAACCGGGCTTAAGAGTAACAAAATAAGCCATAAGTCTAACTTTTATCTTTGTTTATTTGTTTGTATGGTTATATTACATTTTGATATTGTATTGTGGAATATAATGTGCCAAATGATCAGAATAACCCAGAACAGTCAATCGTAGTTCTACGTAACGACTGTGTTTCCCATCTTGCTGACAGTTTTAATATATCTTTAGTTCATGATTCGATTAATGTTGTAATATAAGTTTTAATTGATGAGTTATCAACTTTTTTGTTAAGTGTTTTGTTAAGAAAAGACTACAGTCCCAAATCAGTTTTTCCAAATATGGCATTTGAAATGTAATAAGAGCTATCGATCGTTGTCATATGGACGTGACTACTTTAATCGCAAAAAGTTTTATTCGTTAGTAGTCCAAGCAGTTTGCACTTCAGATTCAAAAATTCATTGATTGTGATGTACACTGGCTCTTGGTAGCGTGCATAATGGTAGTGTTTTTAAGAATTTCCCATGTGTACCAAATAACCCATCATTTATGTGCACCTAATTTTTATTATTATCGATTTCGCATATTTCTTGCAAACGCTAGTTGATGCCACCCTTTTGTAATAACGGTCACTTAACACAACCTCAAATATGCTACCATAGACATCATTCAAAACAACAAAGGTGGCAATTAGAAAATACTTTTGCCCTTGTAAACGCGCACTTTTATGTTCTGACTAATGGGTATATTTGTAGTTGGAACGTAAGGTGACGTAATAAAATTAAATTTTGCACGCGGGTGGCTTCTTAATAAGCGAAGAAAGAATGCCCACGGTTTGTAAGACATTTGATTTACAATTACTTACAAATTTAGTAGTTATTGTATATGGTCGGAACAGCGGCAGCTTAGACACGGCCAGTCGGAATACGGCGCAGGGCTAATACGGTTGGAGGTTGAGTATCCACGTATTTACACAACGGAATTTTTTAGCTAAACAAATTCTGGGGTTGCGGATTGGGCCCAGGCGGCTTCTATGCCTTGTGCTAGTGTCTCTCACTAGAAACAGAGGTAAGTTTATTGGTTAGAACTTCTGTCTACGGCGCTCGTTTGTTATAGCATACACCAGGGAGTTTATTATTACGGTTTACGGCTTGGCAAACGACGGAAGTCCGTCTTTACGTTCCCAGGATGCCTGGTGGTTGTACTCGTACGATGTTGCCTGGCAAGCGAGCAGTGTATGTATGCGAAGTTTTGTGTTTGGTATTGACGACAGTTTTGTGGCGGTGATACTTCGCCTAGGTCAGCGTCTGCTAGCACGCGCACTACAAAGTGCTATCGAATAGATTAGCTGCGAGTTCTAAATAGAATGGTTTCGAAGGAAAGCAGTTACTACCAAAGAGATTAGCCACAGTGCATATGGTTCAGGGTAAGGAGATGCCGGCTACTTGGGTTATTGACGGTGGTGGTTTTTAAGGGGTTCTCTGGAGATCAAGAGGGTTTTGTGCCACGCCTGTACCGAATTGAATCAGCATTTTCAGCGGTCTTTGAGTTAGTAACTGCTATGCCCGTACACAATTTAACCAGCATTTGCAATGGTCTTTTAGTTAGCGGCGGATAGCTCTAGGCGGTTTTAGATTCGGGGTTCATGGTTCAGAACTAATGCGGGCGGAGTTCTCAAGAAATTGTTAAGTTGAGAAGTCAAGTCGGATTAGAAATAAGTAGAAGTCGAATAAAAAATTGAAGAAGAAGTGTTCTTTGGCACTGCGTTCGCGCTTATATAGGGGCTTTATCTCAAACGGAAGAGTGAGCAGCGGTTGCATGAGGGTAATTTTAAGTAGGGCGGTGCGCACGATGTTCTGTTTTTTGACGATGCAAATTTTTATTCCGTAAAAATAATTTTTTTCTCGGCAGCAAATTTGAATTATAACATTGTTGGTTTTTACAGAGGTCGTTTTAAAAGATTGCTAAAGATATGTTGGTACGTGGGCACATTGCTAACTATGCAAAAACATTATTGCATGCTGTGTATTACACAATATTTGTCTGCTAACTAATCCTGATAATATACAAGAATATATTGATAAAGGGAGAGACGACATTCACCATATTCCAATACTAGTCCAAAAATGTTGAAGATGATGGAGCAAATAATTTGCTGTACGCGAAGATATTCTACAGTATTTGTGACACAATCGGGGAGAATAATTTCTGTATTTCTTCATACATATATTAATTTATTTAATAAAAAAAGTATACATTTGTGCACTTCACTTTTCTTCTCTATATGGAAACTGTAAGTACAATAAAGCAATAAGCACTAAATATGTTAAACAGTAGAAAATAACGTCATACTGTAACACAACTAGTACTTAAATATTGTCTGTAACACTAGTAGCGCTGGAGTGGGTCAATTTGACCCATCCCGTTTACAAAAACTTAAAATTTCTGGATCAGTTCTTAATAATACTACCACATTTTATGACTTTGTTAAAATTGTGACGGACGTGTTTGTTTTAGCATAAAGATTAAAAATATTTATTATAATAATAGTTACTACGACATATAAACGCGGGGACGGGTCATTTTGACCCGTATAATAAAAACATCAAATAGCGCGTTCTGCGACTGCGTGGTGAAATTAGTCATTTCCTTAAGGATTTAGTGACGTGACTCGACACATGTTAGTTGTGAATTCAGTGCAGTCATGTGACGACTATTGACCGGACAGGAGTGCGGAGTTTTATTGCAACAACTAGACGAAGATTGCAGTGGTGGTGAAAGTAATGATGACGATGTTTGCGAGCCAACAATAAATATTGCAGTTTATGAGACGTCTGACAGCAGTACTGAGACTGATGATTACATCGAAATTGACCAATGTCCCAATAAACAGAGTAACCGTGGAAGCACTTAAGATCGCGGTGGAAGTCGACGTTGTAGGAGATCCCGGTGAAGGAAGACGTAGTGAAAGTCGATCTAAACATCTGACAGAGGCAAAATATTCATCACCAAGCGGAATATTGTGGACTCCGATTGATATTGCCATCTCCAGCACAACGGGTCGTGCATCAGCCAGAAATGTGTTTACAGTAACGCCTGGGACAACTTCCTGCGCGAAGAAGCAAATTTTAACAAAGTCGCGTCGTCCTGGCGGCTATTCATTGATAAAACATTGCTAAAACACATACAAAAGTGTACTGTAGCAGAAGCCCACCGAAGACAAGTAAATAATAAGTGGAATGTGACCTTGCAAAAACTAGACGCTTTCATATCTCTATTGTATGCCCGTGGAGCCTTGGGGCATTCTACACTTAGGGCAGATGACATGTGGAGCAAAAATGGGGTCCTCCAATATTTTCCAATACAATACAATTCTAACTAATAAATTTGCTCTTGCTTCGGATTTATGGAACAAGTTCATTAGAAATTGTCAACTTTGTTACGGTCCTGGTGCCAAAATAACAGTGGATGAGCAACTTTTGCCATCAAAAACACGTTGTGGATTTATTCAGTATATGGCCAACAACTGGATAAATTTGGCATAAAATTCTGGCTAGCGGTAGATGTTCAGTCTAAATATATAGTAAACGGATTTCCGTATGTCGGGAAGGACAATAGCCGAGCACCTGACCAACAACTAGGAGAAAGCGTAGTGTTGAAACTTTTGGAACCATATCTCGATTCGGGGCGCAACGTTACGACGGATAATTTTTTTACCAGTTTGAAACTTGCAGAAGCACTCGGCAACAGGCGCACAACTATCGTTGGAACAATTAGATCTAACCGTCGACAACTGCCTTCTGCTGTACGAGACATATCAGCACCTCGATACTCATCAAAAGTGTTCAACAACGGTGAAACGACGCTGACTATCTATCGTTGCAAACCCCAAAAGTAGTCCCCCAAAAAAAATGTAGCTCTTCTTAGCTCCATGGATTCCGAAGTTCGGGTCGCTGATGACAAAAAAAAAAAAGAAAAAAAAAAAAAAAAAAAAAAAAAAAAAAAAAAAAAAAAAAAAAAAAAAAAAAAAAAAAAAACCTGACACTGTATCTTACTCCGACACTCATAATGCGACAAAACTTCGTCGGGGTTTGCGTCGTCTAGTTTATTGTTACAAATGTGCTCAGTAAATGTAAAGCCGCCAATATTACAGGTGTAATCATAAATCGCAAATAGATGTTCTCTTTTTCTTTTCAAGTGTATCTTTAATAGGGGTCAAATTGACCCGGCGTTGCGCTTTTAGGTAGTTAGGAATTTCCGCGCTTCTAGTGTTAAAGCACATTTCTTAATAATAAAATAATACTTGATTAGTAAATTATCAGTCTTACTTATACTTTTCTGGCATTAAAAATGACAAACTCTAGTGCAATTTGTCAATTAATGCCTGCAATAATGTGATGTTCTCTACATGATGACGCTCTAATATGTCCAATTAACAAGTTTCTTTTTCATCAGCGTCTTTTTTTTGACGCTTTCAACCACTTCCACATTTCACTTAGTGGGGTATGGTGTATATTTTCTTTTTTTGTAGCGCTCATTTTATTCGTATGAACTCAATATATTTAATGTTGTGCAACTTGCCTCTAGTCTAGTGTTGCCTGATTTCATAATAGTCCCAATCATCCTTTATTTCTTTATACCGTGCAGTTAAAGTTTTCATTCTGTTGTTGCATTGATCACTAGCGAAACTGTATCCTTTAGTTTTTTCATTGCACAGGCAATTTTTTTGTTTTCTAGTTCATTTTGATTTTGCTGACATAAGGTTAACAACATTAGAGTTTCCTTTTTATTCCATACAGTTTTTTGGTTGGGAGACGGATTTGACATCTTCCCCTTCCAGCCACAATTCTGTCTCTACCATCAAATTTAATCGAGTGAGTGGTGGAGACAGTGAAGCTAGAATGGTGCAATAAAACTCTAAGCAACTCCTTCTGGTGGAAAAATCTTAGCAAACGACTACTTTATAGAACAAAATAAAATTTAAATGGGCGGAACAAAATAATTCTCTAAATCAACAACAGTTTTGGGGATGTTGACCAAAAAATTACTGAAAATATTTTGTTATAGAATAAGATAACTAAATGGTTAAAGCGGATATAAAGAAAGTAAATTATTTAAATATTTTTCATGTATCTAGCTCGAAATGTCCAAAATGTGATTTAGAACAAAATAATTCTGGGATGACGTATAGTTTAATAAATAAATGTTTTTATCGACACAATTTGAATTATGATTATTAATCCATTAGAATTTAAAGCCTATTTCTCGGTCTGTTATACACCATGTTTACTTAATACACATCTTAGATGAAATCAAATAAGAGCAAACTGTAGTACATCAGTAGTAAAAATTTCGGGCATATAATTTACAATCATAATTTTAATTTAATAAAGAAGTTTTTATTAAAAATGGTTATACAAACCTTCTCCAGTTTATAATAATTAACGAAAATTTTAATCTTTAATTTCCTTCTTGAAAAAAAATGTATTTGCATCATTGCACTGATAATGGATTTTCGATGTATTGTACGAACAATAAAATGCATTTGAATGCTCGTCGTAGTATGTAATTTATAAATGAACTGTAATTGATTTCCTTCAAAAATAAAGTAGTAATAAATAATTAATAAGTTTAAAGGTTTTGGTAACATTATTTCATTGAGCAGATTACTTAACCTAATTACTGAATCCGCACAAATTAAAATGTACTATCCATCAAATGTTGGATGGCCGATGGCTTGTAGTACTTTCATTAACAATTAACATACAAAAGTAAAGTTAGTTAGTTTTTGACAAAATATTGATATTTTTTGGTAATATTGAATCCCTTCTAACTACCCTTCTAGAACGGAATTCTTTATAACAATTTACAATTCAGACTTGACATGAAATTATTTTTATACATAAATTTTTACATTGACAATTACAATAAACAATTGGTTATTTGGTGACTCGAAATATTTTTCAGAAGTCGATATGACAAGACGTACACCACTCCCACTGTACAAGATTTTTTTATCCTCCCACTAATTATAATTTTTAAACTCGCAAAAAAAGTATAATCAACCTATACTAATTTAATGAAATAAAATATTAATTTGCAATCCTTCCAAAGCAGGAGACTTAACAATTTGCTTTCTTTATTTTCCTTTCACGCCGGATAGTAACTACTCCTTCAGAAACAGGAGTTGACACTTCTTTGATTTCAGATCTATGGTTGTCGTTTTTTTTGCAATATTTACAAAGGGAATTTTTGTTAAAAAGGACGGATAAGGTAAGAGACTATCCTGCCTGTAAAGATCTTGACCTTAGCAGCTCGAACATGTCTATCCCTTCCAGGATGCACTTCCACAATCATTTCTTAGAGCCACTCAAAGTATTCTTTCCGGAATCAAACTTTTAACTGAGTTTGAAGATTTTTATTTGACGGTAGCTTTGTGATGAAGCCTTAACCAGACATCCTTCCGGAAAATCTCTAGGCATAGTGCGTTTCATGGACATAGATGAGGAAAGAAGGATGAGATCATTTGCATCTTTAGTAATAACTGTAAGAGGACAATCATTTACAGTTGCACAACTCCAACAAGACATGTCCGAAGTTCATTAAAGAAAGTTTTAATTTTTTTCTTACTTGCCTCTCTCTATTGTCGCTATAAACAGTGTTAAGTCTGGCAAAGATAGTCACAAAATGTTGCAAAAATTTATAAAAGAATCTGTAGATTGGTCACATACGAGGTCCAGAGAAATACACCGATTGACTGCTCAAGTGCCAATTACTATCCAGATTTTCTCCCAATCTTGAATCTACATTAATCTTGCCAAATTTATTTATTATCACTGTCTTGAACACGAACAAGAGGTACTGTTGCAGTTTCTACTTTCAATAGTGTGGCTTCAGGTCTCTGGCACTCTTTACATTTGTGAATAATACTGGTGACCGTTTCCCGGTCTAAAAAACCCAATACTTTTCCAGAAGCTTTCCCACTGTAGCTTAAATTCCGTCATGACAATGGAAAGGATGAATACTTTTTATAAGGCATTCCACTAAAGAATGCTTACTTGGCAAAAAGTTAGGAGTAATAATATCCGGATTTTCATCCGATGTATCAATTTTGATTTTATTCAACATAGACCATATTGTCCCCTAGTTGTTATTAGTTTCCCTTTTGAATAGTTATGTAAAATTTGATTAATCCACACTCATACTGCCATGTTTTTGTCATATGAGGAGAATTTAAGAGACCGGGACTTTATCACAAACATCAATGCTGAGGACTTTTTTCACTCCACGTTAATTTTGTTTTTAATAAAATTAATCCCAGAACTGTAAAACGAAAAACTAACTTCGTTATTTAAAACAATTTCTGAAAAAAATCTGCACGTTCGAAAATTTTTTGAGTACAAGCCCACTGCCTTAACTCCATTCCTCACTTTTCATTATTCTTACTGCATTTTTCCAGAACAATTTGGTACTTAATGATTGAGGAAGAGTCACACATTATTTTTTTTTTAAAAATAATGAAGAAAAACTCCCTTTTTTTTTTCTTTTCTTTTTTTTTTTTTTTCTAAATTATTTTTACTTTTTTCTATTTTTTTTTTTTTTTTTTTTTTTTTTTTTTTTCTTTTTACCTTCCTTTTTTTTTTTTTTTTTTTTTTTTTTTTATTTTTTTTTTATCTTTTTTTTTATTTATTTTTTCCATTTATTTTTAAAATTATTTTTTGTACTAACAGCAAATCCTGGGCATTCTTTTTTTGTTTGAAGCTACCCCCCGGGCGGAAATTAATTTTTTTTTTGTTCTTACGTTCCAACCACAAATATACCCGGTTGTCAGGAGCATAAAAGGTGCTAGTGTTTACAGGATAGTTTTATTATATATTCCATTTAGTTTTTTTTTTTTTTTTTTTTTTTTTTTTATTTAAGTGATTTTATTTTTTTTTTTTTTTTAATTAAAATTTGGATATTTTTAGATATTCTTAGTACCTGTCCTTTATATTATTAATAATAATCCCCTTTTTTTTTATTGGTGGATTCTAGCAACGTACTATGACCACTTATTTTGTTATTTTACACTGATTTTTTTTTTATAGTAAAATTAAACAAACTAGAAAATTAAAAAAAAATTTTTTTGTGTTTGGTCATATTTCCCGACACTAATACATTGTTAATGTTCATCGGGAAATTTGTTCCCGATTCCAGCAGTTCCCTGTGTAAGTCTTCTACATGTTTTCCTTTTAAAATACTTTCAAAAAATAAGTGATAAATGTGTCGGAACAAGTCTTTTATCATACCATCTTTGACAATAAAGGATCTTCAATTTATTATTGGATGCAAATGAAGTAAAACATGATTGAATTGTAACTGGTTAAACTAGTCATGTGTTGGGGAACAAGTCTCTTATTATACCATCTTTGACTGGTGATTATTGTATGCAATTAAGTAATATTTTTGTTGGATGGTTACAGTAGTGTGTTGTGTATCTATTGTTCCAAATTGTGTACAATTTTGTTTTTCTATTTTAATTAAGTCACAAGTGGCAACTGCTTTTGGTAACATACCCTTTTGGTTTTAGACAATTCATCAGCTGTTATATTACCGTGGATTCCAGAATGAGTCTTAACCCATATAAAAGTAATTAAGATTGCCTCCTTACAGCGGGAAATATAACAGTGATCCCTAAATTGGTTAAATCAACTTTTCAATCTCCATGAGGTACTTTGGGCAAACCTCCACAAATACTCTTTTGTTGCAACAGTTTGAACGTCTTTCAGCGATTATCATGAAGTGCTTCAATTCAAATTTTTAAGATTGGGTGTTTGACTGAGGTTGACACCTGGTCTCCAAACACGATATTTAATATCCTGTCTTTTTAACTCAAATAGTAGTAGCAACTGAACTTCTTATAAGAAAAATGCCAACAGTTAATTGTAACGACATGTGTGCGTTTAACGTGCATAGCGCTATCTAAGCAACAGCTTTAATGCTTGAAACGCAGATGTCGATAAGCCAAGTAAAAACTTGTCAGAAGCATAACACGCACGAAGAACACCTGATGCCGCATTTCGCTCTTATTATGAGCTCATCAGGGGTGTATACTTAAGTGCGGTATACAACTGTACAAGACGGCATTGGTCTTTTAAACTCTCGTGGAGCAATGAACATAAGCAAAATGTGTGTCTTACGACATCTCGTGTATAGCATTGACACGTATGATTGATTATAAACTAAGAAAAAATGCCAACAGTTAATTGTAACGACATGTGTGCGTTTAACGTGCATAGCGCTATCTAAGCAACAGCTTTAATGCGAAACGCACGAGTGTCGATAAGCCAAGTAAAAAACTTGTACAGAAGCATAACACGCAACGAAAGGACATCTGATGCCGCATTTCGCTCTTATTATGAGCTCATCAGAGGTGTATACTTAAGTGCGGTATACAACTGTACAAGACGGCGGTTCAATTCTTTAACTCTCGTGGAGCAATGAACATAATGCTATACACGAGATGTCGTAAGACACACATTTGCTTATGTTCATTGCTCCACGAGAGTTTTAAAACCAACTCTTACTGTTGCTTACCGCTAAGTGTACACTCTGATGAGCTCGTAATAAAGCGAATGAGCATCAGTGTTCTATCGTTGCGTATTATTGCTCTGAAGTTTTTACTGGCTTATCGGCTACTCGTGCGTTTCAGTAGTATTAAAACTGTTGCTTAGATAGCTTATGCCGTCTAAAGCAAATGTTACAATCAACTGTTGGTACTTTTCTTAAGAAGTTCAGTTGCTACTACTATTTGAGTTAAAAGGCTGGATATTAATAATGTTTTGAGCGGAAGTGTCAACCTCGTCTTAAAAATTTGATGTAAGCATTCATGATAATAGAAAGAGCGTTCAAACTGTTGCAATAAAAATGAATATTTGTAGAGGTTTGCCAAGTCCTCATGGAATTGAAAAGTTATTAGACCAATTTAGGATCACTGTTAATTTTCCCCTTTGTAGAGCAATTTTCTTTTATATGGGTTAAGATCGTTCTGATCCTGTATCATAGCTGATGAATTGTCTGTAACTGCAGTTGCAAAAGAGTATGATACTGATGCAGTTCGCTAATGTGATTATTAAAGTAAAAACAAGGTGTTACAATTGAATATAATTACTGCAACAATTACTGTAACTGTTCAAAATTGTACTTATTGCCTCAATAACTGGTCAAAAATAATGATTAGAGCCCCGACACATTTACTTCACTTATTAATGTATTTAAAAGGAACATGTAGTTGATTACGAGGAATGCGAATCGGGAATTCCGATGAACTTAACTGTATGTGTCGGGAAATCCACAGCTTACAAACTTTGTTCAATTTTTTGAGGTAGTGCTCAAATGTGGAAAATGCAGTAAGATAATTAAAGTGGGGAATGAGACAGGCAGTGGGACTGTATCAAACCTCGGAACGACTTAGATTTTTGAAGTATACAAGTTTTACTTGGCTTATCGACACTCGTGCGTTTCAAGCATTAAAGCTGTTGCTTAGATAGCGCTATGCACGTTAAGCACACATGTCGTTACAATTAACTGTTGGCATTTTCTTAGTTTATACTAATCATACGTGTCAATGCTATACACGAGATGTCGTAAGCACACATTTTGCTTACTGAACTTCTTATGTAGCTCCGTTGATTTTCGTAACCTCCCACAAGTCGAACCACGTCAGATCCATGTTCACCAACAACGCAAACCTAGATTGTGTTGAGAAGCACATTCTTTGAATATCGGTTGAGGTGATTACCAACAATAATACCTGCTTTTGTATTTATATCTCTTCTTGTCGAGGAAGGTACGGACGACCCAGTTGACGGACACAAGATAGGATAGTGTTTACCTTAGCAGAAAACGGATTTAACTATAACTTTGTATTCTTCATTTTTATGTTTAATCCTCTCAAGCACACAAAACATACATCCTTTTCTTTTATCTTGTTCCGTCTTTGCTCCAACGTCATTAATCGAACTTTAAAGCAGGCAACAGTTTCGTGAAATTTTTGGCGAAATCTACATTGGGCTTATTTCTGCTGCTGATTCATTCCAGAAAATAATCCAATCGCAATATTAACTTTTTGTTCTTTGCTCAGTACTCTCTTGTACTCCCGTTACTTGACTGATGTTACATAATTGGTGTTGTTGAACTGAAATCCGGTTATGACCAATAAGATATGTTAATCACTTAGCTAGACTGCACCAATGGAAACAAACATTTCTTATTAACTTTCTTAAAATTCAGATTTTTTAAAGGTCTCAAATGAGTGTTGAACTTGAGATAAAACAAAGAGGGGATTATTTTCTTCCGTCCAGAAGCATTTAAAATTTCAAGCTGAAGTAACTCCCGTACATAAACTTACAACAACAGGTCTTTTCTTCCAAAATGCTCTACTAATGGATGGTTTTTGGCATCTTCTGAATAACTCTCAACTTACTCCTTTGCCTCCGTACCTTTTTCCGTAGCAAAAAACATGTACTCTAACTTGTCTCACCATGCTTTAATTCCTTATGAATTTAGGTAATTTATTTTCGGAAGCCTTACTCACACTTAACTGCATTGACTCAGAGTTTCCAGTTCATTTTCCGAGTTTTTTAAGTAAATCTTTGGAATCAAGGCGTACAAACACTTTTTACAAATTAAGACATATTTTCTCTCTAGTTTGCTCACTGCTTGTAACTGTCTACAAAGCTGCTTCATCCGCAGTTTGTTTTAATCATAAGATCGAAAATCTGTTTCTTATAAAATGATTTTAGATTCCAAAACTTCTAACTCTAATTCGAATTTTACGATATCAATAGTATCCTTTGACAGTTCTCGTTCAACTTCTGTCAGCTGCCGAGTCAATCAAAACTCCTGAGAATTTCGTTTCCTTGTAAAAACATTCATTTTAACCCCCCTTGGGTTTTTGTCCCGGGGGGGGTCTCCTTACCCCGGATTATTATAATATTTGGTTAATTTGGGATGTTATTCTAAAGTTAGTTAGAACGAGTATACAATTTATTCAAAACAAAAACAAATTATAAAATTAATAAGTTTAAAAAAAGTTAAAAAAAAAAAAAAAAAAAAAAAAAAAAAAAAAAAAAAAAAAAAAAAAAAAAAAAAAAAAAAAAAAAGGGGGAAAAGGGGGGTTCAATTGTCCAATAAAGAATAAATTTAACTATGTGACTTCCAGATACCTACTGTGGCTTTTTAGGTAAAAAGTAGTTTTGACTTACAGACACCAACTTTGGCTTTACTACTAAAAGAGTCTCGTTAATCAAATTTTTGATGCTTATCAGAATATCTCGGTAGAACCTCCAATTATGGACAAGGAATTAAATTGCTAGAATTATGTAAAGATAGAGGATAGACAATAATGAACGGCAACATAGAGGAAGGAGAAAATGGAGAGTTTACGTTTATAGGAGGAATGGAAGAATCGGTAATAGACTACGTAATAGTAAATAATAAAAGCTTAGAAGACGTAAAAGTTTTTAGATAGGGGAGGAAGGAAACGGATCACAAACCGCTGGAATTAACCTTGGGGGGAATATGAAGAAGACGAAGAAGAGAACAGAGAGGAATGGGTGGAAAAAAAATATATGGACAAAAGATAGTATAGAAAGGTATAGAGGAAAATGGAAATAGTACAGGAAAAACAAGAAACAACAAATGAAATAGATGAGGAGATAAGAATATGAATACAAAAATGGAAGAAGCGACTCAAATAAGAAGATTTAGGAAAAAACTGCCAAAGAACGAAGAGAGAAATGAGAAGAGGGAGAAGACGGTGGAAAAACAGAAAAACGGATATAGATAAATACAGAAGTAAAAGAAAAGAGTTCAGAAAAATATGTAAAACCAGAAAGGAAGAATACAAACAGGAATTGGAAACAATAATCAACAAAATAAAAATCGAAGGCAAGCTTCGAAATTTAAAAAACATAAAAGAGAAAAATGGATAGAAATAAAAATAGATAAGAAAAATGGGAGGAACACTGTAAAAGTTTGCTACGAGAACCAGACGAAAACATAATAAAAAATAAAAGAAAGAAAAGAAACAAAGAAAGGGAATTTAAAAAGTTGAATTAAAAAAGCGATAGAAAATCTAAAAATGGGTAAAACAGGAGGTTCGGACGGGACAGAGGAGGAACAATGGAGATTCACAAGAGAGAATAAGGAAAGAATAGAAAAACATATGAACGGACATTGAAAGGAAAAAGACTACCTCAACAATGGAAGGAGATAATAATATGTCCAGTTTAAAAAAAGGGGATAGGAGGAAAATTAAAACCTGCAGAGGTATAAGCTTAACAAACGAAAGAGGAAATCTAGAAAGGGAAGTAGAGGAAAAAAAAATAATTCCGGATGGGCAGATGCGCTTCAGAAGAGGAAGAGGTACTATCAACTGTATATACTTAATAAAGCACCTGATTAATAAACAGTTGGAAAAGAAAGAGAGAAAATGTTCACCATTTTTTGAATTTGAGGGCTGCGTTTGACAAGGTGGAAAGAGGTTTGTTGTGGAAGAGGATAAGAAAAAAAGGAATCAGTGAGGATGTAATAGTTGCGGTGGGTGAAATTTATGAGGACACGAGTTGCAGAACCAGAGTGGTAGAGGAAATAGTGAACAAGTTTAAAATGGGAAGAGGACTGAAACAAGGATGTTTGTTAAGTCCGTGTTTATTTTCTTTATATATTGAGGATCTAGAAAAGGAATTGGAGAGAAATCAAGTGGGAGGAATAGTGGTAGGAAGAAAAAAAGTATGGGTATTGGCGTATGCGGACGACATAGTTGTGATAGCAAAAGTGAAGAAGATATAAAAGGGGTAATAAAAACTTTAAGAAATACTTAAAAAGAGAAAAGTTAGAGGCAAACGTAAACAAAACAAAAATCATGGAGTTTAAAAGGAAGAAAGGGAGAAAAAAGAAAGTATTATGGCATTGGGGAGAGGAAGAAATAGAGATTGTGGACAAATACAAGTATTTAAGATATGTGCTAAAAATATAATAATAAGGATAGTGAACAAATAAGGAAATTAGAAAGAAAAGGAAATATGATAATCGGACAAGTGTGAGGAATAGGGAAATAAATATTTGGAAAATATTTTGAAAAAAGACGGTGGTTATTCAAGAGGATAGTCAAAGCAGTGATGATGTACGGAGCAGAGGTGTGGGGTTAGAAGGAATGGGTGAAACTAGAAGGTATACAAGAGAAGTACTGGAAGTGGATATTGGGATTAGAAAGGGAAACACCAGGGTACATAGTACAAAAGAAAGCAAAAATAGAAAAGATAAGAACCAAAACGGGAAGAAGAGCGGTGAGGTATAAGGAAAATATTTGACAGAAGGAAATATATTGAAATAGTAATCGAATGTTAGAAAGAGATAGGATTTCAAAAAAATAAAATATGAAGGAAAAAAAGAGTTTCATTCTATGAAAAGGTAGCTTATGCAAGAGAGGAGATAAAAAGATTGAGGAGAGAAGAAAAGTATGGAAACAAAGTTGGATACCACGTTATATGATAGGAAAGGAAAGATTGAAAGAGGAAAGAATGATTGCAAGATTTAGAGTGGGAAATAAAAAAAGATAAAATAAATATTGGTGGAAGGACAAGGATAGATTGTGCTGACTGTGCGGGGATGGATGGGAGAACTTGGAACGGAACACATGAAAGAGGGATGCAATAAATTAAGAGTGGAAGGAAGAGATAAAAGGATATTGTTAGGGAATAATGGAGAAGAGATCGAATAGATGCGGGAAGTAATAGAGAAAAGACAATAGATGGAGAAACAGAAAAGAAAATTAAATTGAAAGTCAATAAGTTGTTGTTATGTTATAAAGATAATTTTTTATTTTGTTATTGTATTATGTGTAACCAAATCCTTCTATTTTTGTAAAGAACAAAATAAATATCTATTCTAACCTCTAATTATTGAATCCCACTTCTAACTACCCTTCTAGAATAGAATTTCTTTATAACAATTTACAATTCAGATTTGACATGAAATTATTTTTATATATTAATTTTTACATTGCCAATTACAATAAACAATTTGTTACTTGGTGACTTTTTTGGAAGTCGATATGACACTGCAAGAATCGCGAAGATTAACACCACTCCCACTATACGAGATTCTTCAGGTAATTTAGTATAAAGTATATAAAACTTGAGTTAAGATACAACATAAAGTAAATTCCCATGTGTAAAGGAATAGTTCCCAAAAAAATATCTTGATACAGATTGTCATTTCTATAGTAGCTCGTCGGAATAGACCCCACGAAATAGTCCCGATTTTCATCTAAAATAGTCCCAAATGGTACATGTGACTGACTAACATGTACCACACTGCTCACGCCTTATAATTTTTATTGTCTCAAATTTGTTAAAGAAAAATCTAGTTAAATTATTTTTTATTGTGATACATTTTTTTATCTTGTCACCTTTTATAATCCCATGTTAATTAACGGTCCGTAATTACGACTTCTGCATTAAGGGTGTGTTTACAAAATCCCATGCTTATAAGGTACTCGCCATTTTGGTAGGGTCTATTTTATCGGGCCTATTTTGGCATCGGTTATTTTGGACCAGGACTATTTTTGGGGTTATTTTGTTTAGACTATTCTGACAAGACACGGATTTCTATACATTTGTGTTTTTATTGTAATAGTATGTGTTATTTAAATAACAATCGTATTCTGAACGTCATCAATGTTATCTCTTTCTTAAATAAAATAGTTGCTCTTAAATACGTGTATTACTTGGCGCCTACAATTAAATAATTTATCAGCTGGTATTTACATTTCTTGTTATTATCAGTAAAATTTGTTCCGCTGCACAATCTCTTATTGTGGTAAATTTTTAAGACCCAATCCGTATATAGATTGAGATAATAATTGACACAATGGGATTACCATTTATTTGGTGCCGTCAATGACTTTTTTCAAATTGATTGAACCTAAAGGTATATCTTCAGCTAAAAAAAGGACTTTTTTAAACCTCATACAGTGTGAATAAAATCTATCACAGAAATCTAACTCTTTATGTATGTTTATATAAAATTTTTAATGTGATTATCTTATTTATATAAGAAAACATGGAATGACGCAATCTCCATGTTGTACTTTACATTTTTCAGCAGCAATTTATAAATAATATTATTATACGTACTTTAAATACATCGTCGGTTTGGATTTCTTTGTTTATGCAGTTAAACATGAACGGACAACTATTCAGTGAGCAACAATAATCTGGAGCATTACGTTTAACAAGGAAACAATTTACTTTAAAAAAATTATAAAGAAGAAGCCAATATTTTGTTGAAACAAAATCTTTTTTTGTACTAATTGAATACCGACATTCAACAGTTTCGGGTTGTAATGTCATCTTTCATTTTGTTAGATAGTGGTTTGAGAAGAACATTTAAATGTAAGTATGGCGGTATAAAAAATATGGCCACCTTCGTGAAAAACGTTTTGAGAAAACAATGATTGAATTATTAAAAATTAATTAGTGATAATTAAAACAATCTGATCAAACACATAAACACTAAAACCCAACAATAAAAATATTAAAACCAATTCTTCTTCTTCACAAATCCAAATCCAAATGTGTAAGGTTGAATGATTAGGATGGCTGCTATATTGATGATTCCTTCCAATAGAGCGACTTGGAAAAAACTTTAGCTACACTAGCGTAGGGCGTCATGGTGAAACCAACTAAAATTTGCTGGTAAATCTGGTTCTTCTTTGTTTGGGTACAATTCTAGAACTGCAACAAGAAGTTCGTCTTGCTAAAATTGCTGTTACGCAAAAAAAAAAAAGTCCTGTATTTTTGAAGAATGTAACTTTTCCGTTTTTAAAACAAAGCACCAATCTCTTGCTTACACCACCATCAGCCACAAAAACTCAAGTAGAAGTTTTTGGGTTTTCTTGTAATTGTACAAAAGGCAATAATCCTGAAGTCTGCATACGTTTTGTGGTGCAAGTAAGGACGCTTACGCATGTGTGTTCCCAGTAGTGAAAACGGTGGTAAAAGAAAAACTACAATTTTCCATGTGGAATTGCTTAAGTAAGCACCCTTAAGAGTCGGTTGGTTTTAAGAGTAGAGAAAATCAGCCGCTTTGAGTTAGATTAAGAAAAATAAAAATTGGCAAACGTTTGTACACAACCGTGTAAAGAAAATTTGTTCTTTTATCAAATCCCGAGGGCTGGAGACATGTGAGTATTAAAATATAATGCAGCGGATTTACCCTTAAGAGAATGTAATGCAAATACAATACCAAAACAATTGGTGGGACGGACCTTTATGGTTAAAAGAAATTGTGTGGTCAGTTTTGGACAACGAAAAAACGAAGATGAGGTTAAGAAGGAAAAGAAAGGTGGACTAAATCATCATTACTCACGGGTCTAACCCAATCAAAATGTTGTCTCATGGAGGATGAAATTAAAAAAAGGTAACGACCATCCTCAAAATTGTTCAAAGTGATAATTTTGGTAACGGAAAATTAGACAGTGCAAGTTTTCTTGAAGTTTTCAAGAATGGTGATGGTATTCTCTGCGTGAAAACAAAAGTAACCTAATGAATGGATGAAAAGGATTTTGGTTACTCAATCCTACTACTTTTCAATTACGAGATAACAGAGGCTTTGTCAGGTATAAGCATAAGGGGCTATGTTATATTACAGTTCAAACTCTGCTGTCAACCCTTTGGAGAGGTTCTGGATTTTGAATGGAAAGAAATTTATTTGTGGAATTTTATCAAAATGTGTCAAATGCAGGAGGTTTAAAGCAAAGAAAATCAAACAAATCCTACCGGTAAACAATGTAAGAGACGTTCATTAGAGTAGACTTAGTTGGACCTCTGCATCTGAGGGATAGGAAGAAGTCATGGATCCTACTGTTTACATGTGCAGTTTATCGGGCTGTGCATTTGGAATTAGTTACTTCCTTCTCAACAAAAGCTTTTCTTCTAAGTCTTTATAATGATAATAGACGAAGCTTTGTTAAAACAGAAAATTTGTTTAAAAATTTGGTTTAGGAAAAAACACAAACAGAAGCAACAACATTGAGGATTAAATGGATCTTTAATTAGCTGCATAGTGGAAATGGATTTTTGGATGCTTGAGCAGTTGCTGAGATCGGCACTACATTATGAAGAATTGACGACTATCCTTTGAGATATAGAAACAGTTATCAATTTGAGGCCTTTGAGATAAGTTTCAGAAGATACTGAAGAGCTAGTGCATATTATCTCGTCAATGCTTTTACAAGATATTTGTAGGTTTGACAAGACGAATTGCCTATCGTCAGAGATTGAGAAGTGACATGAGAAAGCCTTTTAGTATTTGGGGCAACTTGTATCTTGTGATTTAACCCGAATAATTTAAAAAGTTGTTCTAGTTAAAAACCACAATGATAAAAGATTGATTGGTCTTTGACATAGGTAATTGAAGTCTACCATTAAAAAGATGGAATAAGTATTACGTGTCAACACCTATAAAAGAAAAGTTTAAAGACCAATTCAGCGCACTTATTTTTTTGGAGATCAATGCACAAGGAAATGTCAAAATGGATCTAAAACACCAAATCAAAATCTAAGAGCATAAAGTCAAAATAATTCAAGAATTTTCTGATAATCCCGAAGTTGAATCCTCTACTATGAATGAAGTTTGATGTGTGTACACCGAGAGTGTCTCTGATAGATTTTTCTACAGTTAAGTTTGATTTCGTTTTATAAAATATTAAATCAGAAGTAGGATTATGTTAGACAAATCTGTGAAAATAATCAGAAATATATGGGTAAACGGAAAAGTAGTACTGTGATTGGGTAAAGTAGACATTTAGTTAGCAGTGTTTTGTCGTAATTTATGAAGATATTATATATTGTAAATGTCAGTTTAATGTCAGTCTAGGTTTATTTTATTGTAATTTTGGTATTAAAATAATAAAAATAATATCATTTTGTTACTAATTTTGGAAAAGTGATGGCAAATAATTTATATAAAAAAAAAGTAATCACATATCATCAAAAAAATAAATTCCAAAAGTTTTGGAATTGGTATTTTATAAATTGTCATAGACAACAATAACTGTAGCATAACCTTAAAATTCAAAAAGTATATTTGATTGATGACTGCATTCATAACAGAACAGAAGCGCTCTGTAAACTAGCAATAGGCATACACTTACATGTCAAAAAACGCTATCAGAAAACATTTATATATGTCAATTTTTAGGTTGAATTTATGTCACGTTTTAATGCAGTTCCAAACCACCAAGCGTTATTTTGCTGTACTTTTCTAACACTGTAAGAACAATTAAATAGATTTGTTTCAACGTCTTGCACATCCCAGTTTTTACTTAAGCATACGTTAGCAAGAATAGAATTCTAACCTAATGGCAAAACCAATGTTTAAGTAGTGGTGTTTTAATCGGAGAAAGAAACAGCTTGTTACTTACGGTTATCAATTTGGAAACATACTAACCTTCGTATTTATCAATGTTGTTAACCGCCAATTTACAAAGAAAAGATTGCAAATAAACAATTGGTACCAAAGTATGGGTTAGGAGTCCACTACAATAGTAAGAAAAACACACATAGCCGAATTTTTGAAATGCAAAATATAACGTTTGTTCTTACTGAAAGACATAGTTTTTAAATGCAGTCAAAGTTTTCGGAAGACAGCGATTTTGTAAGATTTTGGAATAACGTGAGGGTGTGAGGGGAAACTGACTTCAATTGAGGATTATCATAAGATTTCCATTGACCATATTTCTTTTATGAAAACTAGTTTATCTGCTTATGTCATCAAGGAACTGACTACCTACCATCGTTCATGAATTTGGTTCAATAGACACAACAATTTTTACTTCGCCACTGAGATGAGACAATTTTTAATCACGTTGTGTCTTTTCCTTGTGATCATTTTACTCGTCGTTGGTAATAGATCAAAATGTAGAGTAAATGAAATTGTTCTTAGCAAATCAAATATTACAAAACTAATGAGTTAAAAGTATGTTCCAAAACTTTTTGAGTAAAAATGGATGCCTAACAGCACTATAAAAGTAAATACTATCCAATTTTAGAAGTGGTAGATTGTAGGAAGCTTATTAAGCGATATTAGTACAATGCATGTTAAGTCTAATTGTCACATTTTGGTCTCGCGTTTCATCATGTTCCATTTTTAATAAAAACGGGTGTTTTGTATCGCGAATGTTAGTGCTTTAATTAATTGTAACGATTGTGGATAGTTTCATGCGTTTATGAATTGCAACATTTTAAATAAGCACAAAATTTTGTTGCGGAATAGAAAAACTAGAGTAAAATCAACATAATAAATGTGGAGATATTTTGGAAATACACTCGAATTTTTATACTTGTCAATGCTAAATTTTTTGTAAGTTTTTTTGTGAATTTTTCCATTGATTTTTTAGTCAAAATTTTTTTAGAAGGTTTCTTCCTGAATTTTTCTATTTAATTTTTTATCTAATAATGCATTGTCCACATATTTGATAAACGAAAAATTGGCAAAAGCATTATGGTTCTTGGTTTATAATATTTTATTATTTTATATTATACTATCTACAACCCGCGTGCATCTCTTCTTAAGATCATGCACGCACACCCTGTGTGCAACTAAGGACCGTCCTATCGGCTATAAGTACGTCGAACGGAGAGAAACAAGACAAAGTGAAACCATCTCACCCATAAGTCGACTCGCTCTCAAGAAACAATCTGACTTATAGGTTGCACGCGATCTCTAGATAACTTTAGAGACATTGCATTAAAATACTGCATTCCGGAAATGTTTGGAATAACACCAACTAAATTAGATTTTAAGTAAGTACGAGACGGGTTCAATTTTTTTTGTCATATTTACTTATGTACAAACCTACTTTACTTCTCTACATAATTGCCGTTCACTTCTAAGCATTTTTGTACCGCTGCACCAGCTTCTTTAACCCCTCTGCATAGAAGCTTGCCGCCTGAGAATTGAACCAGTTGACAACGGCATTTTGAGTTCCTCTTCGGTTTGCAAAACGTTGTCTACCGAGCCACTGTTTAAAATGCAAAAAGAGGAAGTAGTCGCTAGGTGCAAGTTTGGGACTGTACTGTGGGTGGTCAAAAAGTTCCCAACGAAAATCTTGAATTTTCTCCTTAGTTTTGGCAGCAGTGTGAGGACGCGTTATCGTGGAGGAGGATTATGCCAGATGACAGTTTCCGGCGGCGTTTGTTTTGGATCGCACGTCTCAATTTGTTGAGCGTTTTGCAGTACACGTCAGCTGTAATTGTTGTCCTATGTTCCATGAAATCAACTAAAAGGACACCGTCTTTGTCCCAAAAACTGTAGCCATCAATTTTCGACTTGTGTATGGAGTTTGCTTAAACTTTTTCGGTTTTGGTAAGGTTGAATGTCGCCACTGCATCAATTGTTGTTTTGTTTCTGGGTTGCTGTAGGATACCCACGTTTCGTCCCCCGTAACAATGCGAGAAAACAAATCATCTCCATCTTGTTGATAACTTTCGTCCACTAGACATTCTTTGCTCTTTGTGGTGGTCGGTGAGCATTTCTGGTACCCACCTTGCACACATTTTGTGGTATGCGAGGTTTTCTGTGACAATATTGTAAACAGTAGTGCGTCCAAGTTAAGGAAATTTTCAGCGAGGCCACTAATCGTTAGTCCACTTGTGAAACGATTTTATCGATCTGGATACTGGGCCTGGCACTTCGCTCTTCGTCATGAACATTTGTTCGGCTGTTTTTAAAATCACGGCACCATTGTCTAATCTTACCTTTGCTCATAACTGTAGGTCCATAAACCAGGCTAACTCCTGATGAATTTCAGCAGCCCATAATTCTTTGACACATATGAAACAAATCACAGAACGCACTTCACATTTGTCGGGATCCACGATTTTCGCGGCCATTGTTCTTTACTATCACGTACAACAATATGACTTCAGAACCAAAACAAATGACACTGTAGCTTCGCAATAAGTCAGTAGATGGCGCTGCAGTAGTAAAACTGTGCTCCGAAAGCGCCAATATTTAAATATAAGCAAACGACCCTTAGTTTATGAACCCGCCTCGTAGTAAGCTCTAATCTATGATTCTAATAGTGGTAAATTCACAATATCAAACCATCAAGAAGGGCAATTGCGACATCTTCTTTGAAAGACCGCGTACGTGACCATCGGCCGTCCGGTCAACAAACAGCAATTCTCCTTCCAAAAAGTTTACACGTTCAAACTACAAGTTCTTTGAAACAAGATTCTCCGCATCGATGTAGACGATCTCATCTTAGGTTAAGTTAGAATAAATTAACAGCTAGTAGAATCAGAGAGATAAACAGACGGGAAAACACAAAAGTTAAAAAGAATTATCTTATGAAAATTGAAGTAACGATAAATCATGTAAGAAATTGATTTAAAACAGCTGTTATGGTCTGATCTCACCTGTTTGCGACTGAGAATGAGACCCACGCCGTAGACACCGCCAAACAAGCGTCGTCGCTAACTACGACTCCTTACCTGCATATACTAAACACAAACCCGCTTGCGCGTTACCAGGAAATCACTCCCTCGCAGTATAACAGGATGATCTGAGACATTATTTATTTTTGGATAAAATTGTAGCTAGGGAGCGAATAAGACCTCTGGATCTCTTATGGAAAGTGCAATGAATGTGTCAACAAAGAAAATCTAGTTATAGTAAAGGCGACGTTTCGCACCCCAGGTGGGTGCAATAGATCTAGGGGTCTTAATTCGCACCTTGGCTATAATTTTGATTTTTGGTTTTTGTGTATATAATCTAATAAACCTGCTAATTAAATAAACACAAATTCATTTTATGTAAAAATACGACGATCATCTTCATATATTGGTGACCCCGACGTAATATTGGAGAGCATCCCCTAAAGTAACAGTGCAGGTGCACTACTTGAAACAGTAAATCTATTTCGCTTAGGTAGAAACTCTTTTGACCCAATGCCCGTAGATCTATTTTGCTTAGGTAGAGAAACAATTTCTAGTAATAGGCATCGAAATGAAGTAAGAACCACGTCGCGAGTTTAAAAGCGCGATACGCCAGAAGATATTTGCTATGTACTAATCAGATCACATGCTAAGAAGAAATAGAAACGATTGAAGACGGAACTAGTTTAACGGCTTAGCGTTGGCCAAGAGCGCCCAACTGCTGGAAAGCACCCACAGATTGCAAACCATCTCAGTTCCTTCGACACCCTGTTTAGCTCTCAGCAAGTCTCATGAAACGTACACAAACCGAAATCCTCTAGATGAAGGGCCGGATCTCGCAGATTTCATCATGAATTCGGTATTACTATTCGGTAAAACTATGCGTTCACAACCGTGACGGCAATAGCACGACAAAAGAAAAAGAAAAAGACACATTCTGGTATCATTATGTTTGGTAAAAATGACCGGTTTTTTCTATACTCTTATGGAGGTTAAAATTGTAATATTTTAGTTGTAATCCTTCTATTTCTTAATATTTTTCATTCATTACCTAATATTTTTATGTAGTTCTATGTAAATCTTTTTCGATTTTTTAATCTTTATTTATCTATTTTTGTTTTATTATGGAATCTATAATTTTATAAAATAATTAATATTAATTTAATTTAATAAAATATTTAGAATTATGATGATGGGTTTTATTATAAGTACGTAAGGGTTTGAAAAGTTAACTCAAATTCGGAAAATAAATGCATCAAAATGGATTATAATCCAGTATAAAAATAAACAATAATTTTATACACAGAAAATAACTTTTATAATAATTGGATTTGTAGATTTGTAGAAAATAATGAGTTTTCGAAAATTAGCATTTAAAGAATTAATGGGAATAATTCTTCATTTCAGAATGTAAGCACGTTTCTAATATTTACAAAAGAAAACTCGATTTAAATTATCACCTATAAAAACGTGTATATTAATTTATGAATATTTACTTTTCGCGATATGAATCTTTGCAACAGAAATTGTTCATGGTAATAGAAAATTCTTTTGAATACTTTATACGACATAAAATTTAAAAGTTAAATGATGCAACCTTAACATAAGAGTTGGGTAAACACGGAATTGCACATTACATTGCAACATTTACTAAGATGTCGTTTACTGTGACTACATTCTGTGCATATAATTAAATATTAATAAAAATTACAGTTAAATCGAACACGCATGTTTTTCCATTGGCAGTATTCAATTTAATCCGTCAATTTTCAAATTCTTGTGTGTATTTGAGTATAATGATGAAAGATGCACTTCAAAATCTAAAGTTTTAACATTTTGTGAGGATATGATGATTTAATTGTGCTTTATCTTATATATTCAAATTCTATAACAATCTTACAAGTTTCGTTTCACATCATTTCAAAATGATAAATAACAATTATCTTAACATCATCAGATTACAATTTATTGTACCGCAAATTACTTTGAGATTTAGTTAAACTTAAGCAATAGCAACAGATAAAACTTAGTTTTAAAAATAAATTTGAATTTTTAAAAGCAAATTTGAAAACGCATTCTACCTATACATATACTCCAGGCAATAGAGAATATTACTTGGAAAAAATAGTAAGATATTGTTTATATAGGCTTACCTTATGATTTTGGGTTGCTGATTCGAATTTTTTCACTTCCACAAAAATCTCACCGAAACATCCCAGAATTTAAAAAAATGGCGCCAAAGAAAATATTTTGAAAGAATAAAATAAATTTGTTTAATAAAAAGCTATAATCAGTATAAATTTATTAAAAGTGAGCCAGAAAATATAAAAGCACTTAAAAATTTACAAAAATTTAAAAGAAAGTCTCAAACCGCCTAAAACTAAGGAAATAATTAAAATATTCAAAATTTAAAGTTGCAATGTTGCAAAATCTTTCAATTAACCTAATTTTTCACAACACTTTTCTGAGCTTGAATTACTCTTATTACCTTCTGAAATAAGAGAAAAAAACTTTCAGTTACTTAATGAAAAACAAATATACCAATTTTTTTTTTCTTCAAAGAGACAATAAAGTCAACTTAGGACTACTAAGTGTTGTACACTTGGGGCAAGAGAGGGTGAGGACCGAAATATAGTGTGATGCATGGAGATAAAATAACAGGAGAATCAAAAGCTCACCTATGAAGTTTTCTGTATCTAATCTTTCTCCAGGGTAATCATCGTGGGGTTGCTCCAGTGAGTCTTACCTGTCCAACTCATCTAGAAATTCTAAATTTACTTCCTCATGAAGGTCATTTCGTCATGCTCCAGATCACCGATGTCTTCGTTAGAGCGTTTTCACAGGTGTTGTTTTGGGGCATCACCAAACATCGCAGCCCGCTTTCAGGGAGCTGCATGTCCTCGGCAACTTTCTTGCATTTGCAAGAGTATAAGCTGTGTGAAGGAAGTTAGAAGTAGTGCTGGAGTTAAGCGTTAGTGTCTCATTTTCAGGTTTTAACTCGTTCTCTCTCAAAGTTGTACTTGATGGTATGTGCGATACAAATGCTGTTCCGCTGCAGCTTCGGTAGGAGACAAATTTGTGATGGTATGCGTAATATTATACGCCATTCTAATAAAAGTTTTATGGCTCAAATCATTTAAAGTAGAATTTGCAGCACTGCTCAACGGATTTACCGCGGCGACCAGGGTTGCCGTCGCGCGTCTGCTTCGTTGCATCTAAGAGCGCAACTTTGACGACGCGCTAGCGCCTTTGTGCGTTTAGTCTTTTGAAAAACATTTAAAACATTTTTTTTATTGTATATTTTCAGAAGTTTAAGCCATTTAAAAAGTATATAAAAATCAGATATTTTTAAAAGACACGCTATTTTAAAAAAAAGAGGACTTCCGGTGAGATTTTTTGGTGGAAAATAAAAAATTCTAAATCAGCGAAGCATAATTATAAAACAAAATTCGACCATTGTTTCCAGGTGAACCCTTTATTAAGTCTCTATTGCTTAGATCAATACTAAATTTCTATAGTTTTGTAACTGAAAAGCGTAAAAAAATTTACAAAAATTTAAAAAACATAACTAGATACTGAGTTATTGTAAAAATTAAGAATGTTTAAGCTCATAATTATTTTGCCTTTATATAATTAAAATACCTGGCGGATTATCATTATTATTTGCATGCACTTTTCAGAAAATTTTTCCATTACATGCCCACCTTTGAGCAGTTAAATAAATACAAATAAGCCATTGTCGCGTCAGCTCAAAAGTTTAATTGCTTTATTTACAAAAAAAATAAAATATACATATAATTACGTCTTTAATTTCAACAAAATATCTTTGTAATGAAAAAAGTTTTCATTGTATTAGTTACAATAAACGTAAATTATTTGGCTTTATGTTTTTATTAATACAGACAAAACTTGACTTCATTTTAATAAAAAATATCAATGATGCTAGAGTAAATTTTTACATAAAGGATACATTCTTGTTAAATCTCTACATATTTTTTTTAACAAAATCGTTAAAAATTTTAAATTTCCTTCATCTGGAATAAATCGTGCATCATTCATGTGTTCAAAAAGGCAATTTTCAGTAATAAAAAATTATAGACTTATTAGTATTGTAAATAATTTTGCTAAGGTTTTGAAGCCGTACTTCATAAACAGATATATATTCAGTTAAACAAACTCCAACTGAACATAGATTTGCAGCTAAAATTGTTTGCTGAAAGAGGTCAGGTTAATGTAATCTACACTGACTTATCTAAAGCGTTTGATTGTGTTTATCCCTTCGTATTAGCAAATAAATCATATTTAAATGATTTAGATTGGTTTTTAGTAAACCTACTTTGTCACCTATGTTTGGTAAAAATTGATTTTTTTTTACGCTTAAATGATTTTGGTTTAATGGAAGTGTTCGATTTAAGTGAGTTGTATTGTATTTTTATTAGATTTCGTTCGTGTTGACAAAGCATATTTGTTTTCAAACCAAGTTTGCTAGAATATTTATTTCTTTGTTTGTATTTGATATTTTTTTAAATCAGTTGTAGTATTGTGAATTGCCTTATCTTCAATGTTCGTACAATAAAACTTTCAAGAAATGCTTATTTTGATAGGCACTATCGAGGTTTTCTTGGAATTATTAAACTCATATCGCCGTTTGGTTTTGCTGAATTAACAAAGTCTTTGTTTGTTTCAAGGAAAAAGCTCAAATCATGTTGTTAAAGTAAAATTAAATATTTGGTTTTGACTAGCTCTACAGTACACTGATTACGAACCATGGTTAAATTCTAAACTTGCAGATTGATTATCTTTCTCAGAACGTATTTTTTGTGAGTTTCCTTGTGTATGTAGAAATTAAAAGGAAGAGGGATGCACGTCCCCAGTTTGTATTTTTAGTAATTTTAAGTTAGTCGATATTCGGACTATAGATTAGTAACATGTAGTAAAAACAAAAAAACGTAACTTAGCGAAATAATGTTGTTGAAATTATACAATCGCCAAGTAATAAAATACGCAAAACGATGTCCGCGAACTATTGAGAAGTTATTTGTATACGTGTATTTTACTTACGTTGATAATAAAATTAAGGAACAAGCCAGTTTGCGAAACTAAAGAGTTTTTTGTTTGGTATAAATAAGATCTTGAAACAAACGTTATTGTTGGTTTTTGTGTGATAACGTTGTATTGTTCAAAATGAACAAACTGAGATGAGGTTTGTGAATTTCCAGTTTGATGCAAACTTAGTTATTTGTATTAAACAAAACCCACAGTCTCATTTCGATGATGATCTTCGTAAATCTGTAATTAGTTTTTAAGCAAGTTTCAGTATAATCTGCGTTTACTAGTAACGCAGCGAGCAGTAATGCCATTATATTTTTATATTTTTGCGATTAGTTTTAAGTGAAGTGATTGCGTTAAGTAAAAAACGCGACCGTGGTGTAACCAATAACTGTAGATACTATTATATTTAAATTAAAAAATCTTACGTCATTCGTGTTTCTTTTTATGAAGCGCTTTTTGAATGTTTACAGTTTTTTTCTAGATATTTTAGTAAGCATTTGTTGAGCATTTAAAAAAATCTGGGAGGCGCCTAACAAAATCTCGATAGTGACTCGTGGTAAAGACTTTTAGTCTTCTGTATTAATAAAGAAGCATTTCATTAGACCTACCCTCGCCAATTAGTTAGTTCGGCACTTGTTGCGTTGTGTTGTTTATTGTAGAATTTTAATGGCTAATAACTTTATCTTACTTAATTGATCGGGAACAGTTTCTGAAATACAGTAATTTGTCATCGAAAGTATTAAATTACCTCAGGAGTACCACAAGGATTGACATTGAGCCCTTTGCTATTTTTCTCTTATCAGCGCTTTAGAAAGATTAAATTTTACTTAATTTATTCCACATCCTTTATAATAAAGTGGACTACCCATCAAATAAAATGTGAATTGTGACAAAGAAAGCATTAAAACTGCACAAAACTATACTCGGACACGTGTTTCAATAGCTAAGCTTATCACCTTCAGCAAACCTCTGTAGTATAGTTTTTGTTCAATTTTTTTGGTGTTTTTACCTTTTGTTACAAATAGACGCTGCAGTTTAGAGTTTTACTCCTTTGAAAATGTGAATTGTTTATTTTGAGCAAAATTTCTACCAAGAGACGTGACATTATTATTAAAGACTTTAACCAATCTTGGCTTTCCATCAAACTACTGGATCTAGAGAGTTTCTCTTTCTTGAAGCTCCTGTTTTTGAGAATGGAATTTTGTCTACTGTTCGTCATTGCTTGAGGATTCCGATGCTTACATATTGCGATGAAATAGTAGTTTAATAATAAAAATAATGCAATTTTACGCAAAAGCGGTTTTATCATTAGCGAAAGCTGATTTACATGTATTAATGTCGTTTTTGTTACAAGTCGTGTTTGTGTTTTATAAATTTTATACATATTTACAAGTTTTAAACATTTTCAAATTAAAATTGACGTAATCATCAATTTTTGATGGTTATATTGTTAATTAAACTGACGTCCAACTCGTACTTGTGTAAGGTGAGTCTAATTGTTTTAAATTTTAGTTTTAAATTCAATAATTTAGTGTTTAATTATCTAGTCATCTAGTTATCTAATTTTTTGGTCCTTTTGTTCTTTTTTAATGTGGTGTATTTTGTACTTAATTTGTTCTACTATGTTCAATATACATTGAAGCGGTACCGTTTTCTTAATGTCGTTTATGTATTATTTAACTCATCATGTATTTTTCAAATTGTGTGTTGTTTTTTCTTAATAAATTACGGACTTGAAAAAACCCTCACAATAAGGGACGAAACGCCAGCAATCACAGTTTTTTGAGTTGTTTGTCTTTCCTACCTCCACAAAGAAGGGGTCCCAAAGACCATTTTATTTAAAAAATAATTTTGTTTGAATCGGAAAATAATTAAGATTTGTAATAAACGTTTTTGTTCAAATTAAAGATAAATTTATAAGTATAAAAGCAAATCTAATTTCCGAAAACCCGGCCCAAATTTATTCTAAAATATAATTAAAAAATTTCAGGTAAAAAGAAATTTCATATAGTTACAATAAAGAGTTTGTTTGTATAAATTAAGATGAGGTGTAAAATAGAATTATTGTTTATGAATTCATTTTAGTTTAATAAAATAAATGTAGAGACGCAAAGTTGGCGTACGTGATTAAAGTGTGAACTAGCTTGATACGTCTTCAAGCATGATAAAACAATACAAATTATCTACACGTGTGTGTGAGAAACATGAATAAACAAAATTATGTAAAAGTGAACTTTGTAAACTGCAGCAGATTGCAATGGTAATGTTATTCAAGTGCAGACGCACCGGCAAATTAAATGTGGAAACTTACACTAAAATTGATGAGTCGCTGATAAAACTTAAAAAAAAGTTATAATTAAAATTTAAAAAATAAAACATTTTCGGTAGTATCAAAGTCGTTGGCTAAATTCGAAATACAACGATGTAATACGAAAATAAATTACAAAATTAAATACTACAACCAAAACATAAACGTATGTGTTTTTCAACAGAAAAAGGAAGCAGTTAAAAAATCGAATGTTAGTGTTTTGAAATGACAAATTATTATGAACATTTAATAAAACAAATTGCGTTATAAATAAATCGACTTCGTGATACCACCTAGAATTGTCATAATCAACAATATTTCGACAATAATTTAGGCAAACAAATTTGATCAATACTACGGCAAAATAAAGTTAGTCTGTAAAATGTTTTTTACAACGTATTTGGGTACAAAACGGTATTAAAATTAGAATCTATTTGTTCATGTATTGAATTTGTTTGTTCATTTGATTAAATTTAATGCGTTCATAATTAATTGTTTTATTTAGAACAAAACTATCTTGACCCTGAGAGTTTTACCGAGTTTCTCGTCGTTCAAATTTACAATTATTAGTAATTTTTCCACTACTATATACGAAATTGACAGTTTCCGTACAATCAAGTAATCAAGAAAGACACGTAATAACATGGTCGCTAAGCAATGTACTATAATCATTAATTTTATCAACAATATAATTTTTACTCTAAATTAAGTTTTTTTTATTAAAAGTTATAGTTGTGGGAAAAATAGTGTACACGACTCGTATGGAAAGTATCGACTATCGCCTCGTGCCAAAATTTTCCCTTGCACGGTATCATTCACTTTCCGTGCTAGTCATGTAAACAACTACTTTTTAATAAATATATTGCTAAACCATCGCAATATATTATACAATGCAGTCTGTTATGGCTTTGTCAGGACAATTTAAAAAATTTGATTTGGCCATATAAACAACTCTCTCATCAGCACTTAATATTTAGTTTGATGACAGTACTTGTAAACAAACTCTCTCTCTCTCTATACGCTTTGCTAGGCTTAGTACATGTTTCTTGTGATATATATCCTTCTTTCTCCCAGCCTTTCTCTCTACCTATTTCAAATGCCAATCTTTAGTTGAACAAATCGGTAAATCAGACTACTTATAAATTTGATACAAACAGTTTAATAATGTTTAATATGCTTTATATTCTTTATAGGGGAGGTTGGGGGTAATTTATTCTATGCGAGGGCGAAAGGTTGCCCAGTATTTTAACAGTGGTTTAATTACCCCCAACCTCTCTTATAAGGAATAAAAAACATAAAAACATATTACCTGAGGTAAAAATACACATTCCAGTTTAACCACGTCTACAAAAAAGAATGGGAGGTTTTCGTCACAAAATAAATGCTTCTCGTCACTTTTAAAAGATGACGCTTTCAAACAGATACTCTGGTGCTTGGCTTATTACTATTCCATCTTTTCAAATAGTAACACTGCTAGACAGAAATATATTACGTGTTTCTTTAGCTTCACGTTCCGTTGGAAAGTCAAGGTCAAAGAAAAACGATGTTTTTACAGCAATATATTTTCAATATTTTAAAACCATTACGAGTTTGATGGTTTGGTGCATTTTCTTGGCCAAATAGTAAAACTATTTTCTAGGATGCAGCTCCACCCTATAAGACTAGTACTACTTTGTAGCCTTTGTTGTCGAAACTTTTGGTCCATTTAGCAATAGCGTTATTTGACCCTGGGAAACTACTAGTGAATACGACCCTTATGCCACTAATTATTTTTATTTTTCATGGAACTGTTTCTGAATAAGCTTCCATAGACGAGTTATTATATTATACACTTTCATGTATTGTTAAGTATCGCATATAGGAATGTTTACAAAAAAACTTTTGTCGTCGTAATTTTACCAAACTTCCGTCTCCCTATCTTTTGTCAGGTAAATACAAATTTTCTTGTCTCCACTAGCGTAGGTTTGACGGTAATTAATTTTGACTCTCTTTAAGAGCTTTATTGCAATAACTTAGAATAATTGGCAATTAAAAACATAGTTGCATTGGTTTAGGAGCTTTTTAATCGGTTACATACATAATACGTCATACACAAAAAATATATCGGTAGCAATAAGAATATCGGAGCTCTCTCGGTGATATTTACACATATAATTATAAATTAATTAGAGACACATTAAACATGTAATAGACAAAACTCGATAGCCGTTGCTATTGAGTAAAACGGGTTTTAACCTCTCTGAGCGTTAAACTTATCCCGCTAGCTACGCACATAGAGCGTGTAGATTCAAATGTATCAATGAGTAATTAAATTAAATCGTACTTTATCAAAGCAGTCAAGGTTACTTTGATAGTAATACAAACAAACAGGATAAGAAACCGTCAAGTACAAATAATTGGTTCAACGACCCACAATTCTTCGACATCTAATTATTATAATTTCCTTAAAATCCTTTGTCTGTTTGTCAGTCTGTCTGTTTATCATATCCTCCAAAGTGTTTCAAAAAAAACTCAATACACCATTTAATAGAGGATTTTAAGGGGGCCTGGATGTAAGGGTTTTTGAAACTCTAACTTAACGCCCTGGGAGGCTGGTCACACCCACCCTCCCCAAACTTCAATATTAAATAATGTTTTTATGACCAAACATCTTTTGTATACATCATTTTGACCTATGACCTTAAGCTCAAGAGTTATAGGTCAAAAAGTGCAATTTTCTTATTTGAAGGTCAAAATAGGTCATGTGTAGTACCATTTAATTTGTCTTAACAAGACGCACAACTTGAGTACGATCACTTTTGATCTACAGCTTTAATGTCAAAAGTTAGGAAAATCAGCCGCAACCTCCATGGGAACACATTGGCACGTTGGTGAAGTGAGATTCCCCGCTTGATAGTTACCACCACCGCGTATACCGGGAATTTTGAAATGGCTTTTTTAGTTTAAAACCACAACACGCGTTTTTTTAACTCTTCTTTTATTTTTAATTTTATGTGCCCGTAGAACGCGCTTAAAGACTATTTAACATATAAGTTACTCTGGAGATAAGTTATTTAACACGCTAAAATTGAAATAGCTGCAAGACAAAGCACTGATGGCGATTTACGTCGGCGGCACAGTATTGAACGAAAGCCCTTTGGTGTTAATACGAAACCGTTGATCTCCGTTATAGAAATTTTAATCGGCACCTTCTAACAGCATAGGTTTATTTCCGCATATCACTTCCTCAAGTACAAGTAAGGGTCGAGAGGTTAATCATTTTAATCACAACAGCATAATGTAGGAACAGTTTTAGAAGACAACCACAATTTCTGGACGTAATCAAATTTCAGCAGACATCAAGCAAAGTAATCCCAGAAAATACAAACAGACAAAGAAACTGTAATAATTAAAGAAACCGAATAAGGCAAACTATTCGACACGTGTGAAATATAGGTCAGTAAGTTCACCTGCAAATTTTTATTTTAAACAACAATCCGGTTTATTTTTCATTATATATCAGGTGTAATTTACGTTTCACAATAGGCGGATGGTTATAACAGCTTCGGATTAATCCATCACTTGTGTTTAGAATTGACTTTTGCAATACCTTTTTTTACAATCCACGACTGTCCTCGTTGACAGTCAACATTAAAAAAAGAACGTTGAAGTGAGCGTAATTAGATTTAGACGTTGACCTTGTCGTATTAATCTTGCGGTGAAAGTAGACAGGGCCGTAATAAGCAAAGTAACACGTAAGCAAAAATATTAACGTTAGAAAAGTAAAAGCTAGTGAACGTGAATTTCTATTGCAACAACTTGACTTTTGCATAGATTACACAAAAAAGATTTTATACTTTTTTCTTAAATTACGAAATTATGATCGATACTGTACTCAAATAAAAGCTAATTTTTCGGGCTTTCTTCCGAAAAGCGAGATTGCTATGGTAATTATTTTATTTTTCAATTTTGAAATTTTATTGACATCATTTTGGAATCTTAAATTATTATGATGCTTTCTAATTTTCAGGCCAGTGTCTTATTTTGACTTAATTTTGAATTTTGAATTTTGAAAATCGATTTCTTGAGAAAATATTTAGTACATTTTATGAACTAATTGCCTTTTTCCCATTTATAATTGTTTTAATTTTATAGGTCAAGGTTTTCACGGTGCCCAGGTGTTTTAACGCCAGGATGTTAATGTATTCACTTCAAGGATGGTTTATTATTGTTACATAAGGGTCACTCTATGAAATACACTGGGAAATTCTTCTTCACTAGGTCTTTTTACATAATTTATTTATTTTAGTACTACATTGAAATCTCAATAACCTGACTTCCAGTTATTTTAGGGGGGAATTATAATATTTTGCTATTTGCAATATGGGACCATCTCAATACATATTATAAAATTAAATAAAATTTATGGAGCAATTGGCTGGAAATTCAGGCTTACTCCTGATGTAGTACTGGTGGTTCCATTCTGTACCATATAGGCACAGGCAATTTTAGATACACATCACACTCAAAAATGATCAAAAGTGAATATTGTCAAATAGCACCTCTGCTTTTTAAAGTCATCCGAGAGGAATTGGGTATAGGAAATTTTCAATTTTCTTTTCAAATGTAATAAAAATAAAATCAGGAATAAGCCTGGATTTCCAGCCAACTGTTCCATAAATTTAATTTTATAATCTTAACTAATTTTCGAGATAAAATCGTTAACTACTACAAAAATGACATAGTCAAAAATTGTCAAAAATAAGACATCATAATTTAAGTTATATAAACTCAGAATTATATGGAAAATTGACCCAAGTAGTAGGAATTATTGGTTTGTATTTAAAATAAAAAAGCTGATAGCAATTTTTGGCTCACCCTTTATAGATGAAAATCTAAAAATATTTTAGGTAGAACAAACACTTTCAAGTTTTGGATTTATCTGCTAACTAATTTTTTTGAATGCACGCTTTACGCTGATCACCATGTATACAGCATATACTTAAGGATACCATCAATGGTACTTTAAAAAAATATACAAAAACGAATTGTTAAAATCACAGTTTATTAAAATAGGCGATAAAAGAAAAAATTTAGAACTAAGGAACCATAGGCCGACAAAGAATGTCTAGATTCTTTAATATATATGTGGTTTAAAATATCAACAACAGAACTATTTCGTGCTGAAGTGTCCAAAGTCAAACATAGATTATATTTTATAAACAACCAAGATAAGGGAAAACTGCCATATAAAAAAAATTGTTGTTGAACTGATAATTAGAATTAAAACTCTTAAATATAATTGTAAATTAATCCTGATAAATGAACCCAACACCCGACTACATAATATATTCAATTCTAAATCATATCATCCAAAAATTGTATCTCAGATTAAATTACTGCTGAAGATAAAAATAATCTTATCAGATATTTTTCTCCAACTAGTATTGTATTGCAATTTATAGTTGTTGTATTTCTTTCTTTATATAAAGCTTTTAGCAACGTTTTGTGATCTAAATAGTTACTTTAGGCCTATTTTAAACAAAACTTCCGGAAAACGAACATTACACTATAAATTAATATTTATTGTATTTCATGCCTCATGATGATGATTATGGCTTGTTAATGAATCAATTATTAAATCAAATTTAGCAGTTCTTAATAGTTTGAGTTTAGAAAATAGTGTCAGTTTTGTACTTTAGTAAGATTAAACTTTATTATGTCGTTTTCAAAACTGTTGTCATTATTATCACACACGTCCTTATATTTGGTATGACGCATAGATAAAGCGAAGGAAATAGTACGTTTTGCAATTAGAATCCAAATAGAGTCTCAATGGACAGACATGTTAAAGTATCTCATTACGTTAAACAATACCATATTATTCGCGTGCATTTTATTGTATGATATTACTCATGAAAACGGATTTGCAACACGATGCTGATTATAGTTTTAATTATTACAATGGGAACTTAAGTAAGTAGTAAAGCGATGTCCCACCGTATAGTGGAACCGTTAACACTACAATAAAGAATAAACATAGCGGTATTTAATAGAACAATTAAACAATTGAGTTGCCATCTGTCATAATATTGTCTACCAATATTCATTTTATAATTGAGTAAGAATAGACAGCTTCAGTAATTGCTTATTAAGACGTAATACCTGACAAGTTTGATGAATAAAATTGTAAGATTCATTTGTTGGTTAAAATTGAGATTTATTGGGATGAAAATATATTTTCAATTTTGTTTTGCTACTCACGTTTTATTTTTACATGGCAAATAACAAAAATTTAACAAAGCAACAAATATTTTTGTTTTGAAAAATGAATTGTAAACAAAATGTTCGATCAAATTTTCTCTCAATTCAAATTACTTTCTGCAACATAAAAACTGTAAGCATATACGTACTTTTTTTATAAACTAAATGTAACATTACATAAGAAATAATAAAATTATTATAAATTTCGTTAATATGTAAGTATATAATAGTCTTCGCATTTAAAGTGTAAGTAAATCAAAACAATTTCAAAATTATTAGGGTAAAAGCAATACTTTTAATGACGAGCCTGTAAGTTTACAAGTCAGACAAAGTGAATCTGGTAACTACAGACGAATTGTTGCTGAGCAATTTACTTTTTCATTCGCTCAAAGCAGCAGTGAAAGTACTTGTAGTTCCGCTGCTAATAGCAACCGGTTGTGTACAAAATTTTATAAATAAAAATAAAATGTGTACTGAAAATCTCTCAAAAACACTTTTTCCGAATTTAAATATTCTTGCATAGATTCAATACAAAAGTTTCAACTAAGCTTCCTGAGAAGAAGGTACCTACATTTTCCAGCCATGGATTTAAAAACTTTAAAACCTATTTATTTTATAAGTTTTCGAGAAAGAAGAAAACTACGGTCGGTCTCAAAAGCAAGACAACTGAGTTAAGAATGTTATAATTTTTTTATTTGGAGTTTAATTGTTTTGAAAGGCAGCAGGTATGTACTTTGTACATATCTACTAACGGTCAATAAATGTCAAATATGTAAGTAAACTTCTTCGGCAGTTATTCATAAATTAATCAAGAAACGGGCCTTTTGCACTTATTTTATATAAGGAAAGTTTGAAGTCGTGTTATTTGTTATTTGTTTATTTTATTATTTATTTTCTATTTATCTTTATAGTGTTTACACACTTAATCTTTATTTGTACATATAAATACTAAGGTGTATGAGGGTTGCCATGTTTAGGTAACAGTGGTTTTTCTAAACCTTGAAACAAATGCTTTGCCCAGACGAACCAATCCGCAATTGGACACGGTTTTGTCACCACACTATACAGACTTATACTGATTTTTAGGGGCACCATCCATAACACCAACATCACAATACAATAATAAAAATGTACCATACGAATAAATAAATAAATAAATAATTATTTTTAACTTAAAATATATGAAATTTTAAACAATATTGCACCAATCCTAAATGAATAAATTAATAAACTTTTTAAAATCCAACTTTTTCTGTTTCGAGTAAAACAAATTGTAGATATGAACTGACAGTAAATAATGTTTAACAAATTAAATTTATTAATTATATAACATCGTCCCAATGAATAAAATCAACCGGATTACTTAAATGAAATGTGTGTCTAATGACATTTCGTGTAAAAGGAACACGTATAAATAGTAACAAACTAAGTAATGCCAACGAATAACTATAAAGACAATTGAATGTTTAAATGCATATCGTTATCTAAGTTATATAACTTAGAATTCAATAAATATCTGTTTCAAAAAGAGGTATTTTGTATTAGTAGCATACACGCACCAAAAACACCCGATGCGCATTTTGCTCTTATTATGAGCTCATCAGAGATGTATACTTAAGTGCGGTGTACAACTGTACAAGAAAAAGTTGGTCTTTTAAACTCTCGTGGAGCAATCGACATAAGTGAAATGTGTGTCTAACGACATCTTGTGTAACAAAGGACACGTATAAATAGTAACAAATTAAGTAATACCAAAAGATAACTGTAATGACAATTAAATGTTTAATGCAAATCGTCATCTTTATCGACATGAGTGTTATTGCATTCTGTTATCGCTTAGATAACGACTTGCATTTGAACATTCAATTGTCGTTACAGTTATCTGTTGACACTACGGATTACTTTAGCACCAACATTCCTGTTATAAAAAGAAGTGGGATATTATTACATCACTGAGTTTTAAATTTTCCTGTAATGTAGTAATAAGAATACTACTTCGTGTAGTTTATATGACTGTATGTGTTAGAAATAACGCATGTGCAATATCACAAGTGTTTATTTATTATTAGACATAATGGAATTATTATGCTAATAAAAATTAGCAAACGAGCGCCAATGTAATTAAAAATTAATTAAAAAATTTTCGACCCAATTTCCTGTTTTTTATTACTTATATTTATTTACTAAATATTACCAACATTCAAGGAAACAAATTGCATTTTAATGACTATAGGAACTTATAGAATGTAATTTTTCCAATTGTTCAAATTTACTATCAAAAATTAAACCATCAAATGTTTTTTTGTTTTCTATTGTTGTTATTGTAAGTACATTATTTCAATTCATATCGTACTAGACATAAGTATGTTACATTTAATTTTTTTATTAATTGTAATTATTTACCTTATTGGATTTAATTTATTTTAGTAATTAAATGACGACGTTCTGGTGTTTCTGTCAGCTTTATATCACCTTTCAATTTTCTAATCTTTAGAAGCTACAATTTGTTCCTCTCGTATTTATTTTTTCTATATTTTTGCGCCGCATAAATATTCTCGCACAAATTTTTACGTAGCCGCTATGGTTATATATAAGCGTTCATTATGAAATTTTCGTTTCTTTTTAATTACATCCGCACTCATGACACGGTTTTTGTCTCCCAAACGACACTTTACTTATGTCTACGTATGATACATATTGCGACGAATCATTATTATACTTTTAAAAAAATAAATTAGCAATGAGACTCTTTAAATTATTTGAATAAATCTTACCCAATAAACTTCAAATACTATCTCAAGGTTTTAGGTTTGTTTTTAATCAAAATTAATAATTTAGTGTAACAACAAATTTGTTTATCCATTACCTACATTTATTATTATTACATGCAAACACAAAGAGCACACATAATTTCGATGAAGTAGTTATTTGTATCACTAAGCCAGAAACTGACCATTTGCGAGTGCAAAGATTATTTACAAACCAAGGCATTATAAATTGTTTATAACAATATAGTAACGACGCAAACAGGCAGATGACGCAGCAGCAACAAACGCAAACAATTTCAATTTTTAATTCATGAGTTTATTCACAATAATTTTAGAAACTTATTAGAATTCTAACTTTTTATGCGTTTTACACGTCCATTCGAAAATAAATCCTTAATTTTTAAATGTCGATTCCAATCGTACGATTTTAAATAATTTTTACATGTTCACATTTTGATGTTGTCACCGTGTTTCTAATTTTACTGTTCACTTCCCCCTTTCACCGTATCTTCCATTTGTTAAGTGCATTCGTACTTAAATTCATTGGGTTCATTTTACACGTGCACCCAAAATTTTATCTTTTCAGATTGACGGTTTGGCGAAAACCAAAAATTCAATGTAATGTCTAGCAAATTCAATAGAAACACTTTGCATATACAGTTTTTTGTACATAATGTTAATTTAACATTTTTCAACCTACAGACAAACTTAATTCTACTTAATACTAAATTTAATTAAATGAAAATGCTTTATTTACAAATATGAAAACAATTTTTTTCTTAAATAAAATGTAGTATTGTTTTAAAAAATTGTATCCAAATTAAATTACTTTATTAATAGTTGCTCTGAATAAACATCCAAAATCTAACTACTAGTACCTAATCATTTACTCATGTAATGGTTGGATCGAGTTTCTGAACTATAACAGATCTTTACAGTTGTTATAAATTTGTCTGAATGATCAAATTGAAATTGTTTATATTGGTCCTAACAAACAATTTCTAGAGTTTCAATTTAATAGAAACGGTTATAATTAACTTGGGAGAATATGACATCATAGTAATATAGAATACACATAGTGGAATAGTAATAGAACTAACAAAATTACTTTTACTAATAAGATTCTGGGATAAATAGTACCGTCTCGTGCTATTGCAGCACATCCGAAAGGTCATCTGCAAGAAACTTTGTCGACAGATGTGTAAACAGTAAAGTCGATCTTTGATTATTATTGCCAACTAAGGGTTGCCATAAAAACAAATTCGAATAGTTTACTGTAAATTTATAATTGATTGCACAATTGAAGAAACACAAAGAATCACTCGACTGCTGTTTCGTCCTTATGAAACTCTTCAGGAATGGGAAAACTGTACCAACAATACTAACTACAGATTTCAACAAATTATTCTTAATTTCACCATTTTTCTCGCAATAAAACAATTTTTTAAAAAATGATACTATGGAAATTTAATTGTACTTCTGAGATTATCTTAAGATATTGCGATAAGTTTTATTACATAGTTGTTAGATAATGACTGTTTTATATCAGTTTTTAAGTAATCCAAAATGTGACTTACATCCAATTCCTAACCATTTTTCCGTTAAAAGAATTCTTGTATTTACTCTTTTAAATAATACTGTACTGGTTATAATTTTGTTGTTCAGCCAAATTTTAGTGTAAGCTAAGACATGAAAGTAACATAATAAGTATTGAAAAGTGCTATATTTTATAACCTACAATGTACATACAATATCTTACGTTGTTTAAATACAAATGTCGCCATATAGTACAAAACGCAATGTCATTTTAGAAACGATTTAAAGAAATTGTTAGTCGCAATCAACAAATTTTGCATAATTTAGTCTAAAATTTATTAACACTTTTATGTCCTATAAAGAAAGTATATCAAATCTACCTAACACACCACTAATTGCTTTTAATAAATAATGACAAATTTGTTAATTTCTCGCTCGGTAATATTTTGCGCTCATAACCACGGTTCGAATCTGATTGCAGTATTTTTCTTAATTTATTAATGATATTATAATACAATTTTTAAATTGAATTTAACGTTTTGAAAATAGATTAAACTCATTTTTAAAAATCTGTATTAGTAATAACATTGACAATAACCTTATTAATAAAAAAAAGTTGCCGCCATCGAAATCAAACCCGGAGCTTTGACGTAAATTATTATAAAATGGTTACTGTTTTTTTTATTAAAATTTTCTTACACTACCACATACCTTTGTTCTCATTTATCTATCTAATAAAATATTGTGTTGAAATTGTGCCATTGAAAACGTGTCAACTTTTCCGTGGGACACACGGTATATTAAATGTCCATACCTTGACATCGGCTAACATAGAAACAAACCACGGCCTCGTGCTGTGCAAATTTTAGCTACACGCACAATTAAAAAAATAGCCCTATGATCGTAGAAGAACTAAACATAACAGCTATTTGTGTAATCAGTGACGAAACGTATCATTTTTTGTAACGAATGTGAGAATTGCAGGACAAACAAATTGCTGATAATTAAAAATGTTTTGTTAGTAGTTTTAAAGTTATTAACAAAACGTCCAACTTTATGTGGCCGTACCCCTTTGATCAATTTGAAATATTTATTACAATATAATTTTGTGCTATATTGCTGATAAATAAAAATGGGTACGACTATACCCACATGAAAAATTCATTATTTTATCACGGTATAATTTTATGCTAATTTTGTGCCATTTATTGCTAATAATTTAAAATTTTTTATGTTTATTTTTAATTTTTTACTTTTCCCCTCGTTGAATAATATACTATTATTTGATAATATCAAATTATTTAAAGGAGAATTATAATAGCTGTACTAATACTTGGACTACTATTATCATAAGAATCAAACAATATTTTAAATCTCCTGGTGACACCCAGACATTCCGGATATAAAATATTGATTGTGTTTTTATCAATTTAATATTTATATTTCTCACTTGTTTATTATAGTATATTCTACTATAAAGGGTGAAAATTTAGTTTTTTTTCTCGAACGAAGAAACCCGGATATAATCTTGCTTTTTTAATTTTCAGCAATAAATAACACAAAATTAGTACAAAATGTCGAATAGATGAGGAGGGTACGACTGCGTGGCTACGTGAGGTCGGCTATATCCACTTGTTTCTGTTAATTACTTTTAAGTACACTTAGATAAAATTTTTTAATTTTTAGCAATCAATAACACAAAATTTAGCACAAAATTACAGCGTGATAAAAGTGTCGAATAGATGAAAAGAGTACGGCCGCGTGGCTACGTGAGGTTAACCGTACCCATTTGTTTTTGTTAATATCTTTTTAAATACACCAACCCAAATTTTTAGTTATTAGTAATAAATAGCACAACATTAGAACAATACTATTCCGTGATAATAATGCCAAATTGATGAAGCTTTTTTGTTGTTGTTTATAACATTTTAAATAAAATAGAACAAAATTTTTAATTACCAGCAATAAATAACACATTATTTTTATATAAATTACGTACCGCCAACTTTAAGAACCTATATTTTATGACGATGAAGCCATATTAATAGCAAACAACAAAATAACCTGACTACTCTATCAGTTCCACGTTACGAAAAAAATGTACGACATGCAAGTATCTAGAAACAAAACAAAGTCGAAGGTGATCTCCAAAACGCCAATGCACTGGAAGCTTGAAGCAGACGGATCAATGATAGAGGAAGTGATCCTAGGCACGAAAATCGCTAGCTCCAGAGACTACTGCACTACTTGAATAACGCTACTAGACCAATACACAAATATGACTATAAAGAGAACGCTACTCAACACGTGGTAAAATGGTCAAAGGAAAGAAAAAGGTGTAGAAGACCAATAGTGCAAAAACCCCCAGTGTGTGTGTGTGTGTGTGTGTGTGTGTGTGTGTGTGTGTGTCTATTGTAAAAATAGACATTGAACTATCAGAAAACAATCAAGACATTTATAATGTCAAAACCATAGACAATAAACGTGTACTTTTTGAACCTCCACGGAAAAATTCTGATATAGTGCAGTGTACAAGGTGCCAAAATTATGGACATACAAGAACATACTGCAATCGACCGTACGCTTGCGTTAAATGTGCTGAACCTCACGACCCAAAAACTTGCCCCCAAACAAAAGTAATTGTCCTACATGTATTCTGTGTGAAAATCTCACCCAGCAAATTTTAAGGGTTGCAATATATACCAAAAATTGCAAAAAAAATACAATCCAAGCTGCCAATTGCCAACAAATAAACCTTTTCAAATAACATAACACAATTTCCCAATGTTACAAAATTAACAAACTAATCAGCACTTGCCTCATTAACCATCTGCCTCCCCAAGACCATCCTATGCGGACAACCTAAAACAACACCCCGTTCAAAATCAAGACCTAAGTCTTCAACAATTTCTGGATGAGTTTAAACACATATTCTACAATTACTGCAGCAAAACAGCACTGATCCTAAACATGCTGACTACAGTTATTAACAAACTAATCTAATAATGGCCAACTTCCTGCTGATAGCTGAGTGGAACGTCAACGGCTTAATACATAGGAAATTAGAAATCGAAATGTTCCTAAAGCTTTATAACATAGACATCCTACTAGTGTCGAATCACATTACACTGACAGATCATACATTAAAATTTCTCACAATATTATATATCATACTCAACATCCTGATGGTACTGCACACGGTGGATCAGCAATTATTATTCTAAATTCAATTGTACACTATGAACTTCCATCATATCAATCTGACTTTTGCAAGCTACGATAATTCACCTCAAAAACTTCCAACTCTAATCAATGTGGCAGCTATCTACTGCCCTCCTAGACACAATTTTACAAAACATATGCTACAGCCATTTTTGACTCCCTAGGTCCAAAATTCGTAATCGGCGGATATTTTAACGCCAAACATGTACACTGGAGCTCACGACTAACAACTCCAAAAGGTAGAAAGCTGTATAGCTTATTAATAAATAATAACTACAACTTCCTATCTACGGAAGTCCAACTTATTGGCCTTCTACCAAAACAAAATCCCGGATCTCCTGGACCTATTTATTACAAAAGGACTAACTAACTTTAATATCACATCCAATTATGACGTAATGTCCGATCACTCACCAATAATAGCAACCATAAGCTCAACAGTCATTCACTCAGTAACAAAAAACTAACTGGGAGTTATTTCAACATCATACTGATCAGCATCTAGATCTAAATATAAGTTTAAAGACTACTGATGAAATCGAACTAGCTACAAATCATTTTATTTCTACTCTACAAGCAGCCGGATGGAATGCTACACCGCAAATCACCAACGTTAAAATAAATACTCCCAATATTCCACAGGAGATAATGGAAATAGTCAAAGAAAAAGAAGGGCAAGAACAAGATGGCAGCGTACACACAATATAGAAGATAAACATAAATTTAACCAACTAAATAATAAGCTCAAAATAAATTAAAACAAACACGTAATTTAACTTTCAAAGAATACATAGAATCATTATCTACGCACGATAAATCCATCTGAAAAACCACAAAGGAACCAAACGACCGAAAGCCCATATACCACCACTTAGAGATTAAAGAGGAAACTGGTTAAGATCTAATAAGAAGAAAGCTGATGCATTCGACACCTGCTTTGAATAATAAACCAAGAAATAAAAATGAATTACAAACACCTATTCAGATGGCATTGCCAATACGAAAATTTACCATCTTAGAAATAGAAAGTAAAATAAAAATGCTAAAAACAAAAAGCACCGGAAACAGACTTCATAACAACAATTATACTAAAGCATCTACCTAAGAAGGGCATTAAATTTCGAGAATTTTTTAATGCCATTTTAAGGCTCACATACTTGCCATTCGCCCAGATACTCCTAATCCTTAAACCAGGAAACCCCCAATGATATTCATTCATATCGACCCATAAGCCTCCTTTTAGTCAAAGCTGCTGGAAAAGTTACTCCTAAGGCGAATAAATGAAGATTTACCGCAAGGATTGGCTACCCAACCACCAGTTCGGTTTTAGACATAGTCATACTACGATCCAACAATGCCATCGGATAACGAATACAATTCAAAATTCATTACAAGATAAACTATTCTGTTCTGCAGTAATGTTAGATGTGAGACAAGCGTTCGATCGCGTTTGGCATAGAGGGTTGTTATTTAAAATAAAGAAAACTATGCCACACGAATACTACTGCATATTTCATTTGTACCTCACTAATCAAAGCTTTCAAACTAAGATTGGTAACGATGTATCTCACATAGAGCAAATAAACGCTGGTGTATCTCAGGGTAGTGTCTTGGGTCCGATATTGTACCTACTCTTTACCTCTGACCTACAAACCTCTGACAACTTTGCTGATGATACCGCAATCATAACTTGCAATAAAGATCCAAACATAGCATCTGCGATGCTTCAAACTCATCTAAATCTAATTAAAAAATGGATGTATAAATGGAAAATAAAAGTCAACCAAGACAAATCTGCGCACATTACTTTTACAACAAATCGTCTAACATGTCTACCAGTCACTCTCAATAACATACATATACCTCAATCACAAGAAGTTAAATACCTGGGACTTCATCTTAATAGGCGCTTAACTTAGAAGACTTATATAAGCGAAACGTAATGACTATATAAAGTCATAATCCGCTCAATATAGACATATGTATGTCAGTTATGGGGATGCGCCAGAAACTCCAACCTTGACATAATACAACGCTTTCAATCAAAGACCCTACGAAATATGTCAAATGCACCATGGTATGTGTCAAACCGCACCATCTACACCAACCTAAATATCCCTTTTGTGAGAGATATGATTAGGCAATATGCTGTTAAACATAAAATAAAACTTAAAATCCACCCAAATGAAATCATAGAACTGCCGACAGATCCCCACAACAGACGACTTTAGATAAAATGGCTGAATAAAGTCCTAAGTTAAAACAGTTAAGTATTACATATTATTAGCTCATAGAATGTACATATTCTGATTGCTAATAGAGAACAAAATAGAGGTAAAATAACAGGAACATTCCTAAAATAAAAAAGACGACGTATTGTTTCCAGGCTAACACGACCAAACCTTTCCATTAACAAATCCAGCAAGAAAAGAAAACGAAATTCAGAATTTGACATGATTCTAAAGAACCGGACTTCATTGCACATTATTAAACAATACTGATTAAAGATCAATGTAGCTTAGCAATCATACAAATGATTTTTGTGAAAAAAGATTATAATAATCAGTTTTTTTTCGTTTCCAAATACGTTTCCCACATAATTTTTAATAAAATATTAGGATGAAGAAATGTGACGTATACAATTTACATTAAAATATTTCAGAGACAAGCTAGTTATCAAGTTTAAAGTCATGTGAAGTCGGTTAGTCGAGCCATCACGATTATAGCTTATAGATAAACGTATCCTAGACAAATCATAAAAAGATAAAGTTTAAAGTTGATAGTTAGTTTTTAAATTTTTTAATAATTGTTAGAAATATGTAATAAAATATTAAACCGTATAAAAAAATGTTGCTAATTAAAGATTTTATTTCCAACTCCGTTAGCAAATCTAAAAAGATAAGTAATCTACTTCCGGAAAAAAACGTTTATAATTTAGTAATATGTACTAGATGACTCATTCTTAATCAAGTTTCTTGGACCATGACGTTTTGAATTCATTCTTAAAACACATGCTAACACAAACGTGATTTTCACGTTTTGAGCAAACAAGATTGTTTTCAAGATGTTTCAATTCAGCGTTCAGCACGTGAATATTAAGTATATAATCTTATCAGATCAGGATCTGTGATATCAAAAATGCACTGTGCATTATACCTGTTTACCTCAGTTGGTAACAATTTCAGCGCAAAAATTATGGAATTTTTTTTATATTTCAGTAATTTTTTTTAAACAAATAATAAATCTGATATATTATCTGCGTACAAGTTAGGAAAATAGATAAGAAATAAAATGTATATAAGTAGCTAATTAAATGTAGAATCTTAGTTGGCAAAATGAATAGCTTGACAAGTGTGGTTAGGCTACTAGCAGTGTTAGCAGTGATTAATTTTGCATCAATCGTTATATTGATCATTCTGAAATTTAATGAGTGGGACATAGCAGCTACAGTAGTAACATGTAAGACATTTTACTCGATTTTTATTGTGCAAAAACATATTTTTGGAAATGTTTCAAACTGGCACGTATTCATGTTATGCATATTTTAAAATTGTTAGTATAGGTAGTCAAGGAATTGACGTATCCGATAAGATACGGAAAGGCCAGTTTCAATACGCATAACCTAATTAATACATATGGAGACAAAATATTTACCAAAATTCAAACAAAGTATATACGTCTATACCAAGTGTAAATATTTATCAAAAAGCAAAATTCAAAGTCTACCATAACAACAAATAAAATACGATCATATTATATTATAAATCAATTAATACTAATGTAGTAATAATTCTTTGCTTCCAGGTACATTCAGTGTGGCCATTATTGGAACAGAATTGTCAAAGCTGAGGGGGATACAATTTACTGCTATGGTTTCGCTGTCTTTAGCTGCCGGAATAATAATAGGTGGAATATCGGATTTTTCTGGTTTTTCCATTTGATACACAAATTGGGGCACTACCAAGGTGACCTTGAAGGTATATATTTTTAATTAAATAAATAATTAAAATTAATAGGAACTGTTACAGATACACTATGGACGTCAGTAACGATAATATTGACATTTATCGTTTCTGATACATCTCGTAGTGACTTGTTACAAGACATCCACTTACGTTTTAATTAAACCACAAGAAGATATTGATATTGATGCAATGAAACCTCCATCGATCACGGAATGGGCCCAACAGTATATCCACAAAAACAAACAAAGAAGGTGCCAGAAGAGAAGGTCTTCCACGTATGACTGTTCGTGTTGTTCGAATTTTATAAGTTACATATTTTCGTATGTGTCATATCTCGCATTCTAAGAATGTTCGCTGAAGTTTTCATATTTATTTTGATAAAGTATTGTTTTATTGTCTTATTTAAATTTTATTAAATATTTACAAGCCACTTATCTACGTGAATAAAATTAAGAATAAAGATAATAGCACAGAGCTTGAACTTGAGAAACAGACAATTTTTCGGTACATTTATTCGTTCACTTATATCTAATCTGCAAGGCTAAATTTTGTACTTTTTACCTTGACGAATTTTTATGATTAGATTCGTTAAGACGTGTGACAATAATTGATTCACTTTTTAATGGTTTTACTGATTAAAATTTTTGGCAACATTTTAAATTTTTGTATAATTTTTTTTGTATTTTTTCTACGACCTTGTAAGAAAACATCATTCTTCTCTATTTGTAAAGGAAGAAATGTAGCCATTTTCCTCCCTAGACAGGTAAACATTTTACCTCTCCCGTTCTTTTGATCACAATTTATTTATGAAAATTCAAAATTTACATAAAAATATTAACGTTCAAATTAGTAATGTTATTTAAACTGAAACCATGTAGCAGCGATAATGAAGATTTACTAACAATTATTACATTAACGCTTTTTCCATTCGGAGTAGGTATCTGTTGGGGGATTGTCATCAAGTGAAAGATGACATGACATCAGCCATAACCTGTTTGCAATTGTAACATTTTTACAATGGGTTCCTTAATGTATCTATTTGCCATTTACGTACTGTGCCATCATCCGTGTCTTTTAAGGTTAAAATATCTCCTCCTGCTTTTTCTAGTAATGATGCTGAAATACAACAAAAGTTAGGTTCTGTGAATGTCGCTGGTTTTCTTAACTGCAGGTATTTGGCTATTTTGCAAGGTATCTGGACTATTTTGTTTGTAATTTGTAAAAAAATCTGTTATGATTAGTCTTACTCGGTCGTAAAGCTTTATATTCTTTATACATCTCAATTACACTAACGCCTTCCACAATGTGATCTAGTGTACGTTGCTTGGGGGTTTTGAATTGGAGATTTTAGTATTAAAACATTTTCTTCAATGTCATCAACTGCTATTTTATTAGCACGTCGCAGCAAAACAGAACGCCCCATCACTCCAAAAATTAAAGCCACCTATAATACCTAGCATTGACAAAATCAACTGATTATTACTTACTTACACTGCCTCGCTGATAAATTTTATTATATCTTTTCTGTTAAAAGTGATTGCTTTTCTTGATCTATATCCAACGGTTTCTCAGTTTAAAAATGCAATTACTTTAGGCTATTTAATCTGGATATTTTGTTTGAGATCTTGAGACCAAAGAGACGGTGATTTCAGGTCTTTGATTACGTAGAATACTAAATCAAAATTACATCTTCACTTACTTTTTAATTATATTTTAGACATCCATCTTATGAATAGGATATATTCTTTTCCATATCTCCTCTTGATCTTAGTGGAAGTAAGTAACTATACTTCATTGGGTTTATTATTATTATTATTATATTAATATATATATATTATTATTAATATCCTTTAAATAGTCAGTGCATGCCCACTTCTTACATTTAACACACCACCGACGTGTTGTTTTGTCATGTACACGCCTGCATTCATGACATCGTCCACGTGAGGAACCTCTGTGCAGCTTCTGCAGCACCGGTTCTGGAACATTTACCAACAATGTTGCGCGACTTTCAATTTCGCATTGTTCAATTTGAGGTTTGAAGTTCCCAGCTAATTTTTGTAAAAAATTAACTCTTTTAATTTTTATTCCTGAGCCCACAGAATGATACTTGTAGATGCATAACAAATTTATAGCTGCAATATTCAAAATGTCGTAGAAGAATATCATAAACCATCTTCTGGTATTACGTGTTGTATTATTTTTTTTTGCATAACTGGTCGACAAGATCGATGCCTACTTTAATGGTATTATAGAAAGTTATGATCTTCGGTTTTTGATCATCTTGTGTTGACAGATCAATAGCTAGCGTCGTCAAAATGCATCGTCGTAACACCAACCCAACGTTTGACGTCTTGGGGCAGTAGGTAACTAAACCAAACATGTAGGTTTTAGGATTCCGTTGTATATTTGGTAAAAAGTCTTTTGTCTGTTTTTGAATTGTTCCAACATAGATGATCTTTTTTCCTTCAACTTCTTAGCTAAAGACAAACTTGTAAACCAATTTTTGCCGGTAATATTTCTGAATTTCTACTGGTGTTACTACGCAAAACAACATCCTCTGCTGAATTGCTTATAAAGTAGGGTCCCTTAGGCTGTTTTCCAACATAAGGTTTAAGATTGAGCGTGTATGCTGTTTTTGAATTTAGTGAAGTCAATGAAGAATTTAGCTTTGAAAAAATTTAAGAAATCTTTGACTCCTTTAACTAGTGTTCTTTGATGTGCTCGTAAACTATCTATCAACGTTTGGAAGGCTAGAATTACATGATAATTTTGTTATTTAACAAATTAAATTCAAAAAATGGGTTTTGGGAATAACTTTGTATGTGTCTATTTTTGCAAATTTGACTACGTCAATCAAAAGAAGAAAAAATTTTACAAAAAAAACAGTATCAAGGATGTCTTAATGTTTAAACAATCGCAGGCAGTTAATCTTTTAACAAAACGCTGAGCAACAGTACCATCATAACGCAGAGGACAAGGAAAGTATACACGCGGTTGAGCACGCTTTGGAGTAAATGCGTGATACATGGATTCACAGGCTGTGACACAACATCAGCATTTTTTTGGAAAAGTAAGGTAACCTCTCTAAACAATATAAATGTAATGCATCAATAAAAGAAGCAGCACAAAACTTTTGCAAAGAAAATCAGCATGTGCATAATTTACTAGAAACTGCTATTAAATGTATATTTGTTTCATATGGTGCTTTAAAAGTGTAACTAGCATCAAGGTATACTTCGTTTATGAAAAATAAGACTTGTAGACATTGCAATGGTCTAGATTGCAATAATTGCACACCAGAGATTATCACTGAAAATAAAGAAGCCATAGTTCCCAAGCCGTCTATAAATAAAGTTTCTGACGAGACGAGTGATAATGAAGAAATATGAATAATTTTATTCATTTATCGATGAATATTGTAAATGGTAGATTGTAAATAGTATGCATATAATAAAAATTTATTATTTTAAAGGGATATACTGCCGAAACAAACACCTACCACGAAAACCAACAATTGCTCATCTACCGTCAGATATTTAGTAGGATTATAGTATTTTTAGCAATTGTTGTTGAAACTCTCCAATACTTCTCTAATAGGGGCCAATTTGTCAATTATTCTTCTCTCTTCTTTGTCATTATGGTATCAAATCTAATACATCTTAGCAAAAACCTGAAGCGTTTTTCACTCATACATAAATAGCACGACTCAGGCCGTTTCCTTTGAGTTGTCTTATAAGTCAGTTAGATTATTCCTTTAAACAGCTCAACAAACCGATTAGAAAAAGCATCTTAATAAAAGCTTTTTTTCTAAAATATTAGTGCTTCTCTTTCATGATTAAAATTTTGTTGATGTACGTATTTGTGCAAATAGTTATTATCTTAAAAATACTGTTTTACTTTTTGTTTCACGTGCTTTATTCTTTGGTCCATGTAAATCAGTAATAATGTTGCAAGATCTGGTTCTTATATTCAGGAGGATGGATTTTTCAGCCAGTTAGCAACACCGTTTTTTGCTACAAAACAAAGTTCTTTTGTTTTCCACTACAGTATTATTTGTTACGGCAGAAGAAGCACCTTTCTCTTCCACAATTTGAGCGCCCGCCTCCTGCGCTCCTTTTTTAGTATTCGTTTATCAATTTCCTCGTCGTGTTGATTTTCTTCTACTTGATTTTCCTCATCATAATCACTTTCTTCAACGTTGACAGATTCATTGTCAGTCTCATCGCTGACTGAGTTGAACCATTCCATCCACTTCACTGGATTGCTACTGTACTCCATTTTTTTTGGTATAAACATTTTGGTAGATTTAGGCCAAAATTGCCCTGCTATTTTATTCAAAACTAAGTGAAAAATTACAACAAAATATAAAAATAAATAATCATACCAGGATTCAAAAACAAACACAGGTAGGCGCGCGGTTGACCAGTGTCAACCAGTGCTGCTTAGGCTGTCAAAGTTTACACGCAATGACTGATTTGCAGCAACTAAATTGTAGAATGGAATTCTCAAGCTATTTTAGGGAAGGTACTAGAGAGGAGGTGTCCCAACTGTGCACAAATCAAATAAGGTATACAGAAATTGTGGCCTGGCTGACCACTGTCACCCGCGCGCCTAAGGGAGGGTTAAATAACTCTGATTGGTACCTAACAGGTTTGATTCAATTAGAGAGTCATTTATACAATCAGTGCTAAATGGATAAATTATTACATAAGTACTCCAATTTTTCGGGAATTCTAAGTACTCAGGTAACTTAATGCCCTCGGCAAATCTCAGACATCAAACATTACCTGCGGGAAGAAACTAGTCACTTTCCACCCTTGCAATACACATAGCTATTAGATACTTTCTCAAAATTTTCTTGTAAGTATTGAACAAACTGAAATAAGGTTGTTACGATAAAAATTCACGTTTATTAGAAATTACTTTTCTAATGGTAAATTTTTTCCTGAATGCGTGTTGAAATCCTGATGCCGGCTCTGTTTACTTTTGGCGTGAATTTAATAGGACATGGTCAACTTCTAAATCAAATTGCAAACGTTCACATTCTTACTTTTTGTGATTGACTTTAAACTTGGACAGATCGCTTAATAAAGAAGAAGCTGCAAATAGAATTTTACAAGTCGTTAAGATGGAGTAAGCTGAAATGTTTTTAATCAACCGTTTAATGGCAATAGAAAGTCAATTAGAAAATCATTATAAATTAAGTTGAATCGTGTCTTGCTAATACGTTTTGCAGGTGTGCATTCTAACCTATATTTGCCTCATCGCAACAACTGCCTACATTTGGGCTTCTCTAATTACAGTTTTTTTGTACCTTTTTTTTGTGCTACTGTAATTCTCACCCTTTGTGTGTACTAGTTCGTTTCTACGTCCATCAATTATTTGATGTCTTTTGAAATCGTTTATGTCACATCATGTCGCAATTGGGATGGTTAATACATCGACACTTACTGTGCATGAGTGTCTGTATTTGAAGAACCAAGACTGGTATAAATTTATTAAAGCCGTTGGACCACCGCAACCTTATCGCCTTTGTGGATGTGCCACGGCATGTTAAACTCCTGCCGCAAACTCCTACAGTTTAACTACGTTGGAGTCGTCTCGTCTTGACGCTGGAAGAAACGTTCAATTGGAATTCTCTGCAGACCTCAACTCTAGCTTCTGTGTCCAAATTATCTAAAGTACCAGTACTAGTACCTTTCATTAACTATAAAACTTGGAACTATTGATAATGATACACGTATGTTATCTTAGTTTAAGTAACTTATCACAAGGTAATTAATTATATCCTTAATTGTGAAGAACTTTATGTCACAAGACAAATTTACTATTACTCGACGAAGTCTTACCCATTTTGTTTGTGTTGTTATTAAAGTAACCTTAACTACTTTAACGAATCAGTTTATAAGTTAAGGTGGCGTTTACAAAAATATACAGGGTGGTTCTAACTATTGGGACATAGGCTAAGGGCAGGATATTTAAGCTAAAATATGACCATAAGACCTAATATTTCTTAATAAAATATTACTGTGGGAAAAAAGGTACAGAATGTTAAATTAAATGTTTTTCTCATTTTTTGTTAATAATTTTACTGTAAATTTATCAATTCTTATAAACATTGGCATAGAGGCATAACTGTAGATCAAGAATATTATTTTATGTACTATTTCACAATTTGTTGTAGGGGCGCCACGTGAACTATTCCTGATTATGAAATCGACTGGTAACTTTTTGAGAAAACTTCTTAGTGATTTTAATTAGAGAATATGACGTAAACATCATTTCTACACAATATTGGTACTCTTGTTTAAATACGATAATTTCATCTGTTTCCGAGAAAAACGCAGTTGAACAATTCGTAGTGTCAGAAGGGGATTTCAAATATTACTTCATATATTAAGGGTACGTTTAAACTGTCAGATAATTATGCTTTTTGTAGATTTTGATAAGAAATGATAAATTTACAGTAAAATTATTGACAAAAATGAAGAAAAACATTTTTTATCTAACGCCTTGTATCTTTTCCACATAAATATTTTATTAAGACATATTGTGTCTTATGGTCATATTTTGGTCTAAATAACCCGCCCTTAACCTATGTCCCAATAATTATAAATCACCCTATATACACTCGTTGCTACATACTCACACGCTCTGTGTTCTTAATAAGCTAGTTTAGTTAAGATCGCTATTCAAGAAGAGATAAGAAGTAGTCTCGCTCAGTAGCAAAGGCTATCTATGTTTCGTTATCCATTTATTTTGTGTGTCGCTGAGATATCTATATTTGTATATGTAAATCATAATGACAGAGCACGATATCCTGAATTGCTACTTTGTTATATTTATGTTTCAATTTTTTGTAACAAGGTTTTATTTATTTATGTATCATACACGTTATAAATCTTTATTAAATATATAGCAAAATATGTGAATGTATTGTTAATTTGCATGGTTACATTACGTTTCAGTAATTTATTGTGCACCAAATAAAAGTGTTTGGTATTAGTTGTCTTGCAAAAGAAATGATTTAACATACCAACCTTAACCCACCCAAACGTACTATACTAAAAAAATTAAAACAAAGTGTAACATTACTATTATTACAGTCATGACAATAACAAAAGAAAAATAAAATAGTAAACATAATAATGGAGAAACTGATAAGTAGGACATGGGATAAAAGTTATTATTGTACTTCAGATATTTTTATGTTAAAAATCTACCTTCAAACTTGGTTAATGGACAATTTTGAACAATATGCTCAATACCCTACGCTTTATTTCTACAACCACAATGTTTATTAGAAATGGCGTGACGTTTAAACTGCATATAGTTTTACTTGACAGGGTGTGTTTTATAAGATTAACTTTTTGATATAAAAATCTTGTTCGATTTTAATCAGGTGAAAACGTCAATTCAGACAATACTTTTTTTATTCATCAGAGAAATCCTTATTGAGGCATTCTTCTAAGCAGGACTTTGAGGTTTGTGTTTTCTAGATGGAGGGTACAGGTATCAATGTGAGCGTAATTACAACACCTAACGTGAGACCACTTACTATTAACTTTTAAATTTTAGTAACACTATACACCTTTAACAAATTCATTACAAAGCAGTCGTCTCCTATCGTACATGAGATTTCTAACTTAATCTCAGTAACAACAATACTTTTCTGGATCTATTAACTAAAATGCGACTTGAGCGTCCAAACAATAAAAAGATGGCTATTAAAGTACAAACAAGAAGCTCATCGACACAAGCAATTATCAGCTTTATAACTCAATTTTTAAACATTGGTTGGCGAAAGATTTTATTAAAGACGCAAAACAATATACGTGTGTTTAATCTGAGGACACAGTTAAAGCTTTCCAATGTTCTATCAGCAGAAGCAAAGCTGAACCTTCGCTTTTAGACGTCAAATGCTAACCATGTTATAGACCTAAGCTGCATCATTACATCCGTTCTAGGTGTAAAGTGACACCGGAGGATAGACAATTTGTTTATCAATATTGGAGGTTGTAAAATACCAGAAATGATTTTAAAAAAATACCCAAAATTTGATTTTATTGAAATTCTATTTCTAGCTTTAGAACCTGCTAAAAGTCTATATTAATAAGATAAAGAGGAACAAGGAGTTGCTAAAAGATTACAGGGAAAAATTAAAAATTAGCTTACAAACGATCAGAATTCCGTAATTGGCGATAGTAGGAATCGTTGACAAAAAAGAAGCAGAGTCATCATACATTTGCATATGCGTGTCAAACTTCATTTGTAACTGTGACGTTTTTAAAAATTAAAGCATAAAATTCTAAAATACCAATTCAACTGATGGCGCAAAAGCTCGTTTAGCACCTGTAGCAAATGACTATATCTCGATTAGAGATACAAGGTTGCTTAATTGGAAATCGTTTAACCAGTTCAAGGAAAAAACCTTGAAATTTGAATATGTGCAGACATTTTATTAGACGAACTCGTCTGCAGTTCTTGCATAAATTAACGAAGAGAGCCTTGGGCAACTTTTGTGGGAAATCGAGTCGTCTTTACTAATGTTGATAATTGAAAACATATTCCAAGGGTATCCAATCTGGTTGATGTGCCCTCCAGAGGATGTTCGCCTACCCTACTGTTGGAGTTAAGGTGGTGGATTGGACCAGTTTGGATAAAGTAAACCAAAAATATGTGACTATCTCAACCGGTTCAGTTTAACGAACAAGCCGTGGAAATTGAACGTAAAAACTTTTATTAAAACAGCATTCACAATTACGGAAAATGTAAAGGAAGAGTTCACTTTATCTCAATTGGTCCAAATTTTGAGATAAATACTGCAATTTTAGTAATTTACAAAGCAATCGGAGTTTAAGAAAATCCTTGAAGAAATTTACAAAACAAAGATCAGCGAGAATCGTTTAATGTCACCAGGTTACTAATTCACAGAATTGACACAATCTTAAATGCAGCAGACGTTATTTAAGTCAAGCCAACAATTTTATTTAAAGTATTTCACGCAGTTTAAATTACCTTATTTTACTTCCGAAAAACATGAATTTGTCACTAAACTTATTATAAAGACTCATAATTGTTTTACTGGAGTCAAATTTCTATTATGTAGACTGGAGAGAACGATATTAGGTCATCCAGAGCAAAAGAGCCGTAAATCAATACTCAGTAAATGTTATTGTTGAGAACATGTTCCTGCTAACTCACTTATTGCAGAATTAGCACTCTTTCCTCTTCGCCAAATTCAAAATGCAGATGTATTAGAGGTGGCCGTGGTCCACTAATTTAGGAAAATGGTACAAAAGCATAAATCGTAATTTGGATTTGTGCTACCCACCTTCATTTAATTTTATTGTTAAGTACTGGAGGTTTTGTCGCTGCGCTGAAAAATTTGTTTTGAAGTTTGGTCATTCTTGCATTATCCAAAAACACACTTTGTAGGTGCCCATAAAAACTTTAGGACATTGAATAGAGACCAGATCTAGAAGGAAGGCCAAATATCAGCCATGGAGTTCTAACATAATTGTCCGCTGTAGGGTTACTGGGAAAGGCCAAAAGCTTGTGTCAAAAACATACCGAAAAGGATGTTAGAGATATCAAGGATGTCATAAACGAACAGTCTTAACGTATGCTTTGGATGTTGTTAGTATAATATAGATCAGATGTATCCAACTGCAGAAATTTGCCCAAAAGAATATCAATTGAAGAAATAATTGGGAACAAAATAACCACTTTGTTCTGAATAATGTAGACATTTCAGAACCAACTTGACGATAGACCTAAAATTAATTGCAGTCATGGTATTAAAGTAGTAATTACTTTACCATAGGCGGGTTCGATTTCCTAAGCCCAAACAAACCAGTGCAACCTGTGCTGCTCCACAAACCAAAAAGATTTTTGATTTCATAATTGTTAAATCTACGTTTGAATTGATGCTAATAAATATAAATCTACGTTATGCATAATTTAGTTTAAAACTTTGTGGTTGAACTACTTAATGCAGGTATGTATTTTTCATTTTTTTCATGCACCTCGTGTTGATGCTGGCAAGATTTTTTAATTTTGTAAACTTGGCAGAACCCTTCAAATAATAAGGAAATTTTATTAATTACTAAAAAGGAGAAGCAGTTAACGGCTGGCTCCCATGGCGTCGACTATCTATCATTTTATTATGTGGAACGTCGCAAATAACAATTTTAAAACCCAACATGATAGAATGATATTGTGATACTGCGCTACTTTATCATAATACTTGTGCTAAATGATTGCGTAATAATGTTAACTGTTATTTGTTAATTGTTGACTGTTGTGCTGACAAACTTGCTTATCTGGGAGAAGTTTGTTGCTTCGACTTTACGCGAGGTTGTTGTGCGTCCTAGTATTGCTGCATATTAAGAAAAGTGGAAAAACTTCAAATTATTTCATTTAATTTATGAGAAAATTTTAGGGTCGCTACATCAGTAAGCTAGTGTTTTTATATTTTTAACAAATGATCCGATCTACTCAAAAACTATTTTTTAAAAAACCACTTTCATTTGCCATTATTATGTTTTCTAGTCAAATAAAAAAATATAATTGTTTATTAACATGTCATTACGCACCACTGTTATTTCTACTGTAATAAATTGTTACCATATTTGAACAATCCTTTAATGAATAATTGTGCTGAAAACGGTAAATAAAATTTTTAATCACTTTTCTTAAAACCTACTGACAACATTAACATTTGAACCATTTTGTTTAGTGTATCTTAAGGTCAATTGAATAACTATAAAACGCGCACGCTTAGGTGTGACTTTGGTCATTTCATCGTACCTCTTGCTGACGCTAATTTTTTATAGTATTTTGACTTTCAATCAATATTATAAACTTCGTACGACGGTATATCTAATTAAATACAGAATACTCATGTCAAGGCGTTTGGTTCTCAAGTATTATTAACGATTAATATAGAGAAACTATATCATTCAATCTTGATTTTTCTACAGATTGTCAATTATAATTTTTCGGTAAGGTTATCCCTTTGTCATGCTAATATTGCAAAGTTTTATTGTATTTTAAAACAGCAGATTAAAACGAAAATTACAAAACCAGCGACATCAGTAATGGATTACATTGAATTAAAAATAAAAAATGTTACGTATGTAATTATATCTTACTTAAGTTGCTTCTCGTTTGTGAATGACATTAACACGGTTGAGATAATTTGCCATTTTTTTTGCCCGGCATCAATCGTATCTTTCACGAAGTCTTGGTGTTAATTTCAGTTTATTTCTACATTTAATTATTTATTAAGGAACTGAAATGCTCGCCATGGGTTATTTCAACTGTCTATTTCAAAAGTAAAAATATTATTATTTATTATTATTAAAATTAATTTTAGAAAACGAACCAGACGTACTAATAATCACGGAAACAAAGAAAAAGGTCAAGGTATACAAGAAATGAAAAATTGAGATATTTTCATATAGTGGAGTAGAAGAAAACAAAAGAGCAATGGCAGGAGTTGGTGCTTGGATCAAAAAAGAAATAGCAATGAAGATGCAAACATACAAATGCTGGAATGAAAGGATACTGATGAGAAACTTAAAGAAAAAAAGGGAATAAAGTAACCATAATAGCAGTATATGACCCGATGAGAATGATATAAAAGACAATAAAAATAAATTTTGGGATGATTTAGCTTAGTAACTGTCAGCGAGCAAAACAGTTGGGGACTTTAACGCCAGAGTGGGAAAACAAGAAAGTTTAAACGGGGAGTAGAGGAAAGTTTGGAGAAAATGTTAAAAATAATAATGGAAAACGCTTAATTGACTTTTGTATAATAAATAACTTGATAGAACGTTCTATCAACACAGACATCCACAAATATACACGAGAAACGCCTGAGTAGAAATGAAAAGTCAATTATTGATTACATACTGGTACAAAAACAATACAGAAGAGAGGTACTAGACGTTAAAGTCCATAGGGAACCAGAAATATACAGTGATCATTACCTAGTTATTGCAAAAATAAGATATGAATTGAAGACAGAAATGACTAGATAGAACAAAGAAAGTAAACCACAACACAATCAGAACATACAAACTAAATAAAGAAGAAGAACGAAAACACCAAGAAGTCATAAGTAACAAATAAGAACGGCAAGAAAATCTAGACGAAGCAAGCATCGATGAAATATGGAAGTTGCTTAAAAATACTGTAATTACTACTGCAGAGGAAGTATGTGGAACAAGCTGCATTTCAAACAATAGGAAACAAACAAAGTGGTGGAATGAGAACCCAAAGAAAGAAGTGCAAATAAAGAAATCTATGGAAGAAGTATCTTGGTAGGAGAATGAAGAAAACGGATAACTATAAACAACAAAGGACAAAAGTTAAACAATTAATAATAAAAGCAAAACAAGAAGCATGGGAAGAATTTGGAGAAAAACTAGAAGAAAATAAAAAGGGAAACCAAAAGCTATTCTATAAAATGATAAAATCGCTAAAGAATGACACAACGTTACAGAATGGTAAGATAAGAAGCAAAACAGGCAAGCTACTAACGGAAGATATAGAAATTATGGACAGGTGGAGAGAATACTGAGCAACTACTAAATCCAGTAGTAAAGGATGCGAGCAGAACAAGTAAAGTGAAGGACAGCGAGTGACAGTCAGATAGAAAAGGACAAAGCATAGACCAAGTAAAATTGAAGAATTAAAGAGGCGATCAAAAATATCAAAACGGTAAAGCACATGGTTACGACCAAATAAAAACGGAGATGATAAAAACCTAGGAGTTGATGAGAGAAAAATTTGTTACTAAATATCTACAACAAAGTATGGAAAGAAAAAAGAATTTCAAAAGATTGGGAAATAGGTTTAATAGTTCCTATTTATAAAAAAGGATAAAACTAATTGTAATAATTACAGAGGAATTACATTATTAAGTATCCCTGATGAAAATTTATGAAAGAATACTAGTACAAAGACTTAGAGAAAAACTGAAATAACGTTGGGTCAATCCCAAAGTGGATTTAGAAAAAGGGTATAGTGTTCAAGACCACATAAGCACAATTAAAAATTTAATAAATAGGACATTACAAGGTAACCAAAACTTTTCTGTGCATTTATTGATTTAGATAAAGCTTTTGACCGAATTAATAGAAAATTAATATGGGAAAGTTTAAAGAAAAGGCAAATAGATGAAGAATTGATAACCGCCATCAAAAGTTTATACAACAAGAACCGCAACTATGTAATCAGTAAAAACATGATGTCTGAACATTTCAATACAAATGAAGGAATACGACAAGGAGAGTAATGAGCCCAGTACTTTTCACCTTATTTATGGATGAGATTATAAAGGATTGCCAAAAAACAGTAAAAAACAATTGTGGGATATCGAAACTTAAAAGCTGTATATATATCTGAATGTGCGTTTGCAGATGATAGGCAATTTTGCAAACCGATCAAGATCTACAATGGAACCTGCAAGTATGGAACCAAGTGCTCAAGAAGTATCAAATGCAAATGAATATAAACAAGACAAATGATGGCAGTGTCATGAATTCCACATCAAATAAGAATTACAGTAGAAGGGCAAGATGTAGAACAAGTGAAGCAATTTGAATACTTGGGCATAACTATTGACGATTCGGGGCAGCAAGAACCAGATCTCATTAAAAGGATAGACAAGGCAAACAAATTATTCTATACTTTAAAAGACAATTTATTTCAAAGAGAAGCGATTCAACTAAAATAAATATATATAAAACTATATTCCGTCCGGTTTAACATATGGTGCGAAACATGGGTAACAACAAATGTATCAAAGTAAAATAGTAGCATAAAAGTGAAATGAAATATCTACGAAAAGTAAAAAGGGATTACGATAAGAGATAGAATAAGAAATGAGTATGTCAGAGACGAGCTGGAATAGAATCAATACTGCAATACATAGAAAATAGGCAACTGAGCTGGTGGGGACATATACAAAGAATGGCAAGTAACCGACAAGTGAAGCAAGTATTAGAAGCAAAAACGACAACTAAAAGAACAAGAGGAAGGCCTCTCTAGAATCATGGAATAATATAGTGGCAAAGTCGTTGACAAATAGGGGATTAACGTGGAAAGAAGCAGAAACTTTGGCCAAAAATAAAAGAGTGGTAAGTTTATATATATATATATATATAGAAAGAAATATATTTGTACATTAAAAATCTTTGGGGTTTAAACAGAAGTAATAAATATTAAAAATTACAACGTTTCGCCACGCTAACACGCAGTTTTTCTTTGTCAATGTACAACAATCTTAGTTTCTAAGTGCGATTTGACCTTGAACGTGTCGGTGGACCAGAGTAACAACAGCATTACGTATCGGTATCATGGTAATGTTGTTTTGCATATTTTGTTGTTCTATTTGTTGGATATTTGGGAATCTTCTATCCTGAGGTAAAGTTAATAACGGTTTCAAGTGTTAGGTAAACCTTTTCCATAATCTCGTTTATTAATGCAACTAGGACGTCTTTCTATCTCTTGATTTGTTCTCTAATGAGGCGGTTACATAAATATTTTTCTCTTCCTAGCATTTCTGGTATTTTCAAAATCGATTTAGCGTCCTGTTTGGTGATGATATTCATTAGAGAATAAGTTAAACATCCTTTCGGACTGCTAGTTTGTGTTCTTCTTCGCAGAAATACGTCGATTAGTTTGTCCAACGTAAGAGATGTTACATCCTCAGCAAGGAATTTCGTAAATGCCTTGATCTTCAAAGTGAATAATATCTTTAGGGGAACGGAGGAAAGACTTAACTTATTAATAGGTACAGTAACTACCTGTATGTTGTGTTTCTCTTGGAATGTTACTTATATTCTCTGTAGTACCTTGAAGTACGGGATTGATACAGTAAAAATAAATTTTATCGTTAACTTTGTTGTTACTTCTTTGTTTCATCCTTTTGCTTTCATAACATGATGACGTGAAAAACTCATTTTGTTTAACTTTCTGATTCAGAAGATTCATTTCCTTTCGGGTATATGCTTCTGTCTGTTGAGTCTAGCAGATCTAATTAATAAGGTTTTGTAAACAGAATTTAAATGTTGTGGATGATGATGTGAATTTAGCATGTAGGTATCTATTGGTATGAGTTTGTTTTCTATACACTGCATGTCCTAAACTTCCGTCTGGTTTCCTAATTAGTAACACGTCAAGAAAAGGTAGTTTTCCGTTATCTTCTTTTCGGTAGTAAATTTAATTTGTGGATGAATATTATTTAAATAATTTAAAAAAGCTACTAATGCTTCATTACCATGTGGCCATATGGAAAAGATATCATCAACATATCGTTACCAAAGTTCTGGTTTGTTGGAAGATTCTTAAATTTACTTGTTTCAAAGTTATCCAAAAATAAATTAGCAATTGCAGGTGAGATAGGTGATCCCATTGGTACTCCTTTAGTTTGTTTATATATTTTTAGAGTCGTTTAAGAAGTATGTGTTGGTTAAACAATGTTTAGTTAAACGAACAACATCAGAGTTAACATATGTTTGTTTGCTAGAATATTAAGAGTCTCTTCTATTGGAACTTTAGTAAACAAGGACTCAACGTCAAAGCTGACCATGATATCTGTAGGTTTAATTTACGACCTCTAATAATATCTATGAAATGTTTGAATTTTTTAATATAAGAACTTGAGGATTCAACAAAAGGTTGTAATATTTCCAGCAACATATCCAGCTAACTTTTTTGTGTTGTTGAATCTATACTACTAACAATAGGTCTAAGTGGTACTCCATTTTTATGAATTTTAGGTAATCCATAAAATTTTTGGACATTTAGAAGACTTTTCTTGGTATTAATTTTCTTTTGAATTTCCTTATCGAGCATACAATCCTTAATTACAGCTTTTGTAGTTTTTTCGAGATACGTCGTAGGATCAGAGTTTATAATTTTGTAAATAGGATCTTGTAACAATTTTTCGATTTTTGATTTATAATCTTCGGTATCCATTATTACAGTTGCATTTCCTTTGTCAGCAGGTAGTACAACAATAGAATTATCTCCTTTAGTTCCTTTAACGCTTTCAATTCCTTGTAAGTGACGTTGCGTTTCGGAAGCTTAGATTTCTTCAGAACATGAGAAACTTCTTGTCGTACCGTTTCTGCTTCAACGTTCTCAAAATCTTTGACTGCTGCTTCAACCTTTGTTATGATCTCTTCTACTGAATACGAGAAGGGACAACAGCAAAATTGAAACCTTTACTAAGAATACTCACAGAATGTTCGTCTAATTCTCTTTGCTTGAAATATTGTGAACTACATTACGAACATCAGTGTCATTCCTGTTATTCCACTTTTGAACTTTTGACTGAGACAATCAAATTTCTTCAAGTGGCGGGCAGTTTTTAGTTCTTTAATTTTTGTGATTGTAATTCAGCCAATTTATTATGCTTCTCCATATTACAGGAAGAATAGTGTTAGAAAGATCTAAATGAATTGATAGTAATTCTGTACTTACGTTAGATAGATTTCTTCTGACATCTGAAATCATATTTCGTACTAAGGCTTACCCGGTTCGATGTAAGATCCTTTTGTTTTAGAAGAATTCGTGTGAAATTTAATCTACAACATTTGAGGTATAATATTTTTGTCACGACATCTACATAGAAATGTCAAATCACATAGTAATGTCACTTTCTTTATTCTAAGTTTTTCAAACATTTTTGATAATTGGAAAATTTCCTTCCCGTATAGGTTTATTAAATAATGCTTTATTAATTCACGTGTAAACATGTTTAGTAATAAAATCTTGGGGTTTAAACACGTGTAATAAATATTAAAAATTACAACGTTTCGCCACGCTAACACGCAGCTTTTTCAAATAATTAATAAATAACAATCTTAGTTTCTATGCGATTTTGACCTTGAACGTGTCGTTGACCAGAGTAACCAATAGCATTACGTATCGGTATCATGGTAATGTTGTTTTGCATATTTTGTTGTTCTATTTGTTGGATATTTGGGGATCTTCTATTTGAGGTAAAGTTAATAACGGTTTCCAAGTGTTAGGTAAACCTTTTCCATCATCTCGTTTTAACGCAACTAGGACGTCTTTTCTATCTCGATTTGTTCTCTAATGAGGCGGTTACATAAATATTTTCTCTTCCTAGCATTCTTCCTGTATTTTTCAAAATCGATTTTATGTCCTGTTTGGTGATGATATTCAGCTAGAGAATAAGTTAAAACATCCTTTTCAGACTGCTAGTTTGTGTGTTCTTCCTTCTTTCTCGCAGAAATACGTCGATTGGTTTGTCCAACGTAAGAGATGTTACATCTCCGCAACGATTTCGTAAATGCCTGATCTTCTAAAGGAATAATATCTTTAGGGGAACGGAGGAAAGACTTAACTTTATTAACAGGTACAGAAACTACTCGTATGTTGTGTTTCTTTAGAATGTTACTTATCTTCTCAGTGGTACCTTTGAAGTACAAAATTGATACAGTAAACGTACTCTTATCGTTAACTTCGTCGTCACTTCTTTGTTTCATCCTTTTGCTTTCATAACATGATGACGTGAAAAACCATTTTGTTTAAAAAGCTTGATTCAGAAGATTCATTTCTTCGTGTATATGCTCGCTGTCTGTTAGTCTAGCAAATCTAATTAATAAGGTTTTTAAAACAGAATTTAAATGTTGTGGATGATGATGTGAATTAGCATGTAGGTATCTATTGGTATGAGTTTGTTTTCTATACACTGTATGTCCTAAACTTCCGTCTGGTTTCCTAATTAGTAACACGTCAAGAAAAGGTAGTTTTCCGTTAACTTCTACTTCGGTAGTAAATTTAATTTGTGGATGAATATTATTTAAATAATTTAAAAAGCTAGTAATGCTTCATTACCATGTGGCCATATGGAGAAGATATCATCAACATATCGTAACCAAAGTTCTGGTTTGTTGGAAGATTCTTGAATTGCATTTGTTTCAAAGTTATCCATAAATAAATTAGCAATTGCAGGTCAGATAGGTGATCCCATTGGTGCTCCTTTAGTTTGTTTATATTTCTTAGAGTCGTATAAGAAGTATGTGTTGGTTAAACAATGTTTAGTTAAACGAACAACATCAGGTGTTAACATATGTTTGTTTGCTAGAATATTAAGAATCTCTTCTATTGGAACTTTAGTAAACAAGGACTCAACGTCAAAGCTGACCATGATATCTGTGGGTTTTAATTTACGACCTCTAATAATATCTATAAAATGTGTTGAATTTTAATATAAGAACTTGAGGATTCAACAAAGGTTGTAATATTTTAGCAACATATCCAGCTAACTTTGTGTTGGTGAATCTATACTACTAACAATAGGTCTAAGTGGTACTCCATTTTTATGAATTTTAGGTAATCCATAAAATTTTGGACATTTAGAAGACTTTTCTCTTGGTATTAATTTCTTTTGAATTTCCTTATCAGTATACATTCCTTAATTACAGCTTTAGTAGTTTTTCGAGATACGTTGTAGGATCAGAGTTTATAATTTTGTAAATAGGATCTTGTAACAATGTTTCGATTTTTGATTTATAATCTTCGGTATCCATTATTACAGTTGCATTTCCTTTGTCAGCAGGTAGCACAACAATAGAATTATCTCCTTTTAGTTCCTTTAACGCTTTCAATTCCTTGTAAGTGACGTTGCGTTTCGGAAGCTTAGATTTCTTCAGAACATGAGAAACTTCTTGTCGTACCGTTTCTGCTTCAACGTTCTCAAAATCTTTGACTGCTGCTTCAACCTTTGTTATGATCTCTTCTACTGGAATACGAGAAGGGACAACAGCAAAATTGAAACCTTTACTAAGAATACTCACAGAATGTTCGTCTAATTCTTTGCTTGAAAATATTGTGAACTACATTACGAACATCAGTGTCATTCCTGTTATTCAATTTTGAACTTTTTGACTGAGACAATCAAATTTCTTCAAGTGGAAGCAGTTTTAGTTCTTTATTTTTTGTGATTGTAATTCAGCCAATTCATCTATGCTTCTCCATATTACAGGAAGAATAGTGTTAGAAAGATCTAAATGAATTGATAGTAATTCTGTACTTACGTTAGATAGATTTCTTCTGACATCTGAAATCATATTTCGTAATAACGCTAACCCGGTTCGATGTAAGATCCTTTTGTTTTAGAAGAATTCGTGTGAAATTTAATCTACAACATTTAGGTATAATATTTTTGTCACGACATCTACTAGAAATGTCAAATCACATAGTAATGTCATTTCTTTATTCTAAGTTTTTCTCAAACTTTTTTGATAATTGGAAAATTTCCTTTCCCATATAGGTTTATTAAATAATGCTTTATTTCTTTCACGTGTAAACATGTTAGTAATAAAAAATCTTTGGGGTTTAAACACGTGTAATAAATATTAAAAAATTACAACGTTTCGCCACGCTAACACGCAGCTTTTTCAAGTAATTAATAAATAACAATCTTAGTCTCTATGCGATTTTGACCTTGAACGTGTCGCTGGACCAGAGTAACCAATAGCATTACGTATCGGTATCATGGTAATGTTGTTTTGCATATTTTGTTGTTCTATTTGTTGGATATTTGGGGATCTTCTATCCTGAGGTAAAGTTAATAACGGTTTCCAAGTGTTAGGTAAACCTTTTCCATCATCTCGTTTATTAATGCAACTAGGACGTCTTTCTATCTCGATTTGTTCTCTAATGAGGCGGTTACATAAATATTTTTCTCTTCCTAGCATTCTTGTATTTTCAAAATCGATTTTATGTCCTGTTTGGTGATGATGTTCAGCTAGAGAATAAGTTAAACATCCTTTTCGGACTGCTAGTTTGTGTTCTTCTCTTCTCGCAGAAATACGTCGATTGGTTTGTCCAACGTAAGAGATGTTACATCCTCCGCAAGGAATTTCGTAAATGCCTTGATCTTCTAAAGGAATAATATCTTTAGGGGAACGGAGGAAAGACTTAACTTTATTAACAGGTACAGAAACTACTCGTATGTTGTGTTTCTTTAGAATGTTACTTATCTTCTCTGTAGTACCTTTGAAGTACGGGATTGATACAGTAAACGTACTCTTATCGTTAACTTCGTCGTCACTTCTTTGTTTCATCCTTTTTGCTTTCATAACATGATGACGTGAAAAACCATTTTGTTTAAAAGCTTGATTCAGAAGATTCATTTCTTCGTGTATATGCTCGCTGTCTGTTAGTCTAGCAGATCTAATTAATAAGGTTTTTAAAACAGAATTTAAATGTTGTGGATGATGATGTGAATTAGCATGTAGGTATCTATTGGTATGAGTTTGTTTTCTATACACTGTATGTCCTAAACTTCCGTCTGGTTTCCTAATTAGTAACACGTCAAGAAAAGGTAGTTTTCCGTTAACTTCTACTTCGGTAGTAAATTTAATTTGTGGATGAATATTATTTAAATAATTTAAAAAAAAAGCTAGTAATGCTTCATTACCATGTGGCCATATGGAGAAGATATCATCAACATATCGTAACCAAAGTTCTGGTTTGTTGGAAGATTCTTGAATTGCATTTGTTTCAAAGTTATCCATAAATAAATTAGCAATTGCAGGTGAGATAGGTGATCCCATTGGTGCTCCTTTAGTTTGTTTATATTTCTTAGAGTCGTATAAGAAGTATGTGTTGGTTAAACAATGTTTAGTTAAACGAACAACATCAGGTGTTAACATATGTTTGTTTGCTAGAATATTAAGAGTCTCTTCTATTGGAACTTTAGTAAACAAGGACTCAACGTCAAAGCTGACCATGATATCTGTAGGTTTTAATTTACGACCTCTAATAATATCTATAAAATGTGTTGAATTTTTAATATAAGAACTTGAGGATTCAACAAAAGGTTGTAATATTTTAGCAACATATCCAGCTAACTTTTGTGTTGGTGAATCTATACTACTAACAATAGGTCTAAGTGGTACTCCATTTTTATGAATTTTAGGTAATCCATAAAATTTTGGACATTTAGAAGACTTTTCTCTTGGTATTAATTTCTTTTGAATTTCCTTATCGAGTATACAATCCTTAATTACAGCTTTAGTAGTTTTTTTCGAGATACGTTGTAGGATCAGAGTTTATAATTTTGTAAATAGGATCTTGTAACAATGTTTCGATTTTTGATTTATAATCTTCGGTATCCATTATTACAGTTGCATTTCCTTTGTCAGCAGGTAGCACAACAATAGAATTATCTCCTTTTAGTTCCTTTAACGCTTTCAATTCCTTGTAAGTGACGTTGCGTTTCGGAAGCTTAGATTTCTTCAGAACATGAGAAACTTCTTGTCGTACCGTTTCTGCTTCAACGTTCTCAAAATCTTTGACTGCTGCTTCAACCTTTGTTATGATCTCTTCTACTGGAATACGAGAAGGGACAACAGCAAAATTGAAACCTTTACTAAGAATACTCACAGAATGTTCGTCTAATTCTTTGCTTGAAATATTGTGAACTACATTACGAACATCAGTGTCATTCCTGTTATTCCAATTTTGAACTTTTGACTGAGACAATCAAATTTCTTCAAGTGGCGGGCAGTTTTTAGTTCTTTAATTTTTTGTGATTGTAATTCAGCCAATTTATCTATGCTTCTCCATATTACAGGAAGAATAGTGTTAGAAAGATCTAAATGAATTGATAGTAATTCTGTACTTACGTTAGATAGATTTCTTCTGACATCTGAAATCATATTTCGTACTAACGCTAACCCGGTTCGATGTAAGATCCTTTTGTTTTAGAAGAATTCGTGTGAAATTTAATCTTACAACATTTAGGTATAATATTTTTGTCACGACATCTACATAGAAATGTCAAATCACATAGTAATGTCACTTTCTTTATTCTAAGTTTTTCAAACTTTTTGATAATTGGAAAATTTCCTTCCCATATAGGTTTATTAAATAATGCTTTATTCTTTCACGTGTAAACATGTTTGTAATAAAATCTTTGGGGTTTAAACACGTGTAATAAATATTAAAAATTACAACGTTTCGCCACGCTAACACGCAGCTTTTTCAAGTAATTAATAAATAACAATCTTAGTCTCTATGCGATTTTGACCTTGAACGTGTCGCTGGACCAGAGTAACCAATAGCATTACGTATCGGTATCATGGTAATGTTGTTTTGCATATTTTGTTGTTCTATTTGTTGGATATTTGGGGATCTTCTATCCTGAGGTAAAGTTAATAACGGTTTCCAAGTGTTAGGTAAACCTTTTCCATCATCTCGTTTATTAATGCAACTAGGACGTCTTTCTATCTCGATTTGTTCTCTAATGAGGCGGTTACATAAATATTTTCTCTTCCTAGCATTCTTGTATTTTCAAAATCGATTTTATGTCCTGTTTGGTGATGATGTTCAGCTAGAGAATAAGTTAAACATCCTTTTCGGACTGCTAGTTTGTGTTCTTCTCTTCTCGCAGAAATACGTCGATTGGTTTGTCCAACGTAAGAGATGTTACATCCTCCGCAAGGAATTTCGTAAATGCCTTGATCTTCTAAAGGAATAATATCTTTAGGGGAACGGAGGAAAGACTTAACTTTATTAACAGGTACAGAAACTACTCGTATGTTGTGTTTCTTTAGAATGTTACTTATCTTCTCTGTAGTACCTTTGAAGTACGGGATTGATACAGTAAACGTACTCTTATCGTTAACTTCGTCGTCACTTCTTTGTTTCATCCTTTTTGCTTTCATAACATGATGACGTGAAAAACCATTTTGTTTAAAAGCTTGATTCAGAAGATTCATTTCTTCGTGTATATGCTCGCTGTCTGTTAGTCTAGCAGATCTAATTAATAAGGTTTTTAAAACAGAATTTAAATGTTGTGGATGATGATGTGAATTAGCATGTAGGTATCTATTGGTATGAGTTTGTTTTCTATACACTGTATGTCCTAAACTTCCGTCTGGTTTCCTAATTAGTAACACGTCAAGAAAAGGTAGTTTTCCGTTAACTTCTACTTCGGTAGTAAATTTAATTTGTGGATGAATATTATTTAAATAATTTAAAAAAGCTAGTAATGCTTCATTACCATGTGGCCATATGGAGAAGATATCATCAACATATCGTAACCAAAGTTCTGGTTTGTTGGAAGATTCTTGAATTGCATTTGTTTCAAAGTTATCCATAAATAAATTAGCAATTGCAGGTGAGATAGGTGATCCCATTGGTGCTCCTTTAGTTTGTTTATATTTCTTAGAGTCGTATAAGAAGTATGTGTTGGTTAAACAATGTTTAGTTAAACGAACAACATCAGGTGTTAACATATGTTTGTTTGCTAGAATATTAAGAGTCTCTTCTATTGGAACTTTAGTAAACAAGGACTCAACGTCAAAGCTGACCATGATATCTGTAGGTTTTAATTTACGACCTCTAATAATATCTATAAAATGTGTTGAATTTTTAATATAAGAACTTGAGGATTCAACAAAAGGTTGTAATATTTTAGCAACATATCCAGCTAACTTTTGTGTTGGTGAATCTATACTACTAACAATAGGTCTAAGTGGTACTCCATTTTTATGAATTTTAGGTAATCCATAAAATTTTGGACATTTAGAAGACTTTTCTCTTGGTATTAATTTCTTTTGAATTTCCTTATCGAGTATACAATCCTTAATTACAGCTTTAGTAGTTTTTTCGAGATACGTTGTAGGATCAGAGTTTATAATTTTGTAAATAGGATCTTGTAACAATGTTTCGATTTTTGATTTATAATCTTCGGTATCCATTATTACAGTTGCATTTCCTTTGTCAGCAGGTAGCACAACAATAGAATTATCTCCTTTTAGTTCCTTTAACGCTTTCAATTCCTTGTAAGTGACGTTGCGTTTCGGAAGCTTAGATTTCTTCAGAACATGAGAAACTTCTTGTCGTACCGTTTCTGCTTCAACGTTCTCAAAATCTTTGACTGCTGCTTCAACCTTTGTTATGATCTCTTCTACTGGAATACGAGAAGGGACAACAGCAAAATTGAAACCTTTACTAAGAATACTCACAGAATGTTCGTCTAATTCTTTGCTTGAAATATTGTGAACTACATTACGAACATCAGTGTCATTCCTGTTATTCCAATTTTGAACTTTTGACTGAGACAATCAAATTTCTTCAAGTGGCGGGCAGTTTTAGTTCTTTAATTTTTTGTGATTGTAATTCAGCCAATTTATCTATGCTTCTCCATATTACAGGAAGAATAGTGTTAGAAAGATCTAAATGAATTGATAGTAATTCTGTACTTACGTTAGATAGATTTCTTCTGACATCTGAAATCATATTTCGTACTAACGCTAACCCGGTTCGATGTAAGATCCTTTTGTTTTAGAAGAATTCGTGTGAAATTTAATCTTACAACATTTAGGTATAATATTTTTGTCACGACATCTACATAGAAATGTCAAATCACATAGTAATGTCACTTTCTTTATTCTAAGTTTTTCAAACTTTTTGATAATTGGAAAATTTCCTTCCCATATAGGTTTATTAAATAATGCTTTATTCTTTCACGTGTAAACATGTTTGTAATAAAATCTTTGGGGTTTAAACACGTGTAATAAATATTAAAAATTACAACGTTTCGCCACGCTAACACGCAGCTTTTTCAAGTAATTAATAAATAACAATCTTAGTTTCTATGCGATTTTGACCTTGAACGTGTCGCTGGACCAGAGTAACCAATAGCATTACGTATCGGTATCATGGTAATGTTGTTTTGCATATTTTGTTGTTCTATTTGTTGGATATTTGGGGATCTTCTATCCTGAGGTAAAGTTAATAACGGTTTCCAAGTGTTAGGTAAACCTTTTCCATCATCTCGTTTATTAATGCAACTAGGACGTCTTTCTATCTCGATTTGTTCTCTAATGAGGCGGTTACATAAATATTTTTCTCTTCCTAGCATTCTTGTATTTTCAAAATCGATTTTATGTCCTGTTTGGTGATGATGTTCAGCTAGAGAATAAGTTAAACATCCTTTTCGGACTGCTAGTTTGTGTTCTTCTCTTCTCGCAGAAATACGTCGATTGGTTTGTCCAACGTAAGAGATGTTACATCCTCCGCAAGGAATTTCGTAAATGCCTTGATCTTCTAAAGGAATAATATCTTTAGGGGAACGGAGGAAAGACTTAACTTTATTAACAGGTACAGAAACTACTCGTATGTTGTGTTTCTTTAGAATGTTACTTATCTTCTCTGTAGTACCTTTGAAGTACGGGATTGATACAGTAAACGTACTCTTATCGTTAACTTCGTCGTCACTTCTTTGTTTCATCCTTTTTGCTTTCATAACATGATGACGTGAAAAACCATTTTGTTTAAAAGCTTGATTCAGAAGATTCATTTCTTCGTGTATATGCTCGCTGTCTGTTAGTCTAGCAGATCTAATTAATAAGGTTTTTAAAACAGAATTTAAATGTTGTGGATGATGATGTGAATTAGCATGTAGGTATCTATTGGTATGAGTTTGTTTTCTATACACTGTATGTCCTAAACTTCCGTCTGGTTTCCTAATTAGTAACACGTCAAGAAAAGGTAGTTTTCCGTTAACTTCTACTTCGGTAGTAAATTTAATTTGTGGATGAATATTATTTAAATAATTTAAAAAAGCTAGTAATGCTTCATTACCATGTGGCCATATGGAGAAGATATCATCAACATATCGTAACCAAAGTTCTGGTTTGTTGGAAGATTCTTGAATTGCATTTGTTTCAAAGTTATCCATAAATAAATTAGCAATTGCAGGTGAGATAGGTGATCCCATTGGTGCTCCTTTAGTTTGTTTATATTTCTTAGAGTCGTATAAGAAGTATGTGTTGGTTAAACAATGTTTAGTTAAACGAACAACATCAGGTGTTAACATATGTTTGTTTGCTAGAATATTAAGAGTCTCTTCTATTGGAACTTTAGTAAACAAGGACTCAACGTCAAAGCTGACCATGATATCTGTAGGTTTTAATTTACGACCTCTAATAATATCTATAAAATGTGTTGAATTTTTAATATAAGAACTTGAGGATTCAACAAAAGGTTGTAATATTTTAGCAACATATCCAGCTAACTTTTGTGTTGGTGAATCTATACTACTAACAATAGGTCTAAGTGGTACTCCATTTTTATGAATTTTAGGTAATCCATAAAATTTTGGACATTTAGAAGACTTTTCTCTTGGTATTAATTTCTTTTGAATTTCCTTATCGAGTATACAATCCTTAATTACAGCTTTAGTAGTTTTTTCGAGATACGTTGTAGGATCAGAGTTTATAATTTTGTAAATAGGATCTTGTAACAATGTTTCGATTTTTGATTTATAATCTTCGGTATCCATTATTACAGTTGCATTTCCTTTGTCAGCAGGTAGCACAACAATAGAATTATCTCCTTTTAGTTCCTTTAACGCTTTCAATTCCTTGTAAGTGACGTTGCGTTTCGGAAGCTTAGATTTCTTCAGAACATGAGAAACTTCTTGTCGTACCGTTTCTGCTTCAACGTTCTCAAAATCTTTGACTGCTGCTTCAACCTTTGTTATGATCTCTTCTACTGGAATACGAGAAGGGACAACAGCAAAATTGAAACCTTTACTAAGAATACTCACAGAATGTTCGTCTAATTCTTTGCTTGAAATATTGTGAACTACATTACGAACATCAGTGTCATTCCTGTTATTCCAATTTTGAACTTTTTGACTGAGACAATCAAATTTCTTCAAGTGGCGGGCAGTTTTTAGTTCTTTAATTTTTTGTGATTGTAATTCAGCCAATTTATCTATGCTTCTCCATATTACAGGAAGAATAGTGTTAGAAAGATCTAAATGAATTGATAGTAATTCTGTACTTACGTTAGATAGATTTCTTCTGACATCTGAAATCATATTTCGTACTAACGCTAACCCGGTTCGATGTAAGATCCTTTTTGTTTTAGAAGAATTCGTGTGAAATTTAATCTTACAACATTTAGGTATAATATTTTTGTCACGACATCTACATAGAAATGTCAAATCACATAGTAATGTCACTTTCTTTATTCTAAGTTTTCAAACTTTTTGATAATTGGAAAATTTCCTTCCCATATAGGTTTATTAAATAATGCTTTATTCTTTCACGTGTAAACATGTTTGTAATAAAAATCTTTGGGGTTTAAACACGTGTAATAAATATTAAAAATTACAACGTTTCGCCACGCTAACACGCAGCTTTTTCAAGTAATTAATAAATAACAATCTTAGTTTCTATGCGATTTTGACCTTGAACGTGTCGCTGGACCAGAGTAACCAATAGCATTACGTATCGGTATCATGGTAATGTTGTTTTGCATATTTTGTTGTTCTATTTGTTGGATATTTGGGGATCTTCTATCCTGAGGTAAAGTTAATAACGGTTTCCAAGTGTTAGGTAAACCTTTTCCATCATCTCGTTTATTAATGCAACTAGGACGTCTTTCTATCTCGATTTGTTCTCTAATGAGGCGGTTACATAAATATTTTTCTCTTCCTAGCATTCTTGTATTTTCAAAATCGATTTTATGTCCTGTTTGGTGATGATGTTCAGCTAGAGAATAAGTTAAACATCCTTTTCGGACTGCTAGTTTGTGTTCTTCTCTTCTCGCAGAAATACGTCGATTGGTTTGTCCAACGTAAGAGATGTTACATCCTCCGCAAGGAATTTCGTAAATGCCTTGATCTTCTAAAGGAATAATATCTTTAGGGGAACGGAGGAAAGACTTAACTTTATTAACAGGTACAGAAACTACTCGTATGTTGTGTTTCTTTAGAATGTTACTTATCTTCTCTGTAGTACCTTTGAAGTACGGGATTGATACAGTAAACGTACTCTTATCGTTAACTTCGTCGTCACTTCTTTGTTTCATCCTTTTTGCTTTCATAACATGATGACGTGAAAAACCATTTTGTTTAAAAGCTTGATTCAGAAGATTCATTTCTTCGTGTATATGCTCGCTGTCTGTTAGTCTAGCAGATCTAATTAATAAGGTTTTAAAACAGAATTTAAATGTTGTGGATGATGATGTGAATTAGCATGTAGGTATCTATTGGTATGAGTTTGTTTTCTATACACTGTATGTCCTAAACTTCCGTCTGGTTTCCTAATTAGTAACACGTCAAGAAAAGGTAGTTTTCCGTTAACTTCTACTTCGGTAGTAAATTTAATTTGTGGATGAATATTATTTAAATAATTTAAAAAAGCTAGTAATGCTTCATTACCATGTGGCCATATGGAGAAGATATCATCAACATATCGTAACCAAAGTTCTGGTTTGTTGGAAGATTCTTGAATTGCATTTGTTTCAAAGTTATCCATAAATAAATTAGCAATTGCAGGTGAGATAGGTGATCCCATTGGTGCTCCTTTAGTTTGTTTATATTTCTTAGAGTCGTATAAGAAGTATGTGTTGGTTAAACAATGTTTAGTTAAACGAACAACATCAGGTGTTAACATATGTTTGTTTGCTAGAATATTAAGAGTCTCTTCTATTGGAACTTTAGTAAACAAGGACTCAACGTCAAAGCTGACCATGATATCTGTAGGTTTTAATTTACGACCTCTAATAATATCTATAAAATGTGTTGAATTTTTAATATAAGAACTTGAGGATTCAACAAAAGGTTGTAATATTTTAGCAACATATCCAGCTAACTTTTGTGTTGGTGAATCTATACTACTAACAATAGGTCTAAGTGGTACTCCATTTTATGAATTTTAGGTAATCCATAAAATTTTGGACATTTAGAAGACTTTTCTCTTGGTATTAATTTCTTTTGAATTTCCTTATCGAGTATACAATCCTTAATTACAGCTTTAGTAGTTTTTTCGAGATACGTTGTAGGATCAGAGTTTATAATTTTGTAAATAGGATCTTGTAACAATGTTTCGATTTTTGATTTATAATCTTCGGTATCCATTATTACAGTTGCATTTCCTTTGTCAGCAGGTAGCACAACAATAGAATTATCTCCTTTTAGTTCCTTTAACGCTTTCAATTCCTTGTAAGTGACGTTGCGTTTCGAAGCTTAGATTTCTTCAGAACATGAGAAACGTCTTGTCGTACCGTTTTGCTTCAACGTTCTCAAAATCTTTGACTGCTGCTTCAACCTTTGTTATGATCTCTTCTACTGGAATACGAGAAGGGACAACAGCAAAATTGAAACCTTTACTAAGAATACTCACAGAATGTTCGTCTAATTCTTTTGCTTGAAATATTGTGAACTACACATACGAACATCAGTGTCATTCCTGTTATTCCAATTTTGAACTTTTTGACTGAGACAAATCAAATTTCTTCAAGTGGCGGGCAGTTTTAGTTCTTTAATTTTTTGTGATTGTAATTCAGCCAATTTATCTATGCTTCTCCATATTACAGGAAGAATAGTGTTAGAAAGATCTAAATGAATTGATAGTAATTCTGTACTTACGTTAGATAGATTTCTTCTGGCATCTGAAATCATATTTCGTACTAACGCTAACCCGGTTCGATGTAAGATCCTTTTGTTTTAGAAGAATTCGTGTGAAATTTAATCTTACAACATTTGAGGTATAATATTTTTGTCACGACATCTACATAGAAATGTCAAATCACATAGTAATGTCACTTTCTTTTATTCTAAGTTTTTCAAACTTTTTGATAATTGGAAAATTTCCTTCCCATATAGGTTTATTAAATAATGCTTTATTCTTTCACGTGTAAACATGTTAGTAATAAAAAATCTTTGGGGTTTAAACACGTGTAATAAATATTAAAAATTACAACGTTTCGCCACGCTAACACGCAGCTTTTCAAGTAATTAATAAATAACAATCTTAGTCTCTATGCGATTTTTGACCTTGAACGTGTCGCTGGACCAAAGTAACCAATAGCATTACGTATCGGTATCATGGTAATGTTGTTTTGCATATTTTGTTGTTCTATTTGTTGGATATTTGGGGATCTTCTATCCTGAGGTAAAGTTAATAACGGTTTCCAAGTGTTAGGTAAACCTTTTCCATCATCTCGTTTATTAATGCAACTAGGACGTCTTTCTATCTCGATTTGTTCTCTAATGAGGCGGTTACATAAATGTTTTTCTCTTCCTAGCATTCTTGTATTTTCAAAATCGATTTTATGTCCTGTTTGGTGATGATGTTCAGCTAGAGAATAAGTTAAACATCCTTTTCGGACTGCTAGTTTGTGTTCTTCTCTTCTCGCAGAAATACGTCGATTGGTTTGTCCAACGTAAGAGATGTTACATCCTCCGCAAGGAATTTCGTAAATGCCTTGATCTTCTAAAGGAATAATATCTTTAGGGGAACGGAGGAAAGACTTAACTTTATTAACAGGTACAGAAACTACTCGTATGTTGTGTTTCTTTAGAATGTTATATCTTCTTCTGTAGTACCTTTGAAGTGCGGGATTGATACAGTAAACGTATCTTACCGTAACTCGTCGTCACTTCTTTGTTTCATCCCTTTTGCTTTCATAACATGATGAACGTCCAAAGAACCATTTGAATGCTTAAAAGCGTTAAAGAATTCAGAAGATTCATTTCTTCGTGTAATGCTCGCTGCTGTTAGTCTAGCAGATCTAATTAAAATAAGTACAGATCCTTTTACAAATTAAAATCTGACGCTATTTAAAGGTTGTGGATGATGATGTAGAAATAATACCAAGAGAAAAGCATGTCCAAAAGTTTGGTCTACCAAAATTTATAAAAATGGAGTTTGACTATTTTCTATACACAACACAAAGTTAGGTCCTAAACTTCCGTCTGGTTTCCTAATTAGTAACACGTCAAGAAAAGGTAGTTTTCCGTTAACTTCTAAACTTCGGTAGTAAATTTAATTTGTGGATGAATATTATTTAAATAAGGGTTTAAAAAAGCTAGCAATGCTTCATTACCATGTGGCCATAATAAAAGGAGAAAATATCATCAACATATCGTAACCAAAGTTCTGAAATTTGATAACATTTGTAAGCACAAAAGTAATCAATAAAATCCAACAAATTACATGAATAAAGAAGATACTGCTCTTTTGTTTGTTGGGGAAGATTGTTTGAATAAAAAAAATAGTATTGAATAGTTTCTAAAGTTATCCATAAATAATATTAGCAATCCACAAATTAAATTTACTACCGAAGTAGAAGTTAACGGAAAACTACCTTTTCTTGACGGTTACTAATTAGGAAACCAGACGGAAGTTTAGGACATACAGTGTATAGAAAACAAACTCATACCAATAGATACCTACATGCTAATTCACATCATCATCCACAACATTTAAATTCTGTTTTAAAAACCTTATTAATTAGATCTGCTAGACTAACAGACAGCGAGCATATACACGAAGAAATGAATCTTCTGAATCAAGCTTTTAAACAAAATGGTTTTTCACGTCATCATGTTATGAAAGCAAAAAGGATGAAACAAAGAAGTGACAACGAAGTTAACGATAAGAGTACGTTTACTGTATCAATCCCGTACTTCAAAGGTACTACAGAGAAGATAAGTAACATTCTAAAGAAAACACAACATACGAGTAGTTTCTGTACCTGTTAATAAAGTTAAGTCTTTCCTCCGTTCCCCTAAAGATATTATTCCTTTAGAAGATCAAGGCATTTACGAAATTCCTTGCGGAGGATGTAACATCTCTTACGTTGGACAAACCAATCGACGTATTTCTGCGAGAAGAGAAGAACACAAACTAGCAGTCCGAAAAGGATGTTTAACTTATTCTCTAGCTGAACATCATCACCAAACAGGACATAAAATCGATTTTGAAAATACAAGAATGCTAGGAAGAGAAAAATATTTATGTAACCGCCTCATTAGAGAACAAATCGAGATAGAAAGACGTCCTAGTTGCATTAATAAACGAGATGATGGAAAAGGTTTACCTAACACTTGGAAACCGTTATTAACTTTACCTCAGGATAGAAGATCCCCAAATATCCAACAAATAGAACAACAAAATATGCAAAACAACATTACCATGATACCGATACGTAATGCTATTGGTTACTCTGGTCCAGCGACACGTTCAAGGTCAAAATCGCATAGAAACTAAGATTGTTATTTATTAATTACTTGAAAAAGCTGCGTGTTAGCGTGGCGAAACGTTGTAATTTTTAATATTTATTACACGTGTTTAAACCCCAAAGATTTTTATTACAAACATGTTTATATACGTGAAAGAATAAAGCATTATATATATATATATATATATATAAAAAATTAAATTCAAGTCGTTAATTTGAAACATGTTTGTAAAAAAAATCTGAAATTGTGTTGGATTTTTAGAGAAATTACTTAAATTTTTATGTATATATGTAATTATAATGTAATGAGTATTAAATATTGTATGATTTTTTTTTTTTGTTTTTGTTTTTTTTTATATATATATGATATATATATATATATATATATTAGCAACTTTGCCGACAGGTATGTAAAGCAGTTACATAGTCGATTCTTTATATATAATTATAGCCAACCTAACAGTTGGCAAGTATAGTAAAATTTCGAATCGCCTGCAGTAAAGTACGCAAGAGGTTGTACAATAGCAAACAAACACTGAGAATCACCTGACAGCTGTTTCGTCCTTTTGGGACTCATCGGGAGTGAGAGAACTCGAGTGTAAGTTCACTATTGTACAAACGCGCGCTGTCGACTATATGCCCTACTGGAGGGATCACAATATTTAAATGATAAGTTTTTCGACATCTAGTGTCGACTCGTGAAAGCGTTCACGTACGAAAATGTTAGCAACTTTGCCGACAGGTATGTAAAGCAGTTACATAGTCGATTCTTCAATAATTATAGCCAACCTAACAGTTGGCAAGTATAAAAATTTCGAATCGCCTGCAGTAAAGTACGCAAGAGGTTGTACAATAGCAAACAAACACTGAGAATCACCTGACAGCTGTTTCGTCCTTTTGGGACTCATCGGGAGTGAGAGAACTCGAGTGTAAGTTCACTATTGTACAAACGCGCGCTGTCGACTATATGCCCTACTGGAGGGATCACAATATTTAAATGATAAGTTTTTCGACATCTAGTGTCGACTCGTGAAAGCGTTCACGTACGAAAATGTTAGCAACTTTGCCGACAGGTATGTAAAGCAGTTACATAGTCGATTCTTTAATAATTAGTAGCCAACCTAACAGTTGGCAAGTATAAAAATTTCGAATCGCCTGCAGTAAAGTACGCAAGAGGTTGTACAATAGCAAACAAACACTGAGAATCACCGACAGCTGTTTCGTCCTTTGGGACTCATCGGGAGTGAGAGAACTCGAGTGTAAGTTCACTATTGTACAAACGCGCGCTGTCGACTATATGCCCTACTGAGGGATCACAATATTTAAATGATAAGTTTTTCGACATCTAGTGTCGACTCGTGAAAGCGTTCACGTACGAAAATGTTAGCAACTTTGCCGACAGGTATGTAAAGCAGTTACATAGTCGATTCTTCATAATTATAGCCAACCTAACAGTTGGCAAGTATAAAAATTTCGAATCGCCTGCAGTAAAGTACGCAAGAGGTTGTACAATAGCAAACAAACACTGAGAATCACCCGACAGCTGTTTCGTCCTTTGGGACTCATCGGGAGTGAGAGAACTCGAGTGTAAGTTCACTATTGTACAAACGCGCGCTGTCGACTATATGCCCTACTGGAGGGATCACAATATTTAAATGATAAGTTTTTCGACATCTAGTGTCGACTCGTGAAAGCGTTCACGTACGAAAATGTTAGCAACTTTGCCGACAGGTATGTAAAGCAGTTACATAGTCGATTCTTAATAATTATAGCCAACCTAACAGTTGGCAAGTATAAAAATTTCGAATCGCCTGCAGTAAAGTACGCAAGAGGTTGTACAATAGCAAACAAACACTGAGAATCACCCGACAGCTGTTTCGTCATTTTGGGACTCATCGGGAGTGAGAGAACTCGAGTGTAAGTTCACTATTGTACAAACGCGCGCTGTTGACTGTAGCCCACGGGGGGATCACAATATTTGATGAAAGTTCGCACTAGTGTCGACTCGTGAGCGTTCACGTACGAAAATGTTAGCAACTTGTCGGCAATGAGTTAAGTCTTTTCGCCACCTAACATTGGCGTCGATCCTGCGTAGAAAGCAGTTGACACATAGCAAACACGAGTCGACACTAGATGTCGAAAGACTTATCATTTAAATATTGTGATCCCTCCAGTAGGGCATATAGTCGACAGCGCGCGTTTGTACAATAGTGAACTTACACTCGAGTTCTCTCACTCCCGATGAGTCCCAAAAGGACGAAACAGCTGTCGGGTGATTCTCAGTGTTTGTTTGTTATTGTACAACCTCTTGCGTACTTTACTGCAGGCGATCGAAATTTTATACTTGCCAACTGTTAGGTTGGCTATAATTATTGAAGAATCGACTATGTAACTGCTTTACATACCTGTCGGCAAAGTTGCTAACATTTTCGTACGTGAACGTTTTCACGAGTCGACACTAGATGTCGAAAAAACTTATCATTTAAATATTGTGATCCCTCCAGTAGGGCATATAGTCGACAGCGCGCGTTTGTACAATAGTGAACTTACACTCGAGTTCTCTCTCACTCCCGATGAGTCCCAAAAGGACGAAACAGCTGTCGGGTGATTCTCAGTGTTTGTTTGCTATTGTACAACCTCTGCGTACTTTACTGCAGGCGATTCGAAATTTTATACTTGCCAACTGTTAGGTTGGCTATAATTATTGAAGAATCGACTATGTAACTGCTTTACATACCTGTCGGCAAAGTTGCTAACATTTTCGTACGTGAACGCTTTCACGAGTCGACACTAGATGTCGAAAACTTATCATTTAAATATTGTGATCCCTCCAGTAGGGCATATAGTCGACAGCGCGCGTTTGTACAATAGTGAACTTACACTCGAGTTCTCTCACTCCCGATGAGTCCCAAAGGACGAAACAGCTGTCGGGTGATTCTCAGTGTTTGTTTGCTATTGTACAACCTCTTGCGTACTTTACTGCAGGCGATTCGAAATTTTATACTTGCCAACTGTTAGGTTGGCTATAATTATTGAAGAATCGACTATGTAACTGCTTTACATACCTGTCGGCAAAGTTGCTAACATTTTCGTACGTGAACGTTTTCACGAGTCGACACTAGATGTCGAAAACTTATCATTTAAATATTGTGATCCCTCCAGTAGGGCATATAGTCGACAGCGCGTTTGTACAATAGTGAACTTACACTCGAGTTCTCTCACTCCCGATGAGTCCCAAAAGGACGAAACAGCTGTCGGGTGATTCTCAGTGTTTGTTTGCTATTGTACAACCTCTTGCGTACTTTACTGCAGGCGATTCGAAATTTTTATACTTGCCAACTGTTAGGTTGGCTATAATTATTGAAGAATCGACTATGTAACTGCTTTACATACCTGTCGGCAAAGTTGCTAACATTTTTTCGTACGTGAACGCTTCACGAGTCGACACTAGATGTCGAAAAACTTATCATTTAAATATATATATATATATATATAAATATTTTATTAAACTTATTTTATTGGTCGAACCCGACACGCTCGCCAAGGACTGAGCTATTTCTATCTGTTTACCCTTCGTGCGAAAATAAAAGTAAGTTATATCACTAATATAAATATTAATTGATTGATTATTACATATTATTTCCAATTGTTAGAAAACGTAAATTTTTATATTGTTGAAGTAAACTTTATATCAAGGTGAGTGAATACAATTGACAATAACTAGAAAAAAAACGTTAAATTTTTATCAACAAAATAAATTGTCTCTGCACGTTACATATCATTTATTACAAGTTGCAAAACATGAACATTCAAATTCAACTAATTCCGAACGAGGCCTTGAGGAATTAAAAAATTTTCAACCACAACTAGTTACGTTAAAATTAATATTGTAATTAATTCGTGTTGAGACCAAAATGTTTATTATATGTAACAAACATTTTTAATTTAAAATTAGATAACATTTTTAATAACTTTGTTTTCGGGTTGTTGTTTATGCTTATATGTAATTACATAGATTTCAGGTAATTTGCACCTAATTAAATATGTATGTCGTGCGAATAAGTCGAGAAAAGCTTTTAATATTTCCAATATTTCGATGGTCTGAGCTATTTTACTCAGTTTCACTCGCCTATTGTCCAACACGATATCACCCAAGTTTTTAGATAGTTTCCAAGGTGGTGCGGTGTTTGCCGTCCTTCACGTAGTCATCTTCGAGTGAAATGCAATACGTTTAAATCCAGTGGCATTTTTAACATTTGATTCCTGTTAACATTTGTAAAGTTTGGAAAATTTTCTTAAGGATTAATCTAATCCAATTGTTCAAGTTTATTCATTTTAACAAAAACAACCCAAGATGTCTACCGAAAAAATCGTGTAAAAACCAACTGAAGTTGAGTGAACTGGTTGAAACTTGTCATGCGGTGAAAACTAATTGCTTGACGATTGCACCACCATCACTGTGTCAGGTCGAGAACTTTCATCTTATTCTCTCATATAGCAACTAACTTAATGCATTCAGAAGAAGTAAAAATATAGGTAGATCGCTAGAGAAAGACCTTCCAGCATGAAAAAAAGGTAGAAAAAGAAGTTAATGAGAGGCAAGAAGAACACGAAATACGAGATTTATGCATCGAAGATGCTAACAGAAATTAAGTTAATAAAAATAAACCAAGAAAGAACGAACAGGAAAATAAAGGAATTAAGAGCGGAAATGAAAACAATGAATGAGACATAGGATAGTAAGTGCAAGAAATTAGAGAAAAGGTGGAAAACTTAGAAAGAAAAGTGGAAAATATGAAAATAAAGAAGAGAAAAATTTAGCTTGAAAAAGTCAAAATATATTAATGAATAAAATGAGGATAGAAGAAAAAGTGGAAGAAGCTAGAGAGATAAAAAATGGAATAGTATTAATAAAGGTAGAAAGTTTAGAAGAAAAATTAGAGACATTACAAAATAAGAAGTTGCTGAAGTACGAGAATCTATATTGACAAGGACATGACGAAAAAGAAAAGAGATATACTAACAAAAAATAAGGTTAGAAGCAAAAAATATGAAAAGAGAAGGAAAAAGTAAAAATAGGATTCTAAAATGTGGGTGGAAGGAGAGGAACGAAGATGGATTGAGAAGAAAGAAAAACAGTGAAAATAAACAGCAAAAAACTAGAAAATAGGGAGAGGAAAAGAAAAAGAAGGGAGAACAAAAAATGGAAGAAAGTAAAAAGGGTCATAGAAAAACAAGATATTATTTTGGAATGTGGCAAGAATAAAAAACAAAAGAAGGGAATTTTGGAGTTATATTAGGATTTTAAAATGATGGGGCAGGTGTGAAACTAGGATGGTAGAAAAGATTGGGAAGATTGGAAAGACAAGATAGCCTGGAAAAATTTATATCGGACATACAGTTAGGCAAAAAGGGAAGATGGGAAGAGCAAAGGGAGGAATAATAACAGGAAAAGGAAAAGAATAGAAAAAGAAAAAGAGGAGAGAGGAAAGGATAATGGGATACTAAAACAAATATAGAAACAGAAAAAGAAGAAAGGTATGAAATAATAACAATTTAAGGAAAAGAAATAATAACGACTAAGAAAAAAATAGATAAAATAATAAAAGAGGAAGATGAAAAAACTAATATTAGGAGGCAATTTCAATGCAAGGATAAAAGAAGAAAGAGGTATGATAGTAAATGGAAGGGTAAAAAAAAGAGTATCAATAGATAAAATAATAAATGGGCACAAAAAATGGTAAAGTTTTGTGGAGGAAAAAGATGGACAATATTAAACGGAAACATGGAGGATAGAGAAAAAGAGAAATAAAACGTTTATTGGAGAAAGAAGAGGTGAATTGAAATACAAATGAAAGAAGTATGGATGACATAGTAAAATTCAAAATTGGTAAAAGTGAAGATTCTGAATATCAACCGTTAGAAGTGACCTTGATGGGAGAAGGAGAAAATGAGACAGAAGAAAAAGAGGAAGTAGAGAGAGGTGCATGTATGGACGGAAGAAAAATATAGAAGTATACAAGGAAAAGATGAAAAAGAAAAAATAGAGCAAAAACAAGAAATTTAAGGAGAATAAATGATTGGTGGAATGCAAAGTGCAAAAAGCAAAGAAGGAAATGTTAATAGGAAATAGGGAAGATAAAAGGTTAGTTTGATAAGACTTAAAGGATATTGTTGAATTTTTGATTGATTTTGAATTCGAAAGACGCTGGAATAAGAAAGATTTAATAGATGCAATAGAAGGAAACATACAAAGAAACAAGGTGCAGAAGAGAGTAAAGGAAAAGCTGAGAAGAGAGATTGGGATAGGTAAAGGTTTGTGACAGGGAGGTCCACTGAGTCCTGGTTTATTTTTTATTGTATGTAAGACACTTGAAAGAAGAAATGAAAGGACAGCAGGTAGGAGAGATAGTAATAAAAAGAAGAAAAGTGTGGGTTCTAGCCTACGCAGATGATATAATGGTCTTGGCAAAACAGAAAAAGAAATGAAAGAAATGACAAAAGTGATAAACTAAATATTTGGAAAAAAAGAAATTAGAATAAAATATAGAAAAAATAAAAATTATGGAGTTCAAGAAGAAAAAAGGTAGAATAAAAGAAAGGAAAATGAAAGTGAGAGAGGAAAATAGAGATGGTAGACAAGTATAAATACTCTAAGGTATATGGTGAGGCAGCGACAACAAAGACGAAGACCAGATTAAAGAACTATAGACGAAAAAATATTTAAGATACAGAAAACGTATTGAAGTGGACAAAGTTTGGAGAAGGAAACTCCAGATTATACTGTCAAAGAAGAATGTAGGAAAGAAAAAAAGCAAAAAAAAATAAAATGATATTTACATGAATGTTGAAAGGATCAAAAGTTACTTTTTTTTTTGTTGTTGATTTGATTGTATGTTAGAAAATACCGAATCGTTTGTTAATGTAAATAATCAAATAAATTGAAATTGAATTAAATATCATAATACAAGCATATTCCAAGATTATTCATTGCATATTTATGGCACCCAACGAAGTCAGGTTGAGAACTATTCAACTATACATTCCATAGCAATTAACGTAAGGCATTTTTCAGATTTCAACAAAATTATTTATGGTATATTTATATAGTACACAAATATGGGGCACATTCTAAGAATATTCATTGCAGATTTGTGCTCGCAAACGTAGAGCATTTTTTTTTTTTTTTGTTTTCATAGCTTACTTGGATTTTCAAATCTAACGGTTTTAAAAAAGGTATCAAGTATTTCGCTCTACTACACAAATATGTAAAAAAATATGAACAGTTCTATTTTAATTTTTTCAAAAAATTTGCTGGACATAGCGCCCCTACCGTTGTTTGAAAATACTAGATTTGTTAGGAAGACTAGGGTGTATGTATGTAATTTAAGAACATACCTACACAAAAGAAAGATAATTATTGTTATAATAAAAAATATTATGTACCTACAACATAAAATATGCACCTGAAATACGTCGAGATTTTAATGATAAAACGTTAAAAATATTCGAGCATTCACGAAATCTGCTTGTGTGCTTGCGCTTCATTCAAATTGAAATGGATTGAGTACTTTGCATTCATTAAGCGACTATCGCAGTTGTCTCAAATTTAAAACATTAAAAGTTGAGTGAAGACATGTGAAAAGTACATTTTTCTGCCTTTGATAGTATAATTGCTCTCGCTAGTGAGTATAAAATATGCCCTTATTCTTTATGTCACATACCTTGATTTTATAAAAATTAAATCGTTATATCTACTAAACGAAAAAGTAAAATTTCTAACTCGATATAGTAAAATATATATTTAAAAAGTACATAACAGTTAAAGAAATCCTCATAAAAATAATTCATTCCTGTAATTTAAACACAAATTAATGGTCGAAATGTTGTGTGCACAACTTTTGTTTTCACAAATTGTACACTTTAAACACTTGGCTTGAATATCCAAGGGTACGAAATGAAATATTTGATTATTTTTTAAATTTGGTAAAGCTGAAAACCGTAATCCCACATATCTATAAAACCGAAATAATTGACTACTTATTAATTTCTGATAAATTTTCATTCAGCTTAAACTGCTTGTTTAAAATACTCAAAAAAATACAATTTTCTTTTTAACTATTAAAAGTTTGCACTTGACAAAACAATTCCTACTTATCCATAAATCTTATTGTGGTTAAGGACTTTAAAACAAACTTTAAGGGTTGATTTAGTATAGGAATAAGTTTTTCGAAACTTAAAGCACGACGAAGAATTGTACTTGGTCGAACGTTTAAGTTTCTTTTAGTTTGGTGATAAATATAAAAGTCAACAGCAATTTTATTTTATCCGATCCAAACATATATTTTTTTAATATAATACGGTAATAATTTAAATGTTTGAAACAAATACTACAACATACAGGGTGTAACCAACAAGTGCAAGAAAATGGGTGGTGATTATTTGAATGCAACAAAATAATGTGATTCTTTCATATAGAAAAATTATATAATGCAACCTATGCTTAGTAACATCCTAAATTAAAGATTGTGCAAAAACGTTATTTAATTTTTCTTCAAACAAAAATACAAACTTTGAAAATCAGCGAACATCATTGATTGTCAAAAAATTGTGTAGTATATTCGTATAGTTTCAATAGGGAAAAGCCCCTAATAATAGTTTTGAACTTTTTTTGTTTCGTTTTCAGTAGGTATTTAAAATTTATTTTAAACAACTTAATTTCTTTATAAAACAAATAAGATCTTTGTATTTTTGTAGAATCAACGATCTTGAGGAAAAATAATGATTTATCAAGAACATCGTATAAATCATGTAGGTTAGAATTTCAGTCGAATGTATCGAGTAAGCGGCTGTCAAAAAAATATTTTCATTGGAAACGATATTTAACTAAAGAATTATATGTTATTAAATAAAATCAAATTAATAATAATAAAATAATTATAATAATAATAATAATAATTAACTAGCACCACGTAAATACACAAACAGGCACAAAAACGTTTTAAAATGAATTCGTATGGAAGATAAGCAATAAACTCCGGTCTTCTTCGAATAACAGAACAATCATTACCGATATATTCCAAACAGCGCGCCAGAGAATAACAACACCTAGTCTACTGGGGACATACAACTAATTCACCAGTAGTTAGCACAGCATGATTAGACCCTATATTGTTGAATACAACAAACGGGAGAGTCGGATCATTCTGATAGACATAGCAATACCACCCAGCCAATATACAGAAAACATAAAGAAAAACTTCATAAATACCACCACTAGCTGATGACCTTAGGAAAACTGGAAAGGAAGAATACAAGTATTGTTCCAATAGTGATCGGAGCTACAGGAGAGATATCCAAAGACCTGAAGAAACACCTGCATCTCTAAACATACACTGGGCATTCATATGGAGATGCAAAACGGTGGTCCTATCGACTGCAACATAGTCAGAAAAGTATTGAACCTTCTGATACCACCTAATAGTAAGATCACATACGCTTTATGACTCAATCCTGACGGCATATGTGGAATACCACTAAAGCATAAAAAAATAAAAATAATAAAATAATAATAACAATAATAATAATAATAATAATAATAATAATAATAAGCACACACCTTAATACCAATACACTCCTTCTAATGTCCTTGAAAATGAGAACTATAAAATATACTGGCCCAAAACAATTCAATCTGACAAGACCTTAGCATGTAACATAGCCGGATATCCCCTTCACTGACAAATAGAATTAAGCACTCATACCTTATAGATACCTTCAATTCCTGCTGACCACAACCTCACCGCAAAACACTCAGAAAAATCCAAAAATATATCCTTCTCTCAATAGAACTGGAAAGAATTTGGAACAGATACACGGTTACCATAATCCCTCTCATCATATCTTTCACTGGCAAACACACTGGAACATTCAGCAAACACCTTACTGACCTACAGTTAATCAAAATACTCATATACTAAAAGCGGTAATCCTCCACACATGCAATATTGTTCGCATAATAGACTTCCTTTATACTTGGTTCGCTCCGTATAAGACAAGTAAACCAGACAAAACCCTATGTGGTTATGTAAAAATAATAATAATAATTATAATAATAATAATAAGCAATGATTGAGAAAATTAATTGATAATAAAAGATCAGATTTAAACAGGAATGACTAAGCTATCCACAACGGGAAAAGATCCAGAAGACTAAATTAATCATGTAAACCAAATCAGACATAAATACAAAATTCATACAAAACATGGTAGACACAACAACAACACCAATGCCAGAAGTATGATCAATTTAATCAAACAAAAAGTTGTCATCATTGAACAAACCCTTAAAAAGATTCAAGGAAACAACAACAACAAAACAGCACAATAATCAATTCACTAACAACCAAAACGATTTTATGACAACTTAACAAAAACAAGTCTAATGGTTAAGCAATGGTTACCAAATAAAATGAAATTAAAAGCTACTGGAAAGCGTTATGGTCAATAGATGAGAAACATAATGCCACAGCAAGTTGATTAGAGAAGAAGAGAGACAACGTAGTCATTATAACAACAAAAGATCAAGGAAGCACCACTCCACATAGAAATTAGAAGCAGCCGCGGAAAAACACATAACTGGAAAGTTACTGGAAATGATAACATCTACAATTTCTATCTCAAATACTTTACTTGCAACATCACAATTACCTTCCAGCAGCATTTAATAAATTTATCAAACACCTTAACTACAATACCATCTTACATGACAACTGGCATAACATACCTAAATCTTAAAGACAACGACATTGTAATGAATCCCTTAAAATACAGGACCCATAACTTGTTTTCCAACACTTTATAAATGTTTACATCCATCATTAAGCCAACAGAATTTACGAACATTGTGCAGATAACCAAATTCTAAGAGATGAACAAAAAGGTGTATTAAACAATCAAGAGGGTGCAAAGAACAACTAATCACAGACATGGTAGTAACTGAACAAAACATAAAACAAAAAGAATCTGTACTGGTGACCTAATAAGACTGTTCCTCGGTCATATCTTCGGTAACCGTTCGTCGTATGACTTTGGTGTAAAAATATTAGGTAAATCGGCCATGAAGAATCGTAGGAAAATTATTTCAAATTTAAAATGACTACCAGAGAGCGTAACTGCCATCTTTAATTTTGAATTGCATTTTCTATAAATTTCGCATAATAAACAAAAAAATTTTTTCACATTTGTAAAGAGAATCAGTTTTTCTATTATTTTTGTAAAAGCTAAAGTTCAGTTATTTCAAAAACAAAGATGGCGGGGGTGTTCAATTGTTTTTGCAATAACCTGTTTTAACGGTTTGACCGATTTTAACAAATTTAGTATCGTGGAAAAGAGCATTCCTTAAGCAATAACAATCAAAAAATAGTTAATTTAGTTAAATCCTTCTCCGCCAGGATGCTAGTTTTGACACCATGATCCAAATTAAAAAAAAATCAAAAAAATCAAATAGAATGATATGACTTTTTCTTTATGATAAAGTAGCCAAATAACATCCAAATAGGCCAGTGAAAACTATTTTTCAAAATCTCGTTCCTAACCTCAAATATTGAGAAAATGAGAATAATGGATGTTTGAAGATCGAGGACCGCGCGGTAAATTTTCTAAAACTATTAAAAATTTAGCACAAAATAAATAAGATGTTAAAGAGACAATTGTGAGTCTAAATAGAATTCATTTAGATATTATTTAAAAATATAACATCAGAACATTCATGTTGCTCCAAAGAGACTAAACGAATTTTGAACTTATTGTCAGTTTAATATTACTTCCGTAATTCTAACCTTTAATTTAAAAAGTAAGCCTAAAAACCTAAATTGGTATACTATATCCGAATTTGAATATGTTAGACCATATATTTTGGAGCCATTTTTAGAAAGATTTTAGTAAGTACAATATAGTTACTTTACTGAATTCTTGTTATGAAATGGTCTGTAAAGGTTCTAAAAGAACCGGTTTTTAATAAAACCCATAAAAGGAAAAAAAAGATCTAATGGCGACCCAGGTGTTCAAAATAGCCTCCGTTATTTTGATGCACATCTGAAGACGCTGATGTGTTGAAAGAACAGCATTCTTAATTTCAGTTCTTGGGATGTTCAAGATGGCATTCCTGATTCTTGCAAATCATATCCTTACGGAAATTGGCCTTGTTACTAAGACAATATTCATAATTCTTCCCCAGAGATAAAAAATCTACTTTATCATAAACAAAGTCATATCATTCCATTTGATAGATAAACTTTCCCTCTGTTACAAATGTGAAAAAATTTGTTTGTTGTCAGTATGCAAATTTATAGAAAAATGCAATTTAAAAATTTAAAATAGCAGTTATGCTGTCTGGTGGTTATTTTTAAAACTTGAAAACATTTTCCTGTAATTTTCATGCCCAATTTACCTAATATTTTTTTACACCAAAGTCATACGACGAACGGTTACCGAGATATGGCCAAGGAACAGTCTTATTAGGTCACCCGGTACATACAACATACATTGACTATAGAAAAGCATATGACTCCTACCTTATAGCTGACTAGCAAATTTATTAGATATCTATAAGATAGACCCTAAGATAAAATACGCACTAAAAAAATACTCACTAAATGGAAAACAAAATTGGTCACCAACAAAACCACAAAAAACAGTAGAAACAGACTACATTGATATGCTAAAACGTTGAGACCGTTGTGGTTTTGTCTAGCAATCAATCTTCTATCAAACATCTTAAAAGAACAACATTAAAAGCACTGATAATACACCAGAAAGAAGTTAAATACACTCTATCACACCTTTTGATATGGATAATATTAAACTTTGTGCAAGAAATGAGAGAGACCTGACTCACCTTCTAGAACTAACTCACACATTCTCCAAAGACATAGAAATAGAATTTGAACTAAATAAAAGCATCCAACAAACAAGCAGAGTAGAAAGTAACAATATACCACCAATAGAACTTATGGATGAAAAATGATGTATACAAATATTTAAGAGTGTTACAAAAGAAAAATATCGATCACAAATCAATAAAAAAGAACATAAGGGAAAAATACGTAGCAGAATAAAGAAAATACTAAAAACCAAGCTGAATGCTAAAAATCTCACAAAGGAATTAACACCTCATGCCATGCCCCTGTTAACATACACATTTGAAATCCTTAAAGTGGTCAACAAACAGAACTTCAAACAGAAACAAATGTGCCTAATGACAAAATATGGAAACCACCATCCTAAGTCTGCCATAGAACGATTAACACTAAAGAAAAGGATGGAGGAAGGGGTATAATAGACATTGTCAACTTACATAATAGGAGCGTCACAAACCTGAGGACAATATTTCTATCAGAAAAAAAAGAACAATCGGCATACTATAAAGCAATCACAGAGGCAGATAAATACACAACACTACAATTAAGTAACACCGAAAAAGAGGAAATAATCTACTCAGATGAACAGAAAATCACAAAATGGAAACAAAAGCCCTACATGGAAGGTACCCCATAAGGTAAGCCAACAATATGTAGAACAAAATAGCGTCTTACGACTGCGTTACTTCATGGAGATCTGTATCCGGAAACGGAAGGTTTATGTTAGCCATACAAGATCAAGTGATTAAAACAAATAACTATAGGAAATATATTCTAAAAGAGAACATCGACAGACTCTGTCAGAAAGTATAAAAAGCTAGTGAAGACGATCCATCATGTAATAAGAGGCTTTCAGAACCCAATAGTACAAAAAGAATATAAACATAAGGCATGACGATGGGGTAAGATCCTTCACCAAGAATTGGCTCTCAAATACAACCTGACAAAAGAGAAGAAAAGATACTTTCCAATATGAACCCAACAACATCCTAGAAAGTGATGATTATGAAATATACTGACTTCTAAAAAATTGCAACACCTAGAAGTTGTTGAACGATTTTAATGAAATTTTCAGGAAACGTCTATTTTCATTAAACAAAGTGATGATTAAAATTTAAAAAACAAAGAACAAAAGTTTTTCAATAATGAGTTGCTCCGCCACTATTTGTAATGCACCTTATCTAGACGGCTTGGCATGCTATCAATCAAGTGATCTATAGCTGCTTGTGGTATATCATCCTGAAGCTTCTTGAATTTATCTGGAGAGGCGGTAAATTACCCAGTCGCCTACCAATCATATAACCCATACATGTTCAATTGGCAACAAATCAGGCGACCGAGCAGGCCTTGGGAGGACGGCAATGTTAGATTCTTCAAAAACCGTGTTGTAGCCCTTGCCGTATGAGGGCGCGCATTATCCTGCTGGAAAATGGGATTTTGCAGCCCCTGAAGATATGGAAGGCCAACTGGTTGTAGCACATTAGCAATGTAACCAGCTGCGTTAAGGTTGCCGTCAATAAAGACCAAGGGTGATCTGCTACCATAACATATTGCACCCCATATCATAACTTTGAGTGAGGGCTGTGTTGGCGTTCCACAAAAAATGTTGATTTTTACGTTCTCCACGCATCCGTCTGACCCTCCTACGACCATCGTAGGCCCACAAGCAAAATCGGGACTCGTCACTAAACACAATTTGATGCCATTCTTGCGCCCAATTAACCCTTTCGTTGCTCCACTCTAGTCTGCGTAGACGGTGAAGTGGTGTAAGAGGAAGACATAAAATGGACGATATGAACGCAACCCATAAGATCTTATCCGGCGATAAACAGATGACATTGACATCCTAAGTCCTGTACCTCCTCATCCAATCACTTGCAATTGATCGAGTTGTTGAAAATCTATCTCTTGTGGCCAAAACTCTTAAGCGACGTTCTTCGCGATCTGTAGTCCTTCGAGGACGTCCAGATCCACGGCGACGATGTTGAACCCCTTCCTCGGACCATTTGGACCAACATCTCAATACCGATGAAACATTTCGGTTTACACGACGAGCAATTCTCTTAGCGAAAGTCCGGCCTCTCTCATACCAATAATACGGGCCACGTTCAAAATCACTTAATTGGACAAAATGTTGATGTTGACGTACCTCTCGGCATTGTTTTCAAGTTCAGAATGAAATTGTGAAGAAACAACAACAATTCTGCAAACTTGGACAGTTACTAAATGGTCTAATACTTCAAATTTATTGTTACTATGTGCTATGGAAACAACAGAAAAAAACAAAACTACTAGCTAGATTTTATTCAAATTTTAATCATCACTTTGTTTAATGAAAATAGACGTTTCCTGAAAATTTCATTAAAATCGTTCGACAACTTCTAGGTGTTGCAATTTTCTGGAAGTCAGTATATATTGGGACATAAGCATAATAACTAATAAGAATGCATTACACATAACCGACATGACATTATTCTCTTTGGAAGAAAAAGAGAAAAAATTAATACTGATAAATATAGCAGTGACAAACGATACCACCAATTTGGAAAAATCTTATAATGAAAGGGATTATAAATATATAGATTTAAGCTTCCAAAGTCAAAGATCAATGGGTAGTTGAAAAGTTAGAATCATCCCCATTATAATATCCAACATGGGAACAATCCTCAAATTTCTATTTAGATCACTAAAAGAAGTAGAGGTGAAGCCTTACATTTTTAAAGAATGCAAAAGACAGTAATCCTTAACACCTGTCATATAGTCTTAGATTTATATTCTTGAATAATCTCGTTCCTTGAGAAAGAGATGAACATTTGGTTACGACAGTTTTTATACTTCAACCAAATTATACCGCTTAGGTCGTACATATACTCAAAAAATAATAATAATAATTTATTAAACGAATTCTCCATTTTACAAAAAAATAAGAAAGAGAACTAAATTACAACTTAAATAAAAATCGACAAAAAATTTCTCAAAGGTATACAATTATTTTATACCTCTAAACAAATAATTATAATAGTAGTAATAATTTAAAGATACTCTAATCAATCGTGCTCTTAAAACCCTCAGGCGAATAACCAAATAAATTAAAGCCAAGCATATTTATTAAAGTTATTTGATGCCATCATTATATGTTAAATTGGTTGCATTTAATGCAAAGTGCATTGCTAATAATAATAAAATAAAATGATAAATAATGCATTTTTATATTGTTGCATAATCATACCCTAAATTATTTTTTTTATAACAGTGATAACATTGATAGGAATTAATAATTAGAAAAGTTTGTTTTCATTTCAATTTTAAAACCATTTTAATTTAATTTTGAAACCGTTAGGGTTTGACTTGCTTTTTATGGCTTTTGAAATTGAATTCCTACCATTTGGGACCAATGAAAAAAAGAAGAAATTCCTTGTTTTCATGGCAGTATTGCATTTTGGAGTGGTAACTTCGTGTTATTACATTTACGAAACGAAATGTACTATACTCAATGAAAATTACAATTTTTTATAATTGTTATACTTCTTACTTAATACTGATTTTTTGATTAATAATTTTAGTGGAAGGACATCAAATATTTGAGGTTAAGGAGAACTGTCTTGGAACACAAAGGGCTATCTTTTCATGATTTTCTGAGCTTTATAAATTGATGTAGGTAGATTTTTGAAGCACAAACTGTAAAAAAAACAGGTTGTAACTTAAAATTAATTCAAAAGCGCAAAATATATTAATTTAAGGGATTTTAAGTCACAAAATTGCCGAAGTGTGGAATAAATTTAAAACATTAATTTTTAATTATAATTATTATTAAGTTATTAATGTGCTTGTCCCATTTTAAGAATCTGTCTACCCATATGTCTAAACATTTTATGCTATTAACCTTTCTATTTTTGGTTATACATTTACATGTTTTTTTTTTTTTAAATTTTTTTGCATCTGCAGTTGCAATTATGAATTACTATATTAAGTTTATCACTGAATTGTCCTCTGGTGATCAAGGTTATATATTTAGTTTTATCTTGAGTTTTAATGTATGTAAGCACCCGTAATTTGCTCCTGTTACTCCTAGAGATGTTTTTTGTAGATACTATTCCAGTCCGGTACATCTAAAATACAAAACTGTATCATTAGCAAAAATAACATATCGTCTCGCTATTAGATTTTTAATAAAAATCAATCAAATATACAAGAATTAATAACGAGCCTAGTATTGCAACCTGAGGAACTCCTCGTGTTAAATTTAAAGACGCACTAAATTTGTGTTAATTTAACCTCTTGAGACATATTTGTTAAATAATTCTGCTTAAACCATTTAAACGCTACTACTCAACACTTCAACTATATGAAGCTTTTTTAAGAGAATTCCATGATCTATAGTGCTCGGAAAACCTTCTTCGGGTCTCAGAATATAGTAAGGCACTTGCACTTTGAATCAAGGTTGATATTATATTATTAACAGTTTAGTAGTAGCATCAATGGTATTTTTCCCTCAGTAAAGCGAATTTTATTTTGTGACATAATATTGTATTTATTAAATAAATGTATTAGTCTAGATTTTATACATTTTTCAAATATTTTAGCAATATTAGATATAAATGAAATTTGATGATAGTTGGAAGTATTTGTTTTATAACCATTTTTATTATAAGGTTATGATTGTCGCTTTGAAATATTGCTGGCACAGTCCTCGTTTCCAAAGACAAATTTGTCAAGAAATATATGGTTCTACCAATTGTTTACTGAATTGAGAAGTAATACTGTCACTTTCAGGAAACGAACTCTTTTTAATTGTGCTATGTATGTATCAAATAATTTTATTTTTGTAACCGGATTGAAAAATATATGTACCTTTTTGCATTTGCAGTTTTACTAATTTTTCAGCTAAAATTTTCCTTACATTAGAAAAGTAATGATTAAAAATGTTTGCTTTACCATACATCTGTAGTGTGGGAAGGCCATTAACGGAGAAAATTTTTTAAACCTTGCAGTTTCCTTTAACTACTTGACATACTTTTTGTTGTTTGACTGTTTTGTAGCGTAAAAGTTTTTTTTTTATAGTAGTTCTGTTTAGTAGTTTTAATTAACTTTAGTCCTGAATTTTGGATAAGAAAGATAAAAAAATTTCTAATGATTTATAATTAAAATATAAAGGACCTACCAGCATCTCATTTGATTGATTTTGGGTGGTTTTTCCTAGTGGTATAGAAACTAGGGAAGACGTGGGCAAATGGTACCACCAGGCTTTACAGATAATGATTACATAAATTATAGAATTTTTTAAGAAAGAAAATAATGCATGATAATTCACATGAATCGGCCAATGCCCAAGATTATTTAGCCTTACGTCTTTTACAGGAATAGACGAAGGCTTTTGACGCTTAGTTAGTACTAGTGAATTTTTAAAGACTTTCAGATAACGGTTTACCTCGTCTCCGGTGTTCTTGCAAAGTAGTCTGAGAATGCCAAACCTTCAACGTTCGACATGGCGAATTGTAATAAGTCTATTCTAGATCTCTTTGCCACTTTATATTGTTCATCAAATTAAAATAAATGAAAAATTACTCCTCAATGTTTATTTCCTAGATCGAATGAACGTACGGCAGAGAGCAATCTTCCATAGAAAGATTATATAAGCGTATAGTAACGAGACGTTTTACCATTACAAACTGCCTTTTCGTTTATCCCACCTTCTTATCTCGTCTTCTGGTTCAAACGTCACAAAGTTAGATGTCATATTTACAGTTTTATTATTGAACCAACAAACCATTATGATTTTTTCATCTTCACAACATAATCACAGTTCTGCCACGACCCATTTTCTTTAGCTGACTCTGAGACTTCAGATGACACTTTTTTCATCTCTATTAGTGGACAAATAGTTCCTGCCATGAAAATGCCAATTTTCTAATAGTTTAGCAGCAATAAAAAGGGATGTGAAGTAATTGTGCAATATAGTTTGAGTCCTTTGATGTTTAAAAATTCTGCTTGATAAGAGGGTTACCAACCCGTTAGTTGCTGAATAACATTTCTTTGTATGTCTATAGAGAGAGTCTTAAAGTTCTTTGATAAATAACTAGTAAAGTAAATAGTAACTAGAAGCACCACAAGGCATGTAAACATTTATCAATTCATGGATTCGGCTTCTCTTTAGATACTTACTGCTAATTGTCCCTTGAATGGAATTATCGATTCATCTATACCAATATTTTCTTCTATTTGAAATTCCATACATTGCTTTTCGAACAACTGACATACTTTCCAAAGTATCGTTATCCGAGTCTCCATGATATCAACAATATGTGATTATTCCTAAGTGATTCGGAATCTGTTTCGGCATATTTGAATATTAACTATAAACTAAATTTTGTGGCAGGTGTTTAGTACATTCTAAATTTAGGAAAGCAAACTATACCCATAAGAATATGAAAAGCTAAAAGTTTTCAAATTTTACCAGTATTGTATAATTTTCCTGCTTTTATGTATCAAATTTATATTGATTTTCTCTAACGATCAAAAATGTTTCATTAGGGAAGTACATGGTGAAAATACATTGATGGAGTCTGCATTTAGGTTAACATCGTTATCCTTATATTCTACTAATACCGATAACGGAATGTTATACTTTATTGCCTCGAATCTTCATTGTCTTGGTGATATCAGCTTCTTCATTTTCTTGTTCAGCATCTAATTCAATTTCATGCAACACCCTGTCTGATTTGGTTCACTGTCATTTTCCACATCCGGAATCAGGTAGAGCTGACATTGCAGCCTTTGCATCTCTTCACGTCAGTTTCTTTGCCACCTTGTTTAGTTTTTACGTAAACATTCATGGAAGGTATACCATCATCACCTGAAAAACAAATATATAAATGCAACTTTACGGGAACGTATGTTCCGATTAAATTCATATTATAGAATTTTATGTAACAGGTGGCCCAAAAGAAATAACCCTATTGGAAGATGTCTCACTTTTTGGAATGGCCGCCAATGTCCAATCTGTTTTGACATTTGTGGACTAGACAGATTTAGAATACAAGCAAACAAGCTTCATAGAGCTGATTACAACTCCCAAGAACGCGGAATAATCGTGCACACTTTTGCGTAACAACCTGTCTAGTGGTGTTGGCGCAACGCGAATTCCTGAGTCGCCGATCTCCCAGGCCGTCCGACACCGACTGCGCAAACACTGCGTCGTTTAACCACCAACCTTTAAAGAGTATTGGGACCACACAAGACGTTATCAAGAGTGCATAGCGCAAGAGCGCTTCCGTTCTGCCAAGAATATCGCCGCCGTTGTTGAGGATGTCGAGCTGTCCCTAAGGCAAATTTAAATTTAAAGACCTGCGCATTTCCCGTACAAAATCCAGTCCGCGCATCAGCTACAGCCTGCCGACTTTCAAACGCGACGTAACCTACGCCAGAGACATCTTGCAATCTAGAGGAAAAGTGGACGATTTTTTTTACCAAAATCATAATAAGCAATGAGGATAATTTCCACCTCAACGGTTAACTTGAATAATCAAAACCATGTTTCTGGAGTTACCAAAATCCTATGAGTGATGCACCAGGAAAGCCATTACACGCGCTCAAAGTGACTACATGGTGCGCTGTTTACGCTGGAGGAGAGTCATCGGACCATTTATACTGAAAACGCCGCTGGCCAAACGACAACAGTAAACAGTGTTCGGATAGGGTCATGTTGACTAAGTTTTTCTGCCGCAATTGGGACGAATTAGACTGGAGGATATGTAGTTCCAATAGGACGAAGCAACGGCACACACTGCGCGAGCCACAACCAATATTCTGAAATTGGCGTTCCCGTGGGATCGCCTCATCTCTTTTAACCGTTCTAGACTTCTTTGTGGGGTTTTTGAGACCTGAGACTCTAGAAGTTTTCTAAGAACAATATTCGACACGAGTACGAGAATCTGTTTCCCAAAGTTCCCCCGAAGTGATAAAAAATGCCATAAACGAACTCATATGGCAATCAATTGTGACGGCACCCTATTTGACTGATATCAACTTTTGACTTGACCAATAAAATTCTAAATATTCAAATAAACATAATCAAAACCAAATTGAAGTTTTTCATTTAGAAAAAAAGAGAGCCAAACAACATCGGATGACTTCTTTTGACCCACATTTGTACCTACCATACAAATTTTTGAGGTTACCTAAATCCATGCCGGCACCGTTATAACAGCAGCTACATTCTGACATAAATTACTTTTTGAAACTTCAACGATATTGTCATCAAAATACCTTAAAGTAGTGACATCTGGTAGTGAGCAGCATCTGGTAGTAAACGCTCTAACTAGGAAATCAGAACTCTGTCAAGGTGATAGTAGCAAACGCCAATGTCAGCTCGAAAGGATTAATCCATTAAGGGTATTTTATGTTTTATTTTTTTAAATCTTCATCGCAAGTGTTTTCTCTGTTTCTTAATGACTTTAAAATACCATATGTTATCCAGGATTTTAAGCGTTTAGTTTTACATGTAATGTTTTGCTTCAAGTAAATTGTAGTCTAAAATCTTCTTGATGGTGTTTTTAGTATTTGTGTGATAGTATACACATTATTAGTAATATAATTTAAAAGTTTCAGACCGACAATGAAAATTAAGTACTCTATGTAGAGCTTAGATACCAGAGAATAAAAAACCTTAGGACATATTTTTAGCTAAACTTTATAGTTTTCGAGAAAATTTGGAAGAAAAATTTAATTACATTGCCAATGACACTAATTTCATAAAAAATGGGTTAAAGAGTTTCCGAAATGCTGCAGTTTCTAGTTTGGGGAAAGGCGCCGTCTTGTAACGTCATTTCCCGGATAACCTGGGGGGTGGAGGGAAAACACCCAAATTTTTCATGTCATCTAGATCGTATACTTTGAGAATCTACATAGAAACTCTCTATACGCGGTGTTTGCTATAGAAGTATAGTGCAGGGCTATTACACCCTGTATAAATATTAGTATTTATGAAAACTTCTATCTCTATCTCAAGGAAACTTCCTGCATAATATTAAAGGTGCACTCGATTTAATTACGCATTAGTCGGACTAAAGAAATGCACACATAATAAAAATTATTTACGTTGTAACATGAGAACCGAGAACGCATTTAGTAAAATAAACATTCTTCATGACCACACTGAAGTATCCCACAATCAAAAGGATTTAACGGACCAATAATCATCTTTGCCTAAGTCTCTTAAATCTGCTTAGGTTTCAATCTCTTTACGTAATAATTTTAATAGTATTTTATAATCTAATCAAAATAATTTCTGAGTTTGAAACTAGTCTTCCTTAAAGAGTAAATATAAACATAGTGTAAAAGCTTTACTTAATTATGCAAATTCAAATAATATTTTTGAAGCAACCAAATAACCTACCTAAATGTACAGTCGTGGTCACGGGTTTTGAACAGTTTCAGGTAGTATGTAAGTAAAAGGTCACAGTCTAAGGAAAGAAACTGATGTAACCTTCGAAACTTAATCCTTTTTAATGACGTCTCTTTGTTATACTGAATAAAGAAACGTATACCGGTTGTTTTCACGTATTTTGCCAAAAATGTAAAAGATTTTATTCTTCACAATCTTCAAATATATACAACAAAAATAATCAATAACTTCTTTATAGTCGAAATATTGGATGGTTTGTATAGTAGGTAAAATAGTAATTAACTAATACAGGAAATAGGTGAAACAATACATGGATTAGAAATTTATGGCGGTATTGTTTTGCTTAACCAATACGAGCTAGTAGTTAAATTAAATTAATTTCTTTTCCGAGCTTCGGGGATTTTTGAAGAAATTCGTCAAAACTTTTAAGAAAATTTGACACGTTAGTTTTTAGATACATATTACCATTAACTTATTTTTTTAAATGCAGACCTGTAGTTTTTATTTCATTTAAAAAAAAACTTTAATGAACATGTAATACATCCAAATAAAAGTAAAAATCCAAAAATAGTATATTATGCTACTATGCTATTTGCGAAACACAAAAGGCGTTCGACTCTGTGTAGCATATACTATTTTTTCTTCAAGCGTAAAAATCAAATTCTTCAAAACCTTGCAAGTCAGTTACAAGTAGTTGATGTGGTTTTAAATTGAATTGGCAACAGCGTTAACTCTACCTTTACGTTACTTACAACTGTCAAATATGACTGTCAAACAGTATTATTTATTTGGTAGTATTAGATATTTAGGTAAAACCTAATTTCACAATTAGAAATAAATAATGTGAATGCATTTTAGAATGGTTTTGTCAAACAGTGTCTTTGTTTTTTTTATACTGAAAAAGACACGCTCAAACCAAAGCCCAATCTCCAATAATATTACAAATATTACAATACATTTTCTGTATGTTTTATTAGCGAAAAATAGTAATTACACATTTAAAAAGATCATACAAATTGTATATAAATAGAAAAACACGCTAATACTGGATGTAATATCCATTGCTTTGTATACAAGTTTCTAACCTATTAGGCATGCTATTAACGATTCGTTCACAAATGTTTGTTGTCCTCAGGGACTCCCATGACGCTGTTACGTGACGTGTTAATTCATTTGCGTTTCTTTCTCTAACGCCGTCGTTGAAATTGTTCCAATCCCTCACGCTAGCTGCCCACAAATTTTCGATTGGATTAAGATCCGGCGATTTTGCAGGCCACGGCAAAAGTTCAACTTCGATGATCTGCAAACCAATCCCGAACAATACGCGCAGTGTGAATTGTGCAATTGTCCTGGACAAAACGAAAGTTTCCATTTCGTTTTCGGGAAAAACTGCTCGTACGCTAGGAAGCATCACCTCTTCTAGTAACGTGACGTAGGATCTGGCATTAAATCTTGGTGGTGTCACTTGCACAATCTCACCAGGAAAGGATTTGCACATCCATCCCCAATATCCAACGTTGATTCGGCCGCTTCTTCTTTTTAGGGAGAACATTTTCAATGTTATACCTTGTTCCATTTCGCCTCCATAATTGAACAGGCCCATCTTGCGACGACGAATATGTTTTTTCGTCGGAAAATATGACGTTTGACCAGTCCCTGTTAATGTTTGCATGGCAAAATTCTAGTCGTCTTGCTGCATGCTCCGGTGTTAACAAAATTTTCCGAGCTGGTTGGCGGCAATGGATTCCGTTCTCGTGTAACCGACGCCTTATTGTGCGACTACTACACGGTAGTTGGAGTTGCTCTTTAACTTCGACGGATGACAGAAAACGTTGATTATCAGCAATTTCTATAATTGCGTTATCTTCGGCCTGCGTGGTAATACGTCTTGGTCCTGGCCGATGTGTAGCTAATTCTCCGAGTTCGTTACGCCGAATCCAACGTTTCACCGTTTGTCTCTAAAATAAAGAAGTGATAATATCATAGGACTCCACATCAAAAGCGAAATGTTTTATAAAGAAATTACTAATCGAATTAAACAAAATGTTTAAATAAAACTTTTATTTGAAACAAAATTACGTAAAAGAAGTATTTTTGAAAGTAAGTAAGTAATTATTTTATTCGTTCCCTTTTTACATATAATAATGAAAATAAAAGAACAACAGTATGTGAAACGAGCATAATAGGATCATAGGTTACGTCCAATTAATAAAATTGAAGATATTAGTTAATAAAGGCAAAACAAAAATTTTTGCAAACTATATTTGCCACTTTTACAATTTCTTTATAAAACGTAATTCTTTAGATGTGAAATTCTATGATCCTAGCACTTGTTTCAATTATTAACCATTGATTATTTTAAAACTTAATAGTCTTCTAATAAAATAAGGAAACACATGTTATAATAATTTTGAAAGTAAATCAGTATATTATGTGATGTGTTCCTAATTTATCTTTAATTAACGTAAATTTACTTAAAATTAAAATTTACCAAGTACTTACTGAAAGATCCACAGTTTGTGCAATTCTACTAATACTCCAACCTGCTTCAGAAAGTCCTGCGATACGTCCGCGTATTTCTAGTGAACAATCAATTTGACCGATACGCCTTGGCATTTTAATGAATAATTATTATTTCAATTATGAAAACACTTTAACCAAAAAGTAAGTACACCGTTTACGCAGTACTGCTTACAATTGACTGAATTTATAAGTAATTTTGTTTAACTACTAGCTGCGTTTATTTAGCAAAACAATACCCGTTAAATTTCTAATCCTAATCCAAGTATTGTTTCACCTATTTCCTGTCTTTATAATTAGACTATACAAACATTCCAGAATTTCGACTACAAAGAAGTTATTGTGTTAGTCATAAATTAGATATTTATGTATTATTTTGATCGATATATTTGTAGATTGCGTTAAGAAAAATCTTTTTACGTTTTTGATGAAGTACGTAAACACAACCGGCATAAGTTTCTTTTTAAACAGTATAACAAAAGAGATGCCATTAAATAGGATTAAGCTTGCAAGGTGGCCGTTATTTCCCTTAGACTGTGACCTTCTACTTACCTACTACCTGAAACTGTTCAAAACCCGTGACCACGACTGTACGTGCTTATCTACGTATACAAATGGAAATTTTGTGGTATTAATTTAATATTTTTATTGTATGTACTAATATATGTATATCCATGTATCATGTAACAAAATTAACAAAGTAAATATTGCACTGAAGGAATATTAGGTAACTAGAAGGTATGCGTACGTTTATGCGTTTGTTAAATAATCTATGGCGCAATTAAAGCAAAATGGATAAGTTGTAATAAACTGTTGTTAATTTACAAACTACAGTTGTTAAAATACCGCATAATATGCCATCATTTGGGATAGAAACTAACAAGAACACAGGTGGAATTTTCAGCAAGATTGTTCAGCAATATCGCTTCAGATAAACGCATGTTTAAATAGAAAAGTTTTGTATACCTTTATTTGAACTATTTTTTCAAATACTATATACTGTAACACGTTTAGAATACGGCATATTCGGCACGAGTAGGCGAGGCGTGACGGTTTCACGATTGCGCAGTAGCCTTTCCAAACGTGCTGGCCGACTATACTTTTTTACGACGGTGAAAGTGTGTGGACCAGCATAGTGTAACACAATTATTATATTTTATTACCAATTTTATTAAATTTACTAGTAGAAGAAGCTTTTGGTAATCCATGCTTTTCTTATGCTTGATGTAAAGGGTAAGTGTAAATTATTGAATGTTATTGAAATTAATAGATGATGTGTGTGATGCTTATTACTTTTTGTTAAATTTTTAGTTATACAGGGTAGCCAAGAAAAACGCAAAAATTTTGAAATAATTATTATAAAACCAATGAATTGTACAAAAAATTTTAATGCTCAAAATGTGTTGGTCAAGAGTGAAAAAATACATGAGAAATGTTGGAAATAAGAATAAAGTTAAAAATCACATCAGGTAAGTGCTGTCCATTGCGCCTAACACATTCATGCAATCGATTTTGAAGATTCTTGCATTGTGCGACGCAATGTATCATCTGAAATGTTGGCGACGTGTTCTTCAATCTGAGTTTTGAGGTCAATAAGATTTTTTGGTTTAGTCTGGTACACAATGACTCGCACTGCATCAATGTTTTGTGGGGTTCAAACACTCACTGCACGTCAAGGAGGTTACTTTTAAGACCAAACCAGTCTCTCTTTAAAATTCCAAACTCATGTTGATATTGCATGTAAAGAAGGAACTTGACAGCGGGAAGAAATATCATAATGGCGTTGGAACACTTGTTGTGCAGCTGTTGCACTGTCGCCATATTTGTAGTACGATCTCACGGCAACTGCAATGCTCTGCACCAATCCACTGCTCCATCTCAACTAAATGTCCGTTAGTACTTGGCGTCATGACTACCTTCTCCCACTTCTACAAGACTCACAAGTATACCAACAACAACTTCAAAATTCCCGTTTCTCTGCGCCACTCTGTATAATAAAATTTGTTACTTGCACTACTTTAACATATTTTAGTTGCAAGTTCATGTGATTAACAGCTGCTGGTCGAGAGGATGTAATATTAAAACACTTATGCAACTCTTTGTAATAATTTTTCAAATTTGTCGATTGCACTTTCAAGATAGTGAAATTTCGAATAACTTAAAAATAAACCAACACTTAATTTGTTACAATAAAAATTTACTTTTACTTTTCTACGTTAATTTTTTTCTGCTTATTACGGACCTGTCTATTTTCACTGCAAGTTTAATAAGACAAGGTCAACGTCTAAATTTAATTGAGCTTGTTTTACGTTTTTTTTTTTGGGTTGGACTGGCAACAAGGACAGTCGTGTTTTGCAAAAAAAGAAACTGCGAAAGAAAATTCTAAACACAAATGATGGATTAATCCGAAGTTGTTATAACCATCCACCTGTTGTAAAACGTAAATTACACTTAATATGTAATGATAAATTAAGCGGAATGTTGTTTAGAATGAACGTTTGCAAGTGAGCTTACTGACCTATATTTTACCACGTGGCGAATGTTCGCTTCATTGGGTTTCTTTAATTATAACAGTTTTTTTGTCCGTTTGTATTTTCATGGATTACTTTGCTTGATGTCTGCTGAGATTTGATTACGTCCAGAAATTGTGGGTTGTCTTCTAGAACCGTTCTGCTTTATGCTGTTGTAATTGAAAGGAATAACCTTTCGACCTTTACTTGTACTTAAGGAAGTGATATGCAAAAATAAAGCTATGCTGTTAATAGGTACCGAGTAGAGTTCTGTCAGGCAAGATAGCGGGACCAGCGTCTTTGGGATGTCTCGCCTTAACACCGGAAGGGCTTTCTTTAAATACTGTGCCGCTGACCTAACTAGCCATTAGTGGTTTGCTTTGCAGCTATTTTAATTTTAGAGTTTGTATCCAAACACTCCAATTACCAGTACCAAACCATTTCATAATTATAACCAGAACTATTGATGTTGAACGCTCCAAAAGGACGCCTTAATAAACGATACACGCATGTGATTTTAGTTAAGTAACTTATCTCTGGGTTTAATGTCGAAGAACTTTGTGTCGCTAGACAAATTACTTGTACTCGACGGTTTTTATCCTGTTTGTTTGTATTACTATCAAAGTAACCTTGACTGCTTTATGAAGTACGTTTAAGTCAAGGTGGTGCTTATAATTAATTTACTTATTGTTACATTTGAATCCACACGCTCTGTGTGCGTAGCTAGCGGGATAAGTTTGACGTATTATGTGTGTAACCGATTAAACAGCTCTTAAATCGATGCAACTATTTTAATTGCCTATTAACCAAAAGTTTCTGTAACAAATTGGATCAAGTATGCCTGAGAGAAAGAGATGTAGATTAATAATCCTAATAAATATCACAATGATGTTGTACAAGTTACATCAGGTGTGTTTAATTAACAATATACGTTTTCATTCATAAAGGGCACCTAAGTGAAATCAAAATCTTTAATTAATTTCTACATTGCTTCGAATTCACAATAATTAATTTATGTGTTAGTAATTTTGTGATTATTATAAAAAACTTGGTGAAATTTTGTTTAACAATTTTAATTTGACATATTTAATATTTCAGAAGATTTACAATCCCCGATAGTACAAGGAAATCTTCCTGCTTGTTCTAGTTTTTTTTGTTGAAGGATTTGACGATATCCCTGGTACATCAACTGTTGAAGTACCTTTAAACGTGGTAAAGTGAATCAAAATGATTTTTTTTGAGCATATCTGTAAATCCATCTAGTGAAAAATTTGTAAAAGTTAACCAAATTTTGTTTAAGTCCTTGGCGAATATAAGGTCTATTTATCGACATCGTACCACCCAAGAACTATCAATTTTTTAGTCTAAGTGTGATTCACTTTACCCACTTTTATGGGGGTAAAATGAATCGGGTTTAAAGTGCATTATTTATTCACTTTTATGGCACTATGAATCATTGATAATGTTTTTACAAATATAGACATCGTAACAAATACTCAAAACTACTGCAAGAAAATAAAACATATACTAATAAAATAAAAGACATTTATTCCTAAAAAGTACAAAAATATGGTATTCCTATTAAAAATATTTTTTTTCAAAATTTTTGGAAATGGTAAATAATAAAAAATATTAGAAAAATGAATCCTATTCGTTTCGTATTTTCTTTGAAAAGAGATGATCCCGGTGGTTCTGGGTTTTCTTTCGGATGATTCTGATGGTCCAGGACATTCTTTTTTTCCTGTGGAATATTCTTAATTTTAATCCAAGTCGGCGACTTCTTGCTCATCATTGCTGGGTAAAATATGTTCAATTTTTTTTTTTTTTTTTTGACGACTTTTTTGGCTCAGCATTATTAAGGAATTTATAATTAGATCAGCTCGGCGATGCTTCTTCCCTGAAGATATGTTTATTTTTTTGCTTTTTGCAGGAATTTTCCTCCAGCGTCTGTTTTGAACTGCTCAAGATAGTCCAAGCTTGCTCTGAGAATTTTTGAAGGACCCTATTAAGATTGATTGGAATCATTCCACATGCTTCAAAACCAACACGACAACTCTTTGCTGATCTAATTCCAATAAGTTTAATAGTTTTTTGACCTGCTCCGAAATACGGTTTTTTAGGAAGAACCTCCAAATATTTTTTGTTTTATCATAGTTGAAGATATTTTAGGAGGAATGTCTGCAATGTTTTTTTTAAACTTTGGAAATATTCTTCAATGACTTCACGGCTTAATTCCGCCCTTACTCGTTTAGTGTTCTCGGCGAATTTGATAGATAATGTAGGATTTTTCTTCAAGAAATACTTATACCAGTCATCTCCCGGTCGGTTATCTGTAAACCTAGTAGTTCGACCCTGTGCGTTTAAATACTGTTGAACAATGATTTTGATGTTGGTGGACCTCAAAACAGCGGTTTACCGATTAATCGGCAAACCGGTTTATAAAATCGGTTTATTGAACCGTTTTATAATTATGTTTGTTAAACCGGTTTAAGAATAGTTTCGTTGAACCGGTTTAAAAAATCGGTTTGTTGAACCGGTGTATAAAATCGATTCGTTACGTCATTTAATAAAATCGTATAATTGAACTGCTTTTAAAACCTCTGTTTGTTGAACCGTGTTGAACTTATGTGGTTTTTGAATTTAAAAACGGTGATTTTTAAACCGGTTTGGAAACCGCGGTTTGGTAAACCGGTTTATAAACCATGTTTTTCAAACGGTTTAAAACTGCGGTTTGATGAGCCTGTTTAAAAACACGATATATTAAGGCGGTTTAAAAGCCGAGGTTTGTTGAACCGGTTTATCGATAAACCGTCTTTGTAAAACCGGTTAGCCGGTTTTCTTTTTTCGGCGGTTTCTGCCATTACTAGTAATTACCCTATATTTAGTTTTCATTCAAATTGATTAATTTTACTTCTTTAAACATGTATTGAAATAAGAAAGCAATATAAATAAAAGTTATATAAATTTTTCTAATTTTCGTTTCGAAATGTCGTTCCTCAATAGTCAAACAATCTATAATACTATGATACCAAAAGTAAAAGTGGAGCTGGAGTTCCCAGAAGAAAACCATTCCGTAACATATGAAAACAACAAAAAATTGATGTATCGTATTGAACTTACATTAACCGCACTTCAGCAGCTGAGCACACCAAGACGTTGTCTTATCACCAAACAAACTAATAGTAAGGTTCAAATCGTTCGAAACGACAGTCGCAACCTGGCGACACTCGCAAATATGGAATTTAAACAATTTACGCTATTTTTATATTTTTAGGTCCACAGGTTTATAAATTCTTACAAAAGATACTTGATCTTCCAATAGATGCTTGCAGCCAACAATGCCACACTGTATAAATCTGTTTAGAGCTGCATAATATGTTTTGATAAAATGTCTTTAACTCAAATTTACATTATTATATAAGGCAAGATAGGATAATTGATTAAGTGACGGTGACATGGTCAACAAAAATTTAAAGTAGCTTACAATGCTACTGTAATGATCAAACAATTGGAAACAACCAATAGGGTATTTTTGTCAAATCTGATCTTTCGGTATTTTATACTTGTGTCAGATGTCAGACCTGAACCGTGTATGATAAGCAGTGTATTGGGACCTAGGGAGTTAACTAAATATCACTTTCATTTAAAATAAATTTTATTAAATGTGTGACAAAATTCAAAAAAGTGGGTTTAAATGTAAATGATTTATTTCTGATATTATGCTTAACTATCGAAGCTTTTAGGCGTTACATAAGACCCTTTTTTTTTTGTCAATGTTAGATTATAAGTTTCTTTAAAGATCGACAATGAAAGGAAATATTATTGGACGAGTGTTTGGTAACTTTATTAATACACATAAGCGTGTTAGGTAATCTTGCGTTTAGCCCAAATCTTTTGAATACTAGAATGAAAACTAATCGTAAGAAAAAGCCCCCATAAGGCTCATGATGGGCATACACTAAGGTATCAAAGTTTGATTATTTGCTCGCTTAAATGACATTTTAGACATTGACCCTAAACACTTTTTGGCCAGCAAACTTTTAGTACGGTTTTTAGGGTGTTTTTTTTCTGACAGTTTTTTATTTAGCTATTTCTCTCAATTTTTAAAAAAATCATTTAGCATTTAAATTTGCTATTACAATTAATAAAACGACCATTTTAAAAACCGTTTGTTACGGTTTATTTGTAGACAATAAAATAAATATATAGCAGTGCTAGATAACCGCCGCAGCTCTTTTTAGTCGGAAGTGGTCGTGGGTGGATTGAAAATCGTTCACGAACAAGGCCTCTACACTGCTCGGAAAATTTATAAATCGCCACTTAGAATTAGTAAAAAATATCTAGAGCCCCTAGGTACTCATAGATACAGTAATGTACATTGTATGTATATTGCTTTATCGGCTAGAGTTCAATTTAACACATCGAGAAACACATAAACATACCAATAGACAATATCAAATAAAGTCAATAGCATATATTGTTATCAAATACTAATCATGCACAAGAGCAAGTTAAAAATACAAATATAAATTCAAAGCGCAACGCCCCCAAATATGTTAGCAAACACTGATGAATTTCCTACACGTGATTCGCACGACAAAATATGGTTCTAAAGGTACTAATAACAATTACGACGAGTACCGGACCGTAGCCAATTATTTAAATAAGTTCAAAGCGCACATAACTAATTGTACTTAATGAATCCTTTGAGTTTACATAAGGATAAGAATAGGCGCCAAAAAGGTACGTTGTTAAACTTTCAACCACGATACAAATACATATAACGCGACAAAATTAATTAATGACATGTATAAAGAAACTTAGCTCGTGTAACTAGGAAGTCTTCCGTGTTTGACAGTTAATCGGTAGAGATAACAGCTCTCGTATCCAAATCTAGTATTTGAGTATCCACGAAGAAAAGCAAACCAAACTGGACGCCACTGATAACAGTTGCTGGGCTACACCAATGATTAGATAACCGGCTTATCTTGAGTGGTGGCCTTGACAATACGATGGCCTCCAAGGAAGTTGATTAACCATATAAGAATAGTTGACTTTGTAATTAGTTTACTAAGTTTTCCAGTAAATTTCAACGGTGGTGTGATATCCACTTCGATAGGTTATAATTTTTGATTATTAATATTGCCAGTACAACCCTCATCCAATATCGATCGACTAATTCAAACGGAGTACTTCAACTAAAACGACCAAAACCAAAAGGAAACACCCAACAAAAAAAAAAAGGTGCACTAGAATCGTAACCAAAAATTTATTCCCTAATTAGAAAGACGATTTTACTTCACTTGCTATTATTAAGCACGTGTCCAATTGTTCAACTTTTAGACAGCATTTTCCAAGTACACCCTTTCACAACGAAGATTTAACAGGAAAAGAACGTATCATTTTTGCGAGCCGACGAGGTGTCAATTTTATAATACACGGATACCAAATCGAACAGGTAACTCTAAACAGATAAAATCCCCCAACTGCCCAATATAAGAATGCATATTCAGACGCATTAGCATAAACACGACGGCCTATACTGTAGGGAAAAATTCTCAATAAACCAATTATTTAGAAAATAATCCCGTCACACGTTTTTTAAAAATGACTAAAATCCTCTATTTATAAAGTCAATTCATAAAATCGACTTTAAGAATCGTTTTTTAATAGACTTTAAGAAGCGATTTTAAAAATATATTTAAAACCAATTTTAGGAATTGACTTAAGTGTCGATTTTAAAATCGATTTAAAACCGATTTTAAACATATATAAGTCGACTATGATTAACTGTCGATTAACCGATTAATCGATTTTGTTGCAACCACTACTAAAATTGCCGCATTATTAAAGATGCACATTGATATTCATACAAAATAATTAATTACAATTGCGGATTAATTAAAAATGAAAATTTCACATTTATCTAATTGTAATTTAGAGTAAACTTCAGAATGACCTTTACGTACCTAACGCACTTCAAATAATTACATTCTAAATAACGTCAAAGTGTCAACAACACAACCAAAATTAGTATAAATGTAACGTAACAGAAACACGGAATTTTCACATTTTAGTAAATAAAACCAGAAGTTCCAAAATCACATTAAATAAATAGAAAATGTCAAAGAGCTATATTATAGTTGTTAGGTTAATATTGAAAGTGGCTTTTTGTCTTTTCTAAAACGTAATTATTTCTATTGTATTTAGAACAATAAACTTTATTATGCATATCTGCCATTTTTCTCTTTTTTTTAAAGATTACAATTATCTTGCGTTAAATCGTAAAAAGAACCGAGCAATGTAGTTCCTTAATATTTAAACAAGATTTGTTTTACACACGTTAAGTTAGATACGTAGATAAGAACAATCGTGGAAATGGGTTTTAAACGTTTAATTTAGTTCGTAAGATGAATAGCTTTATAAATGATTTAGTATTCGTAATTTTCGTAGTGGTAGTAAATTCAATTTCCTTTTAACATTTTTTTTATTGTTCGAATTTAACGTATGCCACGGTGTAGCTACATTAACTTCCCGTAAGCTACGTGCTGTGCATAAAAATTTATGTAACGTTTTATTTTTCAGTCATAATCAGCATTTGCATATTTTTCTGAATTTGTTATAAAAAGAAAAATTACATAACAAGGCTATGGATTAAATGTTGTTTGGTGTTTTTCATGGTATTGGGGCCGCTGTTGATTTTTATGGTTTTTTTATTTGATATACAAGTTGTTCAATTTTAATGGCGACACTCTAGGTTAGTACAAAAAATTAAAATAACAATATTTAAGATGAGTTACATTTAGATCTACTGTTAAAACTGTGACGGCAATTTTGGCGTTAGGTATAGCGGTTCATTTAATTATAATTTCAAATAAAATGTATTTAAAAAGTACAACTCCTGATGAAGAAGTATTGTCTGGAGGGAACAAAATGTAACACAATCGAGAGAACATTTATGGAACACTTACGTAATATCTATATAAGCAAACTAAAATACATATATTCATGTGATGGTTGCATAATGAATGGGATGTAGTTACTGTATGAGCTTGTAATAGAACTTTCAATCAATGATAAATAATTTGTGTACGCTAAGGTCAACTGAAGATAAATTTCAATTCGTAAGTGAATGATCAATTTTTGTAACCAACGGAACTAGCAAAAACCAAAAGTTCTATTAAAACTAGATTCGTTTTTATAATGTATTATGCATAAATAGTGATGAATTGACTGCTGTGTTTTTTTTAATTGTGATTAAGATAAAAATATTACGATCATCTACTATGTGTTTTTAGTAAAAATCGTTAAAGAGGTCAGAAACGGATAACAAAATTTGATAAGAGTTGTGAAAGTTAATGGATTCTCTTTATAAGCAACAGTTCAAAATTCTCTAATCTTTAAACCCAAATTCAATTGTCCATAACAATTACAAAAAGTTAGATAACTTTACTAAGATTGTTTCTAACGATGTTAGAGTAACTGAACATATATGTTAGATCAGTTGTATCCGGTTAACTTCACTTTCTTATTGCTTACACGTTGGCAAATGTTGGCCAAAATGCAACTATTTATAGAAAAAAAAAAAATCAGAAGAAAATTGTAATACTTTTTATTTTTGTAAGCAATTTAATGGACTGTATTTATTATTATTTATTTTACATAAGAAAACTTCTTATGATTGAATACTTATTTTTTTATATTTTGACAACATTTTTTATTTTATTTTTAAAAAATATGTCGCCATCAATTATTTTTAATTTTAAAATACTACATAAACAATTCAACATTTAATGGGAGTAGATGAACTTAGTCTTCCAACTTAGTACTACTTAGTACTAAGTCGAAGCAACATTTGTCAAAGTTTGAAGCCACATTTGTCGAAGTGAAAGCCATTGTTCTGTTAAATTTTGTCTAGGAAACAAACACGTATTCTACAGTACTTAGACCATGTATTAGTTTTCTGGTGTCTGCTGTGTGGTTGGGTCGCAATTTTTTTATTTGATTTTTTAGTCGCATTAGGTGGTTGTTTGTAAGTCTTGCTGTTGCATCGGTTTCTACAATCATAACAAAAGTAACTAGTTTTGTTGGTGTAGCTGTAACGTCTTCTGTAATAGTGTTAGGTATACCTACTAATACTGAAGATAGTACCTCTGTCAATAAGGAATGTTAGCAATACAATGCTTGTTTTAGTTGTCGATGAAATCGTACCACTAAATCGTTGGTTTGAGAATGGTAACATATGGTTTAATCTCTTTCCATGTCAGTAATTAATAGTAGTTTATAAAACGATTGTAACGTTAAGCTGGTAATTCTCGCCGAAAATCAAAACAAAATATTAAAATAGCGATCCAGTCGTATAGGCAACCTTTCATGCATATGCTATCCAAAACCCCTTCCCGTACGGTTTTTTTTGAGGATTATTGTTTTTCTAATCGATAGACGTCGATTTCCGTTTTCTGTTATTGATCTTCTTGATGGTTACGCCATTTTCGTGAAGAACCTTGCTCGCGACTAGCCATTTTATATTAGTGCCATCGGTGTATTTTGGGGTCGTTTTTCCTCACAATTGTAAAAGTCCAGTAAAGGAAAAAACCAAAGCTTTGCCGTGAAAAGGAATTTCGAAATTTATGACAAAGCGTACTTCAGGTAATGAAAGATTATATACAAAGCTTTCATAATTGTAATACACACCTTGGTTTTACAGAAGGTTTTCTCTTCTACTTTTTTTTGTTTTTTATTTGTTACTACGGATTTTCTAGATACGATACTTGGAATTGCTACATTGCGAAGCTGTCAATCTCCTCCGTTGGTACCCTGTCTGCTAAAGATGGATGCTTATCAGAAAAACTGGTGGAATCAATATAACACTGGAAAATTTTTATTGGTACTAACTAGACTATCCTGGGTTACTCAGTCATTATCGAATTCGGCAGATTTCTACAATAAAGGTCTAATTGTTTCTTTATTATTCCGTGAGTGCCGCATCTCAACAAATATACATTAAACGCAAGCAATCGAACATTGCCAATATCAATGTGCTTTCGGAAATTCAATTTCGTGCTTTAGAATTTTTAATTTGAAACTTACTTAAATTGCACTATACGCTTTTAAGGATTTGTGTTTATTTTATGTCCTCAGCAAACCTTCTTGAAAGAGTATTGTATGTTTAAATCAACAAGCCACCACTTGCTGGCTTCTTTTATCGCCACATGGTTACAAATGGATCTATTCATAATTTGTTGTCCGTGTAATTTTAAACAAGTTCAAAGATATAATTTCATAGTGAAATTTTTGTTCTCTTACACGACTCAAGTTGAACATTTGTTTTGTAGATTAGACATGAGTATTTATAATAAATATTCTGGGTTAAAAAACACTAGCCTACAGTCACATACACATTTAACTACGCCAATTAACCAGTGCCACACTGTGTATGATCAGATTGTAAATTTGTCTGATAATTTTGAACTAATGTGTGATATGATTACTGTGATAACTATAACTTATTTTTCATCTTTAATGTTTAATTGAATATAATATGTTTAATCGTGATTTGAGTTTTCTGTCCTGAATTATTACGATTTCTACTTTTGTGCGGATACCCATGGGTTACAAAATACTTTCGCACAAGTTTCATATTGTGTTTTTGGTATATGTATGCGATTTCTTTATTCAGTTCATTTATACCAAAGTTCCTCTACAGAGTTTAACACTAGTTCTTTGACAAAATTGTACTATCTTAGTGCTTGTAGTTCTTCATCTTCTGTCTGTGCTTTTGTTAATAATTCAAAGTTCACCTAAAACTTGCAACAGCATGAATGCGGGACTTATGTATATATCCCTTGATATATACGATGTTGGTGGTGGTATAAAGTACAACTGTCTACATTACCGCAGGAAACATTTGTCCATTTTTTGTTCTTTAGAACATGTTTAAAATGATATCAAAAAGAAGGAAATAAATTTGGCCTGTGTTTTATCTTGTTGTTGCAGTACTTCTCACAATGAGGTGTCAGATGAATCAATTATGACGGAAAGTGATTTTAAACACACGTGTGTCAATAAAGGATTATCAACACACGTGTGTTTCAAGAAGTTAAAGTTATCGCTTAGATAACACTATGCACTGTAACACTCACAAGTCGTTACAGTTAATTGTTGGCATTTTCTTAGTTTTATACTGTTCATACATGTCCATGTTATACACGAGATGTCGTTAGACACACATTTTACGTATAATTTCCTATAATAGTTCAAACAATGGAATCTGCGTTTCTACAGCATTTATTGAGATTTGAATATATTGAAGACAGCCCTTTCCTCACAACAAAATTTTAAACGTTCGACGTATGAACATTAAAGAGCTGAGCTAGCACAACTAAAATTAACGTTAGCACACCTTTAAAAACAGGGTTACTGAGGTTTGAATCTGGAAGGGCTAAGGCGACCTAAACCCTCCCATAAAAATGATAATTAACATAACTTTAGTTGTGCTAGCCTGTGCTACTTTAGCTCTTTAGTGTTGAAACATCAAAAGTTCAAAATTTTGTTGTGGGGGGTTGGTTTCCTAAATGCAACTCTCAATAAATCCGTTAGTAAAGGTGTGCTAGCTACTCTCTTTCGTGTGCAAACGTCAAAAACTTGATTTTTTGTGGGAAGGGGCTACGACCGAGCTCTAATGCCTTCATATTTTTCATCCGTTGCTTACGATGTTGGCAAATAATGTACAAAATCTTTAAATCAAAACCCAATTGTAGATAGTTCTACTATTAAAATTAACTTGATTTTAGTTATCCCGCTGAAGGACCAATGTTTAATCGATTCAATGGACAGTATTCTGTCATTGTAGATTTTACATAAGAGAACTTTTTTAAATTATAATTGGACACATATTTTTTTTATTTTCACATCAGTATTATGTCGTTATCGTTGCTTTTAATTTTAAAAGTACATAGTTTCCATACAGTCGTCTGGATTACTATTAGTACTTCAATATTAATTCAAAGGTATTGGTTGTTAGAATTTGTATTAAAAATATTTAAATGATGATTAATTTTAAACATACTGTTTGTTTTAATGAAATTTTTAGATACAATTTAATTTCAATAACTTATGCAATATATCAATTATTAAAATAATAAATAATAAAAAAGCTAGGTCATTTCGTTTTCTCTGATTATTTGGCAGTAACTTTAATTTTCAAAAAATTTTGTCAATTTAAAAAGGGTCAAAAGGGTGAATTTATTTATATTTTCTGCATATATGATCACGTTGGTAATTTATGTTTAAACCACCTTGTTTAAAATGAAAGTAGAAAACTTTATCCAAAATCTTCAACTTGCTTAAATATTAAAATTTGCAATAACTTGTAAGTTATTCATTTGAATTCATTTAGTAAAGTCTATTCTTTAAATTATACAATTTTAACTTGAAATTACCTAAATTATTTTTTTATCGTCGTTGTCATTGTACAAAGTTAAGTTTTTAATTGCAATCAATAATTCATTTTATTGTCGACCCAAAAAGAAAATGAAATTAGGATATACGACTCTATAATTGGTATGAACAAATTATACGAACGATTACATTATCGTAAATAAAATTAAAAGCGTAATTAATCCGAAAATTTGCAATTTGGTGTAAATTTAAAGCATTACTTTTCGTTTTTAGTAAGCTTTAAATAACAGCGTTTTAAAAAAGTACAGTAAAATAAAAAAAATACTTTATTCTTATTTTTCTTTCATTATTGTCTAGCAATTAAAATTATTAAGCTTTGAAAAACTTTTCCACTATTTCCAGACGTCAAAAAAATTTCCATTTCTAATTTAAAACAGATGAAAAACCATAGAAATGTTCGTGATTTAATAATTCTTATTCATAAGCACTGTCCAATTAAAAACAAACCCCATTATGATGAAAATAATTGTCATATGTCACACAAATCACCAAAAGTGACGGCCTTTTAAAAGTTATTGATTTTCAAATTTTTAATCACGCATGATTTGTATTTCAAATATTTGGGTTAAAAGCTTTCGGAGAATCTACTCTGAGAATTAAATTCAGACACCCAAGCACAGATAGTAATAAAATTCTGAAGTTATACAGGGTGTAACTAAATAAACGGGAAAAATGTAAGTGATGATTATTTGTCCAAAAATAATTTGGGACTTTAATATAAAAAAATTCATACAAGCAACTCTTGCTTGAGTTACAATGTGAAAAAAAAGTTGCAAAATTAGAAATGAGCAAAAAATTTATTTCTATTAAAAAAGCATTAAATGAATATTTTGTGGTATTCTCGTATAGTTTCAAAAAGCTAAATTTGTTTTGTACTCGTATTTTATTATTTAAAAATTCATCTTAGATTGGTTCATTCTTTCTAAAAAATAAAGGTTTCTTGTATTTTTTTCGTAGGTTCAGCCATTTTTGAGAAAAAAAATTTATCAAGTATATTGTATGAATCATGTACGCCTCGACCTAGAGTCATTAATAATGGCTGAAAGTGGTCATTTTTACCACTTAATTTAATTTTATTTAATAATTTATAATTCATTTATAGTTAAATAACGTTTCCACAGCCGCCTACTAGATAAATTCGACTAAAATTCTAACCTACGTAATTCATACGATGTACTTAATAAATCATTTTTTGCTCAAAAATGGTTGACCCTACAAAAAAAATACAAGACACCTTATTTGATTATTAAATAATCAAATATAAAGAGAAAAAATAAATGTTAAGGGTAGATATTTCTCTCTCTTAAAACCGTACGATAATACTCCAAAAATACTCATTCAATTCTTTTTCAATAACAAAAAATGTTTAAATTTTGAAACTTTTTGTTTTCAAGAAAAAAATTAAAACCCACTTTTTTGCGCTATTTTTAAGGAACAGTAACTAAGCAGTGATTGCTCATACATTTTCTTTTATATGAAAGACCAACATTATTTTTTCACAATTATTTATTTACACCCTGTATAGTATTATTAACGCGACAAATTATCTTATACTAGGAAACAACCATATTTTTTAATACAAATGCTTAGAATTGCACAAACTTAGTTTACATTGAATCCACATTGTTTCTAATTGGATACTGGCTACCAACTTCTAGAAATCGTAATTAAATTTCTTTGCGCAAAAATGGGTTTCGACGTCTTTGCGATGTAAAAAAGGGTTGATGTTGATTTGCAAGAATGCCATTAAAACAGTTTAAAATAAGTGGAAAATAATTGTGAAATCGGGGTGGTAAAAAATAGTATTTTATGTTGTAAGGACGAAAAACAAATGTTTCGGACGATTTGCCATTATTACCAAAAATCATACATTATTTTTTATTCGTTTGCATAAAATTCAAAAAAATTCTAAAATATTGTTAAATGACACCCCCAAGTTATCAAGTTTTCTTGATAATTTCATTGTAATCAATATGCCATGAAATTATTTTTCATATAATTAGTAATTATTATTTTAAGCTTGGATGGTATTTGGGTAATTATCACCATATTCGTTAAAAGTAGTGTTGTTGAATCTATAGCTCTCCTTGTTAATTAGTTAATGTTTCAAATAATATAAAAAATAAACAAATTTAGTTATTTTAATAATTTTGACTCTAGCTACAACAATGTTTCATGAAAAGATGTAGTTTTCGTCTAGAGATTCAAACTGGGAAAGAATTGTTAGTGAAACAATTAAATAAAAATAATATTTAAATTATTGTAATTTTAAAATGAACTTATAATTTATGAGTTGGTTTAGATTTTTATCTATGTTTTGAAACTGTTATGTTGTAACCTTTTCCATTAATGTATTGTGTTGCGTTTGTGGTGTTTAGGGTGTGTTACTCTAAACACCGGTTTGGGATCAGAAAAAGGGGTACGGTCGATTAGAATTCAGCAGCGTTTATTATAGTACATAGCGTAGTCGAACTATACTAATTCTAATGAGAATCGAAACGTTGTTGTCAGCATGTAGTAATCGGCGTACTACGTGCTATGCGATGTCACCAGATATTCCGGTGTTGTGTGTCGTGCGGAAAACGGTGGCCTAGAAGGAGTTGCACCGATGAATTTAAGCTTCGGCCGGTCTTCACTTGATGATAGCGCGGTGTTTTGTTGTTGTTTCGATGCCTTCATTATTCGGTTGGAACTGCACCTCGTTGAGTACCGAACTGAACTGATGAAACGAACTGTTGAACCGTACTTTGCCGAACTGCCGAAATGCCGGACCGTCGAACTGAATTGTGTTGTTGTACCTACTTCGTTTTATTCATGCAAAGTAGGTTAGTGTGCAATAAGCAAGGCCGTTACGAAAGCTGAGTTTGCATTTGCTTACTTGCAATTGTTTGTTATTGTTTCCGCGTTTACTACATACGTAATACGCGGATGTAGAATTAGTTAGAATAGGGTTGCGATGTCAACCCTACAGTTTAATTGTCTCTCTCCTCAAAGAAGAACGAATCATTTAAATAAATACTAGTCGATTTGGTTTTTAAATGCTTTTATGAAATAACAATAACGTAATGTGGATGAAATAAAATAAAACAGACTAAGAAAAGACGAAGTGAAAGAATACGCAGAAAAGACCTGTCCATTTATTTTTGGAGTATTAGGAAAGATTTTAATTAGATACGTGTAAAACTTTAACACCTCACAAAAATTCTTCTACTAGGGCAGAGAGCGCAACCCGCAAGCACATGAGAGTCGCATCTTTTAGATAAAATAAAAATAAAAACACACACCTAGTGAACCAAAATTAAACGATAACTAACTATTGATATTTAATTTGTTTAACGTGTGGGTTGACATCGCAACCCCATTCTAACCAATACTACATCCGCGTATTACGTATGTAGTAAACGCGGAAACAATAACAAACAATTGCAAGTAAGTAAAATGCAAACTCAGCTTTTGTAAAGGCCTCGTTTATTAAGCACACTAACCTACTTCGCATGTATAAAACAAAGTAGGGTACAACAACACAATTCAGTTTAACGGTTCGGCAGTTCGGCAAAGAAGTGCGGTTCAACAGTTCGTCTCATCAGTTCAGTTGGTACTCAACTAGGTGCAGTTCTAACCAAATAATGAGGGCAGCCGAAACAACAACAAGTAACCGCGCCATCATCAAGTGAAGACCGGCCGAAGCTCGAGTCCATCGGTGCAACTCCTTCTGGGCCACCGTTTTCGGCACGACACTCAACCCGGAATATCAGGTGACATTGCATAGCACGTAGTACGCCGATTACTACATGCTGACAACAACGTTTCTATTCATCATTAGAATTAGTATAGCTCGACTACGCTATGTACAATAATAAACTCTGCTGAATTCTAATCGAACGTACCCTTTCTCTGATCCCAAACCGGTGTTTAGAGTAATACACCCTAAATACCACAGTGGTAACCCCCGACGTGATTAAATCAGAGGAAGACCCCGACGAATGCAAGAAAAATGGGTGGCTCAGAATCAAAAGAAGAAATAATCGTGCAAAACGCAAATGGTAGCGCAACAGCCAATTTGACCACCGCCAATACGCTCCACACAATTACCATAGTTCTACTCGTCCTCATTATCATACGTTTTGCCGCAAAGGACCTTTGTGCACTTCACAAAAGAAAGATAACCCGTGCAGCCACCAAGATCCAAGCAACATAACAACAGGTATAAGCGCAATTTTTTTTTTATACCTACACAACGAAGATGAAAGGAAAGACGTCCTCCACGCACACTGCGACAGCTATCAACGCCACAACCCCCACGACACCCGCCAAACCCAAATTGTGTTGTTGTACCTACTTCGTTTTATACATGCGAAGTAGGTTAGTGTGCTTAATAAGCAAGGCCGTTACAAAACTGAGTTTGCATTTGCCTAACTTGCAATTGTTTGTTATTGTTTCCGCGTTTACTAGATACGTAATACGCGGATGTAGAATTGGTCAGAATGGGTTTGCAATGTCAATCCCACAAAACCAACGTTTTGTGCAACAAATGTGCACTTTTGTAGGCCTCTATTTATTTCAAAATGAAATACATGTAAAAATAAGTAAGACACTAATACATCATACTTTAAATACATTAATCTAAGTATAGGTGATTAACTTGTCCAACTTACTTAAAACAAAGAAATGGTCCGCCACTTAATAGTTATTTAACAAGCAAGTGTATTAATAGGTCGACTAACAATCGATATATATTTTAAAACGTGAGCGAAGCGTTTAATTTAAGAGTTAGTAACACACTTTTCCGTCCTACTTTGTAATTTTAATAAAATTATAATTTAATAATTTTAAAGAAGATATGCTATTGTAAACGCACCTTTAGAATGTACTGTTTTGTGAACTCACCACAATTTTTGAATTATATAACATAACCTAACTTCATTGTTTCTACTATTTTGTTAATTTTTTGGTTTTGATCATTCTTTACCTTTTAGTCCTTTGTATGGCTATTTGCCAACAGTATTTTAATCAAGGTCACTAATTTGGTCGAGAATTGAGATATTCTATTCCAATTGTTGCGTCAAAATACGATAGTTTTAATCACAGCAAAAGAAGGTGTATTAAATTTTTTTGTGAGAACGGATGGCGTTTAATCCAAATAATTATGCACCTACAAAGACCACACTAGATAATTTTAATAATGTCTTGTCACATCATACTGAACAAAGTTATTCATTTATATTCCTACTGTGTGCAAGTGGTTTACCAACTTATTGAGACAGAATTGATTATCCTGCATGTGTTCAATAGTAGCAATGGTTCTGCAACATATTATCGGAGACATATTAACTTAAGATTCTTTAACGATGAAGCTTGGTTTCACTTTAATAGCTTTGTTATTTCACACAACATGCGCATGTAGAGTTTATAAAAAAAAAACCTTTGTTAAAGTAGATCTACTATACCTTCAAGAGATATTTTTAGGACGGAAAGTTTATCGGGCCATTCCTTTTGAATAGTTATAGTTATAGTTTTGACTTTTCTTATAGCCCTACTTGAAGAATTTAACTTGTGAACAATATTGAAGAAATGCGTGAAACAATAGTTTGTAAAATAAATAAGCTAAAAAACACCCTTAAATGCTATTAAGTGTTATCATCGGAATGCTGCGTATAGTACAAAAATTTCTCAAAGTTTGTGTGAACAAATTGAAGATTTATTACAACTGTAGATTAATGTCAATTTGTTATTATTAAAATTTGCTTTGCAACAAATTATGGCAGATTTTTTATTTATATTTTCATATTGTAGTTGAATGACAGTTATCACATAAGTTATATAAAATGTTCATTAATAGATGTCATTAACAATCAATTTTGTTTACATTAATGTAAGTCATAAATGCATGGTTGACGAAAATTAATTTTCAATTAACGTACCTACTTCAATAATTGAAATTGTTGTGAATTTGAGGTAACAATACACAAGATTTTACGTACCACACCTAATCAATTAACGGCAATTTTTTCATGAATCAATCAATCAACCATCAATGTGGCCAAATCCAAAGAAAGTCTTTACACTTGTGTTCCATTTTGTCTCAGTAAGTTGTCAAAAAACCTAAAGATCTCTATCTTAAAAAGTATGATACAAGAAAGTCTTAATTATATCGATTGCAGAAGAAAAATATAGAAAATCAAATTTTAAAAATTAGTAAAATTCTAAATTGAACTTTAGAAAATTCTTAAAATAACGTTAAAAATATTATATTATATTTAAAAATTATTTTTAATAAATTCAAGATTATCTAAGAAAAATTCAGCCAGAATTGGATAGAGTGGTGAAGCAAACGGTAGTCTTTTATTATTTTTAAATTGATTATTAAATTTAAAAAACTTTAATCTTAACACCATTTTTAAAGTTGTCATGTCTGAACATTACATAGGTCTCTGAGAAAATGCAACATACAACCTTTTAATCTTTCCTATAATAAAATTTATTTGATTCATTAATGATGTGAATATTTGTATTGACATATACGCTATAGTAACTTTCAGTAATTTGTTGATGTTAGAAAAGAGAGAAAGTATATTCGATTTCATGAAATGTTGTAACGATGCGTTTTATTTTTAAATTTTGCACAGTCACTAAATTAATTAAAGTAATTAATTTTAGTATAAGGCCAACTTCGTTATGTATTTAACTGTTATTAATGTGTTACGTATTATCAATTGTGAACCGAAAGCAAAGTACAATAACCCCTCTTAAGCTTTCGTGCGCACGCAGTCTCCTCCCATAAGCTAGTTGTTCCATTTAAGCTAGGCTTTATAAAAGCGTGAGCTCTTGCGTTAAACAGGAAGTTAGTGCCGAATACTTGTTCCGCCTGGTCCTGCCGTAAAAACCAAGTAAGTCTGTTATAGACTTATATCTTAATATAGATTTCTTAAAGTGGAGGGAAGAAATAGAGTCACTACCCTTGATTCAATGTGCCGACGTTTCGCCCGACGTATGCGGGCTTCTTCAAGGCTTCTTGAAATTTAGAGCGTGACAGTCACATTTAACATAATTTTAAAAACCAACAAAATTATACACTAAATTAATCACCAAGATTAACAGCGGTCACAAATTAAAAGTTCATAAATTAAATAAATAAATTAAAACTGTTCTTTTCCTATCCGTCTGTTGTATTTAGAGTGACGCATTTTCGCGCCTTGAATACACCACCCAAGAAATTGCCCGGGTCGATATAGCGCATTTTTGTGTGTCGACTCGGTCACTCACACTACCTATGTATCATTGTATCTCATCCCTATAGTAACCGCCGCTCTGCTTACATTACCGAAATCCTCACCCATATAACCGTCAAATCCGCTGACTGTTTTGGGTTGCATGGTATGTGCTTTACTTCAATAAATTCTGTCTTGTGTTTGTGAAACTAATAGTATCTGGTTTTTGTTAAATAGGGGAGTCTTGAGTTTTAGTGTATTCTCTTTATTTCTCCGAACTGTTTCCCGTTAGACGACCAGGACACTGGAATTTTTAACCTCCACTGTAGCTGCCCGACAAGCAAACGGTGAGTAAACTTCGTCATTAAATCTGGCGTCTGACATCGGTCCGCTTTACAGAAACTAACCGAATTGGGAAGCAAGCGTCACAATGTTCTTCAACGATTTCCATAAATCCGTTCAATGCTAGAAGTTCCAATTTCAACAATTTACGACAATGCTAAAGCAAATTGTCTTTTGAAAGCGGGTGAATTTTTCGACATTAGCTATTTTAATCTTTTTTAAGCCGGTTTCTTTTATTAAAATTTGAGAGTTCAACGCAGTCAAAATTTTCTACGTCCCAGGCAATTGGTAAATTGAACAATCGTAGGATGTTTTGATCGGGTGATACACTATCATAAGGGTTTGCACACTGGATAACTCCCATAATGTGAAGAGTATGTAAATCATCTGTTGTGTTGACGTTGGGGTCTGAAATTACAGCATACGGTATCGCATATTCTATTCCATTTTTTTCAACAGAGCCACAATTTCACAATTATTTCGTGTAATAAAATTTGTAGATATTGTAGGAATGACAAAAGAACCTCAGATAGTGGATATTTTGACGTATCGTAGTTTTGTGAACGGATTTGCTTTAAAATAAGAACAGTTCATCTACAACTTGAGCCGTTTGTCTTCAGAATAAAATTTTTTATTGTTGTGTTAGTTATCCTGCAATAGTATATATTTAGAAAGCAAATGATTGATTTAATGAAAAGAATATTATTGCCACATGTCTTCATAAACCGTGATTCAATCGTCTTCAGATTTGGACGACATTCACACTCTATTTGGTTTGTAAGGTCATCGAGGAAGAATTTTCAAAAACTTGTCACTACATACAAAACATTGTCTTTTGAAATTGAAACTTAGGGTAACAGATCGACGTGACGTTAAACCTGCGACTAGGGGTGAGTTAACTTCTTTATTAATGTACGTGACAATCAGTTTTTTTGTTGTTGTAGAGTACCTGAAAAGCGATATGTACCGTCACTGACGACGATGTTTTCAAAAATTGTTTAAATTAAAAAAATATTGAATTGTAATTCGAGACATTTAAACTTGTTTAAACTTTAATTCTAGAGCTTGAGTTTGCTAATTAAAATTAACGATCTTATTATGATGCATGCACGAAAAAATCTAATTAACTCTTGTAACATTACTCAATACGATGACGCTTTAGCCCATAGTAAAGATATCGTCGCGTCATAGAGATTAGCTTCTTCTTGAACGTTTCTCCCACTGTCTTTTTCACCGTCTTTCGTTTCTCCTCTTCCCGCTTCAAATACAGAAAGAATGATAACTAATAAGTATGAAATGCGAATGTTTTCCTCAGTTTGACAACTTTTTAAGAATTGTTCTTAGAAACTCCTCCACCTTTAATTGTGGCTTCTCAATTAATTATTGAGCTTTTCTTTAGAAGTTATGCTTCTGAGGATAAGTCATCAATCATAACCATAAATTTTTTGTTTGCCGATGTTTCGACCGGAAAAGTCCGGTCGTTATCGAAGCATTTAAATATAAAATCAACTGGATGACAGCTTTTATTAGCAAATTTAGTAGATGTTTACTAGATTTTCTAATAAAACCTGTCACCCAGTTGACCATTACCTCGATAAACACCAGACGTTTCCGGTTGAAACGTCGGCAAACAAAAACTTTATGGTTATGATTAATGACTCATCCTCAGAAGCTTAACTTGTAAAAATACCCTAATAATTGACTGTGAAGCCACAATTAATATAAATCTCTAGAGTCCACAGTTAAGAATATGTCCTGTATCTTTCTTAACCCTCTGTTATAATTATTGACCGGCGCCTGAACCTAAATACTGTTTTTAGCAATACAACTGAAACAAAGTGTTTGAG
>JALBCR010000143.1:0-101057 GCA_030710515.1 Abscondita cerata
GAGATCATCATCATCACTCAGCTATAGTAGTCCACTGCTGAACATAAGCCTCTCGTTTATTTTGCCACTCTGCTCTATCTTGAGCCATTTGTATCCAATTACCACAGATTCTTTTGATGTCATCGGTCCATCGTGTGGGGGCGCCCTCTACTACGATAAGCTTCGTGCCTCGGACGCCACTCCAATAGTTTTTAGACCATCTTCCGTCCGTTCTTCTAGCTACGTGGCCGGCCCAGTTCCACTTTAAAGTTGTTATTTTTTCGATTACATCTATAACACCTGTTCTTTGGCGAATAATCTCATTTGGTATTCGGTCTCTGAGGGAAATACCCAGAATAGCCCTCTCCATCGCCCGTTGGGTGACACGCAGTTTCTTTGCTGACTTTTTGTAAGCGTCAATGTTTCGGCTCCGTATGTCATCACTGGTAATACGCACTGATTGTATACTTTTCGTTTTAGACTGATGGGAATATCCGACTTGAAAACATACTTTAATCTTCCAAAAGATGCCCACCCCAAGCCTACTCTCCGGAGAAGTTCGCACGTCTGGTTGTCCTGTCCTATTCGGATCTCATGACCCAAATATTTGTAGGTGGTGACCTGTTCAATAGATTTGCTTCCAATAGTTATGTTTTCACTGGGGACTAGGTTTGTCATGACTTGCGTCTTAGCAAAGTTAATTCTTAGGCCAACTTCCCTTGAAGCATTGTATAATTTTTCCAACATCATGGACGCTTGATCTATACGGTCGGTGATAAGGACGATATCGTCTGCAAATCTTAAGTTATTTAATCTTTCACCGTCTATATTTAGGCCCATTTCCCCAATCGATTTTCTTACAGGCATGTTCGAGCAGTGTGGTGAACAGCTTTGGAGAGAGGGTATCTCCTTGACGTACACCTTGTTCTATTCGGAATGTTCTTGTGTTTTTATGTAGTCTTACACACGCCGTTGCTTTCTCATATATACCCTTAATCAGTGCAATGTACCTGTAATCAATTCTGCAGTCTGTTAATGATTTGAGCATATGTTGTTGGCTGGTTGAGTCAAAAGCTTTTCATAGTCTACGAAAACAAGGATGAGAGGTTTATTATATTCTGTTGATTTTTCTATAAGGGTCTTGATTGTATGTAAATGGTCATTCGTACCGTACCCTGCTCTAAATCCTGCCTGTTCTTTCGGCTGGTAAAAATCTAATTTTGGAGTTAGGCGTTTAGCAATGATCTTCATAAATAGTTTATACAAGTGGGATAGGAGACTAATGGGTCTGTAATTTGCTAGATTACCAATGTTCCCCTTCTTGTGCATTATTACTATAGTGGCGTTGTTCCACTTTGAAGGTGTTACTCCTTGATGTAGACATTCATTAAATAATTTACATAGGGCTTTAATAACTATGTGTCCACCTTCCTTTACTGCCTCTATAACAATTTCGTCTTCTCCTGGTGACTTATTATTCTTCATCTCAGACACCGCCTTTCTTACTTCACAGTAGGTTATGTCTGGTACATCTTCAGAGCCCTGGTTCAGTATTCTTGGGATAGGTACCTCTTCTTCATCTGGTTTTCTATAAAGTTCTTCATAGAAGTCTTCGACAATTTTACAATTTCATCCTTGTTGGTAGTCACTTGCCCTGCCTTATTTTCTAGTTTGCAGATGTTGTGTTTTCCCACTTTTAAATTTCTACGTAAAACTTTAAGACTCTTGTTGTTTTCAATCACTGTATTTATTTTCTCTGTATTAAATTTTCTGGTATCTTTTCTTATAGCCTTTGATATTTCTTTATTTAGTTGTCTTAGTTCCTCGTTGTTTGTGGTGTATTTGTTCTGTAGTTCTCTTCTTTTCGTTAGTAGCTGTTTTGTGCCTCTAGACAGTTTTTCTTCTTTTCTCTTCTCTTTGGTTCATATCTTTTACGTGTCTCTTGCAATGCTGTACATATTTTTTCATTTAAGTTCTCAACGTCGGTTCCCAGATTTTCAATACCTTCTAAGTCATTTTTAGAGCCTCTCTGTATTCATCGGAGTTATCTATGGGATTCCATCCTAGGTTTCGTACTTTCGATATCAGCTTAGATCTTTCTCTCTTTATATTGATTTCTATTATTGCTCTTACCATTCTGTGATCACTACCAATTGAGATACTATTAAGAACCTGGACGTCATGCACTATATGCTTGTTATCCGAGACGATGTAATCTATCTCGTTCTTGGTAGTACCGTCTGGGCTTGCCCAAGTCCATTTTCTATTTGGCTTTTTCTTGAAAAAGGAGTTCATCGCAAATAGATTGTGCTGCAGTAAGTAGTCTAAAAGCATAGTTCCTCTATCGTTTCTGTTACCGAATCCAAACGACCCCATCGCTGTTTCGTTGTCGTCTGCCTTATGTCCTAATTTGGCATTGAAATCTCCGATAATAAAAGTAAAGTGCGTGCGAACCTTTTCTATTGCTTTGGTGATGTCTTCATAAAAGTTCTCTATTTCGTCTTCACTATGCGTGGATGTTGGAGCGTAGACTTGTATTATTTTAAGACTGTATCGTTCATTCAGTTTTAGTACCATAAATGCAACTCTCAGGCTAACATATTCAAACTGCACTATGCTATCTTTATGTCTCTTGTGAACTAAAAGCCTACGCCTCCTTCCGACATATTTTCATCGCCTTTGTAGTACAGCACATTTCCAGACTGCAGTGTCATCTCTGCTTCACCTTTTCTTCTTGTCTCGCACAGGCCTAGAATATCCCACTTTATATGAGAAAGTTCATTTTCTAGTTCTAGTATTTTCTGATCCGATCCAAGTGTTCTAGTGTTGTAAGTGGCTATTAGCAATTTTCGTCTACTGTGGTAGCCTGATCTACTCCGGGGATTCTTCGCACCCTCTGCATTCTGTCTTGTCCGATTGCTACCGTAACCGGGGATCATCATGCTGCCGGAGACTGAGGGCCGTGGTAAAGTTTGTGACATCATTTATACGAGGTTTTTTAGCCTTTTCCTATCACGCTGGCCAGACGGGTTGATAGGGGGTAAGGAATATTTAGAGCAAATGGTATAGGATTGGTAAGGAGCTGGGGGTAGGACAATGGTTTCCCCCGTATGGTATTGGGAGATAAACCAAGGCTAGCGTCTGGCAGGGGTGCATCCCTGAAGTAGATCTGTTATCTGTCGGGTTCACAGATAAGTATCTACCCGCCACTAAATAACGCTGAATCATAATTGTATTATATTCGATTTATTAAACCATCGGGTACATACTTATATAAAATAAAAACAAAACAGTAAAAATGAAGCTGTGTACTTCTGACATCGAGCATTTTAATGAAATTATTGTTCTTCCCGTATTCTTCTAAAAAAGATACGTTATTTTAATAATGTCATTTGGGTTGTCTACATGCTGCTCCGGAGTAAGAGTTGTTGATATTGTCGTACAAATGCGCAGGGCAGAACAGAAAAATATTTTTTCTACACATGAAATTTGGAAATGAAGCTCCATCAAGTAATTAATTATTATCAACAGTGAACACACATGGAATTGGCCGATATCACACCTCAGTTACAGGAACATAAAAGAAGTAGTAAGTGTAGGCAAATTCGATTTTTAGAAGAAAAAATATATAAAGTTTGAAATTTTAGTTGTGAATTTCCAATAATAACTCAAATACAGATCCGAAGAGTTCCCACCCTATCGGGAAGAGCTTCATCCCCTTTTGCCCAAAAATCCACTCCCAAACGTAACTTCACAATGGTCCTTTCGTTTTGCGTGTAAACTGTAACTCTGGCGTGGAAAAGTTATAGGACATTTTTGATTCAACATTAAATTCTCCACAAAAAATATCCTATAATTTTTGCGCATCTCCCACCAACGCTCATAAATGACCTTGGAAAATAAGCATCGTTTTCAGCGCGAAGGCAAAAATGAGCATTGCGCCATCTTTTGCGTCGATTATCTCAGTATTAGCGTGAGCAAAAAATATAGGAAGCAAAATTGTTAAAGCAGTTCTTTTCTACAAGATCTATGTTGATAACATATTTTTTGGGAAAGTATTATTGGTCATAAGATAATTTTTGTACCTGTGCATTTTCTATTGTTGAACTCCATGTAAACATACTTGAGAAATATGGGGCAGGATATTGATTTGCTTACACTCCTTATCGCATCGCTCTTTGTGCGCCAGAAAAGACATCCGTTGTTTGAGAGACCCAAGGAAATATTGAGAAAGGGGTGTATAGTTCCCAAGACTTACAAAACTCGACAGTTTTAAAAGATTGCAAAAATAATATTTTATTTGCTCATGCGTTTAATGGCTGCGACACCACTTCTCCTTTTTTTGACAAAGGAAAATCACAGACCATAAACTTAATAAATAACAGGGTGATTCAGCTAAATCACCCGGTATAAGAAAGGATTTACAAGAAGTGGTCGCCGTATTCAATATTCCTTCATCAGCAAAAAATGACATTGCAAAAGCTGGGGAAAAATTTACGCTTGCTCTATAGGGTGTTTCCTAAATATCATATACAAACTAAAGTAGGTGATTCTTTGGCTTATTTTATGACTAAAATATCATGTGAACATAGGTCCGCAAACGCTTCCTTAGCGGACTACAGGGTGTTAAAATCTTCAGTTTTTTCAAGCTTTTTTCTTTATGGCTCCTGCAGTTCTTGAGATATTGAGTTCAAATTTGGTATGTAAGTTAACTAAAGTCTAAGGGTTACATCTTCTGAGAAGTCAGAGGACCGTGAGAATTATACCGGGTGATACTTTTTTCAGCGGCTATGTCACTTTTTCTGCCCTGAACTTTTCTGTGGTGTACCACTTGTAGATTCTAAAATAAAAAATGGATTCTCTGTCCTGTTTAGAAACTTTTGGTCTCTTGCAGTTTTTTTCTTATCTGCAATCGTTTTCGATAAAAAAAAAATTAGAAAGATTTTAATTTAAATTTTTGTTTTGTATATCTTATTATTATTTCTGTATTATTTCTTTAATGTATATTTGAATTTTTGTTACATAACCTAATAAAGGCATTATTATTATTATACCTAACAAAATTAAATTTTCAAAAGTGGTCTAGTAGGCTGTGAATTTAAAGTATCACCCGGTATAATTCTCACGGTTCTCTGACTTGTCGGAAGATGTAACTCCTGGCGCCTAACCTACATACCAAATTTAAACTCAATATCTCAAGAATTGCAGGAGCCATAAACAAAAACTTGAAAAAATTGAAATTTTAACACCTTGTAGTCCTCTAAGGAAGGGTTTGCGGATTTATGTTTATATGATATTTTAGTCATAAAATAAGCCAAAGATTCACCTCTTTTCGTTTGTACATGATATTTAGGAACACCCTGTATACGGCACCCTGAAAAGATACATCTTTAAACCATTATCGATTCATTTTATTTAATAAGTTATTTGGTCAGTCGAATAACGGACTCATTTATCCAGACTACCAACTACATCTGCTGCAGTCAGACAACATTCATATCGAGTTTTTTATCAAACTCATTTGTAGAAAGGAAGAAATTTGGAAGCAACTGAATGGGGCTGGAGAAAAACTAACAACATTCTAATGTCAGTGCTTACGACTCAAGCGCCAGCTCCAGCCTCAATTCTCTGCAGCTCATATATTTGTGGCTGTGTAAAGATTGGCTAAACTGCTACAATGTGTTGCAAAGTTAGTATGCTTCCTTCGAGGAGGGAATTTTGCAGACGCAATTGATTAAATATTTCATTAGTGTAATATGCTTCCAGGGGAAACCACTTAAAAAAAACCCACTGAGGACTCTACACTCAAGGGTGGCGTGACTGCGCTCAAAGTGCTAAATGCACAGATATAAAAATTATCATATTACCACTATACGCCAAAAAATATATATAACAATCGTTGTGGAAAATTTAATGGAGAATCTAAAAAGTTCTATAACTTTTTCTCGTCAGAGATACGGTTTACGTGCAAAACACAAAAAATCGTGGTAAGGTCACATTTGGGGGTCGTTTTTTGGGCAAAAGAGGATAAAGCTCTCACCGGGGGGTGGGAACTCTTTGGATCTGTATTTGGGTTCCTACTGGAAGTTCATAACCAAAATTTCAAAACTTTATAATTTTTTCCTCTATTCGTAGTTATTTCATCTAAATTGCCTACACTATAAAACTATCGATATTAACTAAAACTATTCCACACATATGATTAAATAATTATCAAATCTTCTTGTCACAAAACCGCTCATGATTTTTTAGGTTTTATTTTCATGGACAAGTCTCGTACCACTCCATTCATACACAGAAAGAAGACGAAGAATTTTATTTGTCACAGTTTAAAAAGAAACACGTGGAATCATAAATTCTAAAACTTAATTTGTGGAGGAAAGTTTTGGACAGGTCAAGAATATTAGACGTCCTCAAATTTGTACTCCGATACTTTAAAAATTGCTTCGCAGCATTAAAAAAAAAATCAACATCTGCAGGATCTTCTGCAGTGGATAACAAAAGCTATTACAGGAATCTTCCATACCATCAGAAAACAGAAAGTAAAGAAGAGTATTATCCATATTTGGATTTTCTTTATATTTTGGATTTTCAATGATTGGATGTCCCAGTATGTCAAGATGGGACAACTCGCCGTAGACATCGTATCGTCGGCAAACTCGCCGTCGACATTTTCTGTTAGGACAACTGGCCGTCAGGACCACTAGCTGGCTAAAATTCGACGGGCGCGAAACTCGCCTTAAAAAAAGTTTTTACTACACATACATATGATTGAGAATTATGCAAAAGTTTCCAAACAGAAAATTTTTAACACCCCTTTTTAAATTTTTTCCGACGAATTAGAGTTGCTATATTACAACTAAGGAAAAAATTCTGTCCTGAGGATCACCGGCCGTCCGTATGTAAGAAAGATAGCTAAAGATCCGCTAGTCATACTTCACTGAAACATGGCATGCAGGTGTCATTATACCTAATATAGCGCCGTAATAGCAATTTACTTACTTATTTGAATTTGATTCGTATTGAAATCATGCCTCAATTTCTTTCAAATAGAGAATATGCCGATATAGGGTGTTCCTATACGACTTTTCTGATGGACATGCTGCTGAGTATTCAGTGCGGTACCCCGTTCACAGACAGAATATTGAACTATTTCGACGAGATGCCATCAATAAACCTCAGAAGATTAGCTGCTGCACTGGGAATTTTACGTTGTTCCGTGTGAAAGACCGTCAAGGTAGATGGAGTCATCCTTATCACATCCAGAGGGTTTAACATCTATTACCAGAGAGCCTAGCACGTAGGCGCATACTTTGCGATTGTTTATTGACCAAATGCGACCAGTATCCATAATTTCCTGAAAATATCATGTGGACCAATAAGGCCGTGTTCACCAGGCAAGGTATTTTAAATCAAAGAAATACCCTTGTGAAGGCAGCCCAGAATCCCTATGCAGTACATTACCACAATTTTCAGCATGAATTCCAGTGCAATGTATGGCTGGGAATATTGAATAAAACATTGATTAGACCATATACTTTTGGCCACAGTGACTAAATAGGAACGAATTCCTTCAATTTCTATAGATATAATGTTATCACATTTTGGAAAATGTCTCTTGACCTCCGCGGTCATCAGACCTAACACCAACGGATTTTTATATCTGGGGTTACATCAAACAAAAAGTCTACGAAGTACCAGTTAACAGCGTTCAAGAGTTGAGGGAAAGAATAACTCAAACCTATTTACAATTAACAGGAGAACTTGTGATCCAGGCATTTGATCCATAATTAGAATATGTAATGCTTGTCCCCAAGTCGAAGTCAATTATTTTGAACATTCTGAGTAATGATGGTTGTTCTCGTGTAAATAGTTAAGATTTTTTTTTCTTTTCTCAGATAAAACCGTCTTTCCACTGCATATTTTTCAGTGGTAAAATTCGAACCATGTGTTAAGTTATGGTGGAAAATAAAATAAGGGTGGTTGATTTCACCCCTCTGTAGCTATGGAGAATGTGTAAAAAATTAAGTTTTAGCAACTTCTCTATAGGTAGAATATCTCTGCAAAATTGCATTGGTTTATTTTTTCTCAGTTACAATAATTAGAATAAAACCATCATCAAGCCGTCATCTTTGAACCATCGTAACTCTTCACCAAAGCGTTTCCGCACATACCTTGATAGAAACTTTATCCACACTCACAAAAAAGCTGTTTTTCTATTTTGTTAAACACAGAGCTATAAAAGCACCCAAATGAGTTCTTTTATAGAAATTTGAGTTCTTTTATAGAAATAGAACAATTTTTATTCCGAACGGTGGTAACACTGATAATGTCCAAGCTGTCATTACGTTCGGTGTGCATTAATTTAAATCATAATTAATGTTCAGTAGATTTATTTATCTACTTATTTTTATTTCCACCCATTTTTTTAATGACATATGATAAATGTATTAATTAAACTTAAACTAGCATTTAAACCAAAGTTGAATGAAAATATTGCCACCTTAGCAATTACACTCCAAAATTCCCTAAATTTAAAAACTCGGAACATTTTATTTTAAAATCAATCTAAAAAGTCCAAAATAGAAAAAAATAGTATAAAGAATTGGAAAACTTCGCGGCTTGTTTTAAAACTGTACTCGTCTTATAAAATGCGTCTTCTGAAACTAGTTTTTAATATACTATTCTGAACTTGTCATACAATTATGAATCTCATTTTTATTGAGATGGTTTCTAAACTGAAAATTTTAACACCCACTTTTCGTATTTTCCGACAAGTAAACACGGCTGACTGAAGTCACTAGTCACATTGTTACTAAACTTGGTATATAGGTCTTATTTATAATACAGGAGATTTTGAGAATAATCCGTAGAAGCAAAATGACCCTGAATCGACATAGATTTTATATTTTTTAAATATTTACAATGGTATTCACTTTACACGTTTTTTTTTAAATAAAAGTTGTTTGTAATTCAAGTGTGGACAACTTTTGACAATTTATGACAATCACGCAACACAAATAATTTTAACAATATCTCAAAAAATATGAATAATGTAAATTTTATTTTCTATAACTTTTATTTGAACTATAATTTAAAATGCAATTTTCTTTTTCCTCTTTTTTGAGTAAAATGTTCAATTTCAGTAATTTGAACGTGTATAAAGAGGTATAAGTTTAGCCCTATCTTAAGGGTTCTACTTTGTTAAAACAGTAGGTATATTTATCGTATAAAATTTTTTTTCACTTTTCTATCAAAAATTTGTAATTTTCCTGCTTACTTTCTGTATTTATTTTATCTTTTGAGCAAAATGTTTTCAGTCGCTGTACATTTTCTATAAGTTTTTATACGTTTATTAGTATAAGACCGAAGTGTATTTCTGCGTGAAACGCTTGTTATTACGTTTTTAATGAACGACGCAAAGTGAAGGGAATATTTATAATTCTTTTACATTAACAAAGAAGAATCCACGTAAATTGGTAAAAAGGTGTTTTTTAATTGTTGAACATTGTAGCACCTGCAAAATAATCAAATTATTACACTTCACCCAGTAACTTTATAATCAATTACTTCACCATGCTGCTGCATAACTGCAGTTAAAAATCTAAATTAACTGTGGAGGCTGCAAATGGCTGCATAATACTAGTACCTACGATAAAATCATAATTGCCGGACAGAGACACAAAAAATAATTTTGGTACGAACAACATAATCTGCAAATGAATATAAGATTAAAATATTAAAAGGTTTATAAGGTAAACGTTACTTGCCTTCTGTTCAGGTTTTTTAACATTTCCTTACAATTAAATTCATTAGTCTCCTCTTAAATACGTAAATTCACACACGACTACGGCAATTTTCCTTCTACGGTTTTATCTTGATAAACCTGATTGAAAACTAACGTCGAAATATAGATGATTGATTGCTTTTAATTAATACATTAAAAAGCGACGTTACCACACAAGGAGCAACAAGTCGTGCGTTAATTTAATTAACAGTAGTAGCTCGGCTACTAAAATTCCTTCAATAAAAGCCGGCGATCGACATTACATTGTGAACGATTGTTTTATATTATACATATAGTACCTACATCAAATGCTATTTTGTAATCGAATCAAAAAAAGGTAATGGTATGTAAAATGGTTTGACATTGTGTCAAGTTTCGAGAATCTATCTGCTTATACAGGGTGGCGCAAACTTCTGACATCGGGGGATAACTTAGTTAATAAAAAAAGATATAACTTTCAAAATCCGTCACATTTTGCACAGTTACTGAGGGCACATTTTAAAAATATTTTTGATTATACAGGGTGTTCCAAAGAGTCGTAGCAGCATAAGCTTACATTTTTTTAAATGGATCGTAACGTATATTTTCGAAAATATCTCATCAAAAGCTTTCAAAATATATAGCATGTCTATGTATTGTAAATGGTATTGTAGAAGGTAGGTATAGGTAATTATCAGTAAAAATGTTACAAAGTAACTTGAAATAATTTCACATATAAGTAATGGCAATCTTACATTGGTTACACGTCACTATGACATAAAAATTCAATCTAACGCCTACATTTTTTTTGTGTGAATTAATTATTTAAGTATTAATAGTGTAATGAGAATTGCTAAGTTTTTCTTGTGTATTTTTCTGTTGCCGGATGTTTATGAGCGTCTGAATCTGCCAAAATTAATTTGTGTTGTTTATCTTGGAATTGCGCTCATGTTAACAAACACTTTGGATGTAATTAACTAAAAATGCACAAATACTTTCTTTGTACAGGGTGAATGAGATCATCCGTATCAATCATTTTTTTCAAAAACGGTTAGTCGTAGAGAGTTTCGTCAAAAAAACGTATTAAAGAAACCATAGTAAAGAATCGAATGGTGATATTATTATTTCCCGGAAAAGTGTTTGGTTTGCAATTTGCTTCGCCTTTTATTAATGAAGTATCCGATAATAAAAGTAATTAATACTAAACAAATCTAACGACATGGAAGTAACATGTTAATAGAAATGTTAAATTGCTTTAAGTTACTTTATAACAGAGTGTTAAAGTAGGTGTCAAAGTTCAAAGGAAAGGAACACCAACTGCAGCGTCTATTTAACCAACAGAAAAACACCAAATACTTTACTCGGACACGTGTTTTAACAGCTAAGCTGTCATCATGAGCGATACCGATAGTGTATGTTGCCACGACCCTTTGGTACACTTTGTATAATTCAAACTATTTTTAGAATGTATATTCCGTAACTGTACTAAAGTAACAAATTTCGAAAGTTATATTTTTTTTATTAACTAAGTTATCCTCCGATGTATAAAAAGAGCGATTCGGACAGTTACGGACAATTTTGAGAATTTGTTGTCTGATATAAAATTATAGAGATATTTAATTCCAATATTCTTACTTTAATCCCACTTGTGCTGTGGTGAAAACCTATTTTTACTTTTTAAAATCTTACTTTATTTATCTTATAAACAAACAAAATTGTAATAGAGTACCAAAAGTGTTTTAGAAAAAAATACTTCAAATAAGAGTTATAGAAAATAATATTTCTTATAACTTATTTCTCATATATTTTATATGATCCATATTTTTAGAGATATTGTTACTGTCACGTGATTGTCACATCTCAGTAATTACTTATCAGATCAAAAATAGAGTTAAACAAAAAGTTTGTATAATTAACTTACAAACAATTTTTATTTAAAAGAAAAATGTGAAAATAAATATTTTTGTAAATATTTCTAGAATCTAAAAATCTATGTAGGTTAATGGCTTTTTTGACTTTAGTCTAATTCATCGGAAAAAATAAAACGCATGTTTTACGCATAACTTCACATCGTTCGGATACTAACGTTTAGCAAAGTATAGAAAGTGTGCAGCTACATAAAACAACCCTCTTGCCAAAAGACTTAAATCTCGAAGTCCTATATGGTTGCAAAACTACTTAACTACGGCTTTTCTGAAATAATAAAATAAACATCTCATTGATGATCCAACAATAGAAGTCGGGCTTTGATCAAAAAAGAAAAAGTTGTTCAAAGTAAATCGCTAGGTCATTCAAAATGTAACTCTATGTTGTTTAAATGGGATGCGATTTCTAATCAAATTATGACTGTGGAAACGGACCAAACACCGTTACACATACTGCAGAGGATTGTCAATTAAGAAAGTTTAAAGGAGGGTTTGTAAACATTCATAATTTAATGGATAAAGCTATATTATGGCTTAGGAATCTGAAGGACATTTGAAGTTCACCAGTATTTTGTATTCTCTGTCCTGATTATCTGTTTTTCTATTACTTACTATGTTTTTCGTCATTGTCGTGACTGGCGCTGGAACTGGTCCATTATATGTCGTCATGCAATGGCTGTGCCGTTATATTTTATGTTTTTATTTACCTTCTATAATGTTTACACAATTAATTATTATTGTTACATATGAATACTAAGGTGAGCAAGGGTTGGCATGTTTAGGTTTTAGTGGTTTTCTAAAACCTTGAAGCAAATCTTTGCCAAGACAGACCAATAGGTACAACAACACGGTTTCGTCATCACACTATATAGGTTTATACTGATCTTATAGGGCACCATACATAACACTTACATCATAATACAATATTTAAATTGTACCATACGGAAACATAAAAAGTACTGCCTACATATTTAGATTGGTACCTTAGATTTAGATTTAATACTGGTTATTATGATCGTGACAGTAAAGTACCAACCTGATTCGTCGAGAATAAAACGTCACTATAACACTCGAGAATATCGAAAATTTGAGAACAACACATGAAACCCAGCAATAAACGCTTGAAGAAGAAATAGTATACTATTTTTGCTTTATTATAACGTAAAATTTTCGGATTGGAAACCGGCTTGACTAAAAAAGCGGTGTAAACCGTTGGAAAGATTAGTATTTAGGAATAATCTATCGAGCCAAAAGTGTCCTTAATCTACATAGATTTTCCCAATCTTATAACATAAAATATTCATTTTACACACTTTTTCTTCAAATAAAAGTTGTTCGTAATTTAATTAGTCATAACTTTTGTTTAAACTATTTTCTGATCCGATAAGTAATCACTGAAGTATGACAATCACGTGATAGTAATTGGATATCTCTAAAAATATCAATGATACAAAAAGTTATGAGATAAAAAAGATTTTTGAGAGCACAGACTTTTGGGCGTAGAGGCGTTTGGGGCGTAGGGACATTTGACCACCCAGACTTTCGGGGGCATGGACCCGCAGAAAACTTTGGACGGAGAAATTGTTAAAAGCAAAGATGTGAGGATTAAGAAAACATTTTGACATTAAATAAGAAAAGTTTTTATTTTTAAAAACGCTTTTCATTAATAGTAAGAAATGCACTAAAAGGTTAAAAGTATATTGTAAAACTTCAATAATAATAAGTGTTCGTTTAATTGTTGACCAATAACTAAAACAAATGAGAATTGTTTTGTTTTAATATTATTATTTGTTTTGTTATTTTTATTTTTTAAAAGGAATCGTAAACTTTGAAGCCTTATAAATAGATAATGAAATTATTTTTATATAAATATTATTTTGGTGAATTTAAGAATATAGTAATTATTTGTTATTTTCATAAAAATTATTTTTTTTTATTTTTGTTATTTTTTTTTTAAATATTTTTTTTTTTTTTTAATATTTTAAAATTTAAAATAAAATTAAATAAAAAAAAATTAATTAATATTAAAAAATATAAATTTAAAAAATGTTAACAATAAAACAATTATATCTTTGTTTTATTTTTTCAGTTACCTTTTTTTATTTTTATCTAAAATTTTTTTATATTTTTTGTTATATTTGCTTTCTTGCTTCTTTTTTTAAGAACTTTTTTATCGTTTTTCATTAATAGTAAGAAGTGTTTTTATGCACTAAGAGGTTAAAAAGCATATTGGTGAACTTCAATAATAATACGTGTAATTAAGAGCAAATGAAAGTGGGAATCGATTAGTATTAAAAATATAAATTTGACAAAAAGATGTCATTTGTTTAGAAGCCGAGATAAAACAATTTACCTTGTTATTGTTTTCGGTAACTAAAATATTGTAATCTAAAAAATGTGTAAATTGTCTTTGTGGGGTGGAGGGTTGTTTTTTTTGTTATTTTGTGTGTGGGGGGGGGGAAAGAGGTGGGGGGGGGGGGGGGGAGGGGGGGGGGGGGAGGTGGGTGGTTAGGGGGGGGGGGGGGGTTTTAGGGGAAAAGGGGAGGGGGGGGGGGGGGGTTTGGGGGAGGGGGGGGGGGGGTTTTGGGTGGGGGGGGGGGGGGGGGGGGGGGGGGGGGTGGGGGGGGGGGTGGGGGGGGGGGGGGGGGGGGGGATATATTAGCAATCAAGCTACAATAGTTTAAAAGCTTAAGATTAGTAGTTTGTGTGTGTTTTTTTTTTTTGTTGTTTTTTTGTGGGGTTTTTTTACAAAAATAGCAACAATAGTTTTCGGTGGGTAGCGCAACGTGATTCGGAGCACAGCGAGGTTCATTAAAATATTTAATTCGCATTTTCTTAATTGATTTATTAATTTGACAAAGTTGAATGTTGATTTTATTATTTAATATTAATAATATTTATTGTAACTTATGCTTAATATGATATTAAATATAACAATAGATTTTCTACATTAATATATTTTATTGTTACCTACATATAAATGTACAACTAAGCAAAACTGCAAAAACAATTTCAAATAAATTCGATAATGCCTCTGGTCAGAAAAAAAAAATTAAAGTAAATTGTTTTACACTCATTTTTGATAAATAACTAATAAGTGAGAGTTTGTATATGCATATATGTTTTAAATTATTCTGTAACATCATAATAATTACCTTAATTGAATAAATGTATTTAAAAAAAAATTTCATTCAAAAATCCTCCAAATTTGTCATTGATCTACAAAAATTGTACATTGTTTTAAGTATAAAATAAAAAAAAACATCGCACAGATAGGTCCAGTGTTGCCATGCATATGCTTGAAAATGGCCATAGAGTAGGCGACATTGAATTAATTAAGAGAGTAGATAATAAAAACAAACTTGATTCTTGTAAAAGTTTGGAAATTTTTAAAACAGAAATTTGCTTATGAATTATGATAACGGTCCATTAGGATTTTCGGAATTATTCGCTTAATTTGCTGTCTCGGTTAATGCCTCGCCAGCAAACTTTTAAGCTCAACAATTATATTGTTTAACTCCTAGTAAAATAATCTACTATTTCTTTATCGGCAATCCTAAACGTCATTTAAAAATTTAAATTACAAAACTTCCAAAATTAGTGAACATGGAAACTGATAATGAAAAGAACTTTCTAATACTCCTCCGGTATTAAAGAGGTAGCAGATAACGTGGTTCCGGATTTGTTACTTGTTAAATCCAGAAAAATATGTGAAAAGACATTCGATTATTTTTTAAAATGGTAAGTCGACTTAAAAGCAACAAACTACACTGAAGAGTATGCTTTTAGTGTAATTTGCGGAAATTTCCAGGTCTTTTACATATTTGGTCATTTTATTCTATACTGAAAGCAACTTTATATGTGAGAGTAACATAGATATTATTAAGTTTGTAATTATTGTAACCAGTTAATCGAAGACACAAAAAACGAAGCCACAAAACAGGAAGAAAGTCTATTGCCCTAGAAAAATTTGCTTTATATTTCTAAAATGTAATTTATTTATTTCTCAAAAATAGATTTTTAAAAGATTGGATCCTCATCTTCGTACCGTTTATTATTATTTTGTCTTTGATTAATCGTAAATTCACAGATCAATTTGGTATTAACGATATACAGCGTCATCCCCAAAGTCCGCACCAAATAGGAAACTTCTTTATTATGGGTTTTTCGATAAAAAGTTATTCTTCATAAAAGTTGGTTAGAGCTAAAAATGCACCAACTCAATAGGCGAAAGACGCGTAATATACGAGGTGCATTCGAAAATTTGATTTTGAGTCAAGAGTAAACTGCCCTTATTTCAGTAAATATCAAAACAATTTATTTAAAAAACTTGTTCTTCATTTAAAAAAACATCAAGATTTGAAATCATAGCCATCTAGGAGAAATTTTAATTTTTTCCAATTGTTTTAAAATGATGGCTATAAGAAAAAGATTTGCTTTAAATGATAATTGAACAAAATCTTGTATACAACAGTTTATTTAAAAGAACTTGTAATTTACAAATTGCCCAATTATTTGTGCTAATTATTGTTAATTTTTTTATTCATTAGAAAAAATTTCAAAATTTTTGGTGCAAAGTTCTTTTGATTTTTTGTTGACGTTTTTCGCCACATTTTGTTGGTGCAATTTTAGTTTTAGGGGATGCACAAACTTTTATGAAAATAAGTATTTATCAAGAAACCTATAATAAATAAGTTTCCCATTTGGTGCGGACTTTGGGGATGACGCTGTATGTGGGCCTTAAAGTAAAAAACTGCGGGCGCTAAAGAAAATCGAGCAAAAAAGAGTCATTTTATGCTCGCAGAAGCGGGTGTAAAGTGAATCAATAAATATAGGTAGTGCAAAAAACATAATTATAGCCTGGGCGTTGGACGCACATAAGTTCTGTAACTTATTAAATCTAAATCCGACCTACAAATCGAAATCTGGACAAATATGTACATTCGTTTATCTTAAAATAAAATCGCATAAGAAATCGTTTGCTAGAACGTGTCTACTCTAGTTAAGTGTCGACTTTCACATGACTTGGATTGGTGTCTGAGTTCAATGCATCTGTCCAACTAAGATTCTATTTTGCTTAATTTCTGTTCGATTTTGGGTTACAGATAAGTTCGAAATCCCAAATTTCGATTTAATCTAATTAAAATTCATAGTAAGTATAACTTTGTAAGTTAGTCCTATCATTTAATTTGATTTGTAGATTCCCACGGAAAGACGAAGATCCTTGAATTTGTGGTTCCGCTACCTTGATTTAAAAGTTTCACTTTTGTCTGTAATACATAGTTATTTACATTAGAATGCGGAAAATTAAACTTTACAGCGCGAAATAAATTTGAAACACGACGCGTTAGCGGATTTTTGGCCGACAATTTTAATTGGTAAAAATCTAAAATTAACAAATATTTTGCTATCAGTGGTCAAAATCGGTCATAAAGTGAACGGTAATTCAGAATACACAAGATGGCGCTAATCATTTACATGAAACTAAAAATATTCCAAATCAATTTATTTTTTACCATTTAACAGTAAAAAAGTTGTGTAATTGTTGGTTTAGTAAACATATTTTTGTTCTATAAAAAGATTTTTATTGACAAATGTACCTTAAGGGCGGACGGTAATTTTTACGCAGGCTGTGCGGGCACTGTATGTAATCATGACGTTTCAGGGTTTGTAGTTTCAATATTAATTTGATGTTTACACGTCAGGACAAACAAAATTTTACGCTTCATGTATAAATACAAATATCACTACGGTACCATCCGATCCGGAGAGCACTTTGGTTGCCATACTATGATGCTACATTGTGTAAGTTATAATGAATAAAAGTATTAGTAATGTGCGGTAAATGTTTATGTAATTGATTACACGACATTAACAAATTTGATGACTATTTGTGAAAATTTTGAACATCAATGAAGGGAATGAACTTGTTGTGGTAAGGGAGAGCTGGTTAACTTTCTAATTAATTATCAATTTTATTATACGACCTACAGAATTTTGTATAATATTTTTTGCAACTATACATTGATTTTTCAGCCCCCTTGTCGATTTAATCAGATCCCCTTCTTACGATTACAAATTTTAACGATAATAAGCCGTCATTTTTTTGTGCAGGAAGTCCATGGATTTGGAACTTCTGACTATGTACTCGAAGTTATTTATATTGTAGGTTCAGTTAGTTTAAGATACTTAAGTTTCACTCCTACGTTAAGTTAGTTTAGGATAGTTTAAATTTTAGTTATAGCCACTTATTTGGATACAGAAAAGGTACTTATACATTATACTTTTATCAGGAGGTAATCTTTATTAGGCGCTTCACTTACAAGTTTCAGAATATGCCAACAAAACCGATTCGTTATTGACTTACGACTACATTGCGTACCGCATCGTTAAGTGTACCGATGAATTTGTATCTTCCATTTATTTTTTTATAGAAATTAAAAGCTATTATAAAAAGTCAATAGTAACTACTTGATTTTTGAATTTAAATTAGAAAACAAATTCGGTTAATACTAACCCCAAAAAATAATCTTTAGTGTCAAAAATTTACACAAAAGATTTGTTTTAAACACCGACATCGTTTGTGTGACACACGTCCAGAAACTGTTTTGCGAGCATTCGCTCACATAAAAATGTTTTACCCAATTACACAATATTTCGTCATTTGCTTTTTTAAAAATGTTATTAGCAGTATAATAAATAAATCTATTTATTTCATGTGGAATACAATAAAAAAAGACCAATAACGTGGTGAGCATCGGCTAAAGCGATTTGGAGCTGTGCTCCGAATCACGTTGCGATACCCGTCGAGAGCTATTGTTGTTATTTTTTAACTACTAATCTTAGGCTTCTTAAACTATTGTAGCTCTTTTTAATTTACATTTATTTACACTTATTCTATTTCATTTGTTTAACAAAAACTCGTTTTTTTTTCAACAAAAGTGACTAAAATTGAAAAATATAATTGTTTTTTATGGAAATTTAAATAATTACTATGTTCTTAAATTCACCGAAAGGATATTTCAAAAATAATTTCGTATCTAGCTAGTTTCATTTTTAAACAATTATTATAGCAAAGCTAATAATTATTTTGAAATGGGACACGTGTCATTTTGTTTAGTTTTTGGACAATTTTAATTGCACGCATTATTATTGAAGTTCACCAATAGATATAAATCTCTGAACACATTAAAAAAATACGTTGAAAAAAAACTTTTTTTGCAGTTTTTACTGTAATTAATAATAAATTAAAAAATTTTACAATTTGAAAATATTCTATTTTTAAGAAAAATTTATCAATGAATCAAAAGTGTTATGACTTTTTCTTATAGAGAAAAAGATACAGAAAATAAACAATAAAATCCACGGCGAATTTTTAATAAATTGTTAATAACTTTTGAAGCGTCACCTACTTTTGGACAAAACTATTTTCCCATTCTTACGTTATTATTCCGAAGCGATTTGCACAATTTTTTTGCAGGAGCAGTCTCTGAAAATGTGCCAGAGTGAGTGGACTGGCCACAATTAAAGATGTAGGTAAATACAGGGTGTTTATGTCCACCGAGAACGCCATCGGAAAAATTTGAAAATTAGGTAGTAAACTAACATCGACGAGGGCAGTTTCGCTAAAATATTTTCAAGATGGTGGCACTTTCCGGTTATACCAGAAGTAAGGGTCAACATGCTTATTTTAAATGGAACACCTTATATATTATTCCATTTTTGGATTTTGCACAAAATTCTAGACACATTTGTGTATAATGTCCTATACCTAAATCTAACTGTTTTGAACTTATTTTAAATTTTATGTCAAAAATGACGTTTTCAGGCCTAAACAAAATTATAAAATTTTCCTATACTAATGCCTTTATTATTTAATTGGAATGGGTTTCTTTGCAGCAGGGGACCTATTTTAGTGGGCTATGTCGATATTTTGATAATAAATTAATACAGGGTGATCAAAAAAAAAAGGTTAAATTAAATTCTAAAACGTCAAAAGTCTATTTTTAAATGCAAACACCCTGTTTTATAATTTTATCTTATTTAGCATCAAAAATAAGGTTGACTTTGTACAAGGTTGTCTATTCAAAAAAATTCATAGTTTTCGAAATATTGGCAATTTAACTTTTTTTGTTGCACAAATGCTATTGATTTCTTTTAATATGAATGGTTATTCCTAGTTGGCCATGATGGCGTTAGAAAACAATCATCTGTCAAGAATATGTCAAACTGTTAAAAATTTTCAATACTCATGCCGGGACGCTTAAATTATACAAACAAAAGATTACATAAATTTATTTCTTATTTATGGACAATGTGATAAATTATATCAAGAACATGTGTTACATTTGCAGCAAGATACCCGCAAAGACAGAAACCATCACCAAAAGCCCTTAAACGAATAATAGAAAACTTCAAACACTTTGGACCTATTAATTCAAATGAACAGATAAATAACCTTATTATGATTAACAAGAAAGAAGAATTAATTAGAGACCAAAGTTAAAAAAAAAATTATTTTATTAAATGTTGAAATTGACGTTCTTGAACTTTTTCGCATCTGAGTAGCAAATTTTCATGGGTCGCCTTCCTTATTGCTTCACGTGTTGAATTTTGAAACTCAGTCCTAACTCACTGCATGCAGTCTACTTTGGTGGTTAACGGGGTGTTATAAACTAAAATTTTAATTGTGCCCAAATAAAAAAATCGAGCACTGAGATATCTGGGGACCGTGGTGGCCAAAGGAAGGGTCCATTGTTTGCCATCCATTGATCATAAAAGGGGTCTTGTAAAAAATTGTTGATTAATTGGCTACTATGTGGAGGTGCGCCGTCATGTTGATAGAATAGATGTCTACGATCAGCCAAAGGTAAATTATCTAAATAATTGTGCAGGATGTTCAGATAGCCTTCACCTATTTAATAAGTTAAGAAATAAAATATTTTCAATGGTTTCAAAAAAGGTTAACTTACCTTTTAAATTTTCTTGATAAAATGTAATGCCACGATGCCAACGTTTCTTACTGCATCATAAACATTAAATTGCCAAGATTCTTGAAGATTTCGCTCTCTAATAACGTGGACATTTGATTCACTCCAATAATGGGAATTTCGCCGATTAAAAATGCCGTTTTTGTAAATTTGGCTTCGTCTGTCCAAATGATGTTATCAAGAAAAATTCGTTTTCTTGCGACCAGGTTAAAATAAATTTGCTGAAATCCAATCTCCTTAAAACAGTCTCTTTTAGATGGTGAACCATGGGAAATGAATACAGATGAAATTTATGTTTGCGTAATATTCTTTGAACTGACGATTTGCTTAATCCAGACTCTAATGCAGCTTGTCTTACAGACATTGTTGGATGTACAGCAAAATATCCCAAAACAGCAATTTCAACATTTTCATTATTAACGACAGGTTTATTTCTCTGTACATTTGGTTTAACGGATCCAAAGTTTTTGAAGTTTTCTATTATTCATTTAAGGGCTTTTGGCGATGATTTCTGTTTTTGCGGGTATCTTGCTGCAAATGTAACACATGTTCTTGATATAACTTTATCACATTGTCCATAAATAAAAAATACATTTATGTAATCTTCGTTTGTATAATTTAAGCGTCCCGGCATGATTATTGAAAATTTTTAACAGTTTGACATATCCTTGACAGATGATTGTTTTCTAACGCCATCATGGCCAACTAGCAATAACCATTCATATTAAAAGAAATACAACAGCATTTGTGCAACAAAAAAAAGTTAAATTGCCAATATTTCGGAAACCATGAATTTTTAAATGGACAACCTTGTACCAAGTCAACTTTATTTTTGATACTAAATAAGATAAAATTATAAAAACAGGGTGCTTGCATTTAAAAAAAATGACTTTTGACGTGTTTTGAATTTAATTTTAATCCTTTTTATCACCCTGTATTAATTTATTATCAAAATATCGACATAGCCAATAAAATAAGTTCCCCTGTTAAAAGGAAACCCATTCAAAAAAAAAAAAAAAAAAAATAATAAAAAAAAATTTTAAAATTGTGTTTGCCTGAAATAGTTATTTATGTAACAAGGACAAAAAGTGCACTTTTATGTACGAGACTGAATTTGCTGGCCGAGGCGTTAGCCGAGGCAAACAAACAGGCGAGGTTATTAAAAAGCACTTTTTCCGAGGTACATATTAATTTTTCCGTTGACCTTAAATTAATTAATTTTCTATTGATTACCGTTTACTGAAAACAAAATGTTTAGTAATTTTAAACAAAAATTTTACGTTTGTTCTGATTTTACTGTACCTAATGTTCACTTCACCGTTCAGTATTGTAACATTTGTGTCAAAATTTATTAAAGGAAATAAAAGCTTTCCGCGTTCGAATATTGTACCGATAAAGCATTTGTTTACAACAATCACATAATTTTATAAGAGCACTTGATTATGATAGGTAATAGGTAAAACATGTACTTTTTATAATTTATTAAAATAATAAAAATTACATTTAGGTAGTGTTATTTTGAAGTATATTTAAAAATGTAGTTATAGTTGGAAGCCTACCCTCAAAATTAATGCATTTCTTTAATTGTTTATGATCAAAGATGTAATGAAGTTTCTCCTATTAAACACATTAAAGTCGATTCTTACTAATTGGACATATAATAGTTATAAGACTGAGTTTGTACCGTGGTCAGACTTATAATCATTTTATATTCAATAAAAATATTGCCTGACCGTAAGAAAGTATGCAAACGTAGTTTTTGATTCACTCCGAAAATGTTTCAAAAATGTAATAATCTTCTTTCAGCTTATTGAAAACTGTGAAATTCACCTTGTTTTGTGTACGAATAAATCTTGAACCCAGTAATGTTGATGGCTTATATGATTCTATTTTGTTTTTCCTGCGACAGAATCAATATTCAAATGATTTTTCACAAGTAATTACTGTTCTTGTGTTTTCCATTAGCATTATTACTTATTTACATCAATCAAATACAGTAATAGAAAGGTACCCATAATTAACTCACTTCTACTGTAAGTTTTGTATTTTATGATCGTGAAAATTTTGTATCGGAACTCCGCTTCTGTATCAAAATGTTACCTAATAAAATTGTCTAAAGCAATCTCAAGTCGTATGAATTCTGTCTTACCTTATAAATGAATAACTTTAAAGAAGTTAAAGTGTTACATATTGAAAACAATGTATCGAGTATTGTGAGATTACAACCAGGCTCTTCTATATGCTTCGCACATTGTAGAAACTATAAACAATTTATTAATATCATTTCAAAGCACTTAAAATCATTTACTTGTAATTTGAACAACAAATTGTTTTTGTTCAAAGTTGTGTGGGATTGAGAAATTGAGGTTATAAATGGAAGTAAACAAACAATATTCTGCAGTATCTAAAATGTTTCAGTATGTACCTAAAGTACTGTAATATCCTATGTAGTCACTAAATTCATCCTTTCTTAAAAATGGGTTTTCATACTGGTTACTTCGGCTTTATTTAATTTGACATAAAATAATAATTGACATTGACAGATGTTTGCGGACGAAAAGTGTTTGCGGACGAAAAGTGTTTGCGGACGAAAAGTATTACATTTAAAAAGTGTTACTTTATGATTATTCAGGGAGTACGTAAAACTCAATTTTATAATGAGGTCGACGGAAAAGTCATTTTGACATAAAATTTAAAATAAGTTTAAAACAGTTAGACTTATATATAAAATATTAAAAAAAAAATTTTAAAAAATTTTTGCAAAATTAAAAAATTAAATAATATATAATGTTTTTTATTTAAAAAAAAAAAATTTTTTTATTTTTTTTAAAAAAAATAATTTTAAATTTTAAAAAAAAAATTTTTTTTATTTTTTTTTTTTTTTTTATTTTTTATTAATTTTTTTATTTTTTTTAAAAAATTTAATCTATCGATGACGTTCCCGGTGGGACACCCTGTATATATTTGTGAATGTTATTGATTAGAAATTTTTGGGCCGAACCGACAAAGGATATATAAAATTCAGTAACAGAAAAATTGTTTAAGAATTACTGTGCAGTAGATATGCATCCGCTTAAAATTGAAGCTATAAAAATAATCAGTCAGTGAGATAACTGCTTTTATTAAGTCAATCAATTTTAATTCAAAAGTTTAATTGTGCCTGCAATCACACGGATGTGGTATATCGCGCGTTCGTGGAGGGTACCTACTACCTACTGGACTGACAGGTTCTTTGTCATCCACATACTCTTACTACTTACAACCCACAAGTAATAGTCTTTCTTGATTCTTCCAAAGTCTCCATCTTTGTTTAATAAGGTGGCAAGAATTCTTCTTTGGTCCGTGTGGCCCCGTTACGTACGTACATAGCGAACCATTGAGAGAGTTCAGTTTCTTTCAGAGTGTTGCGGTAGAATGTACTTCGCAGCAGTCGCGTGCTACGCGAACGTTTGTTTATGTTGATCGTAAGGTGTTTTGTGAATGAAATTAACAAAATTATATTTATTTGAATATGGATACAACATGTGCATGTGCAGTGACTTCTTGTTTATGTTAACCGTCACCCTTCTTCTTCCACAATTCGGAAACTGCATCGATAATTTCACTGGTAAGTGCAAGCACACAATTAATAAAATCGTTTACTCGTGTTGGTAAAACGACGCTGCATGGTTTACTCAACATCTGGTGTTTAAATACCGGAAATAATGTTTACGTTTTGCTTACGGTTTTTTTGCAATTATTGTTATTATACATCAAGTTCAAAGTACTTTCCGACTAAGCGGTGGCGAATTTTATTGTTACCGTATAGTCGTTTTCTTATCGAAGAAAGTGACATTAAGTATCGTAGAAGGCGTGATTGTTTTTTTTTGGTAACTGTTGTTTTATCTTGCTTTTGTTTTTACTTTTGTTAGTGGGTCGAGGTCTTTGCATATCTGGACAGTTTCACTTCATTTTTTATAGTTCAAACCCTGTTCAACAATTAATTCAAAAAACACGTGCACGGTTTTATATGTGCGTGGGTCTTGCTTCTCCTATAATTGCTCACGTCAGGATTTTATATAAAATTACTTGTAAGAATTTGATGATCTAAAGAAAAAATTCAGACCTCAAGGACCGGATGAGTCTGGTTAGTGATCAAAACTATGGAAACTTCACACCTCCCATATAAAAAATTCAGACACAAAAATGACGTCAGTCGTTAGTATTTATTTTGTAGGTGTTTTGGTCATTTTATTTTAGCATGGTAGTTCCTTGATAGTTAATCAATACTTATAATGAATTTATACATTTAGCAATTATATTAATCATTCGTTTGTGTATTTTGAGTCATTATTAACTATACAAACAAAAATAGGTAATAGTAATAAATTAGTAATCTAAAAACTGGAATTGATTTCTTAACCTAAAAATCCCCGTATAGGTTTTGACATTACTTTTGAAAGTGATAACTCGATGTCAAGTCAAGTTTGAATTAATTAATTTCATTTGCTTCTTTTTTTCAAAATTAAAAAAAATATCTTTTTATATAAATACCTACTACTTTAAAAACTTAATTTGCCTTCATTTCCAACAACTGTAATCGCCAATTATATACAGGGTGTTTCCTAAGTAATCTAAAATATTATATGGGGCGTTTCGTTACTCAATTTTAAGACGAAAAGTTCATATAAACATGTGTGATAAGTCTTGTCGTTAATGAGATACAGGGTGTTAAATTGTTTATAATAAATCAGCTCTGATTGTATTTGAAATTAATTTTTCCTGGTGACGCTACTGGTTTTCGAAAAACATGCTTATTCTAAGTGGCCTTTGGAATAACGTTGACAACTGTGTCAAACCTAAAAACTAACGCAAACAACGAACAATAAATTGTTAATAATACGATCTTTTTGTGTTAAGTTAACAACGATGCCTGTGTTTACTAATGCCGAAATGGCTAATATGCACTTTTGTATGGATTAGCGAATGGTAATGCCTTAGAGGCTAGACGTATGTATGCCCAGCGTTATCCTAATAATCGTTTACCATGTTCAGATACGTTTACTAAGCTACATAATAAAATAATAAAACACCCTGTATCTCATTAACGACAAGACTTATCACACATGTTTATATGAACTTTTCGTCTTAAAATTGAGTGACGAAGCGCCCCATATAATATTTTAGATTACTTAGGAAACACCCTGTACTTACTCAGTTATGAAAGTTTTAAATGTGTAAATTTTTAGATACTTATGCAATTTCTACCACTTCCCTCATATTAAAAAACATAAAAGACGGTGAAAATTTAGAACTGGTCAAACTTAATTTGGACCATAAAAATTAGAATTTGTCCTGAAGAGTTTAACCCAAGGTTTAGCCGTAATTCTGCCTTTTAAAACTTAATTGCAGCTTAAATACCAAGTATCGTTAGTGTAAATTTGGACTAATTTGTAACTACAATAATTTCTCTATAATATCAATTCTTATTATAAATTAGTTTATCTGAATACACCGCTTATTTCAAGCTTTGTCAGAAAATCGTTCCGAAAAATTTGCAAATCAAAAACAAAGTCGACAATCCTATGCATCGAGTTTGGAACTAATTTGTACCCAAAAGGTTTTTGTTAATAATGTCAATTTTGTCTCGATTTTGGTTTATAATCTGATTACGTCACGATTTGTACTACATGTAAAGTCATCGTCAGTGAAATGGACATGTTCATGTAGAAATTGTAAGCTGTAGTCACAGTCTAAGGGAAAAACCGTATTTATGATCGTGCAATAAACATTTTAATCTTCCCGGTAAACAAGTAAAAATTCTTTACACTTTCTTATTCACTTTTCACATATTGAAAACTGAAGGCGTGATTCTATCAATTTTATATACAGGGTCAAACTTAATTTGGACCATAAAATTAGAATTTGTCCTGAAGAGTTTAACCCGAGGTTTAGTCCGTAATTCTGCCCTTTTAAAACTTAATTGCAGCTTAAATCCCAAGTATCGTCAGTGTAAATTTGGACTAATTTGTACCTACAATAATTTCTCCATAATATCAATTCTTATTATAAATTAGTTTATCTGAATACACCGCTTATTTCAAGCTTTGTCAGAAAATCGTTCCGAAAATTTGCAAATCAAAAACAAAGTCGACAATCCTATGCATCGAATTTGGAACTAATTTGTACCCAAAAGGTTTTGTTAATAATGTCAAATTTTGTCTCGATTTTGGTTTATAATCTGATTACGTCACGATTTGTACTACATGTAAAGTCATCGTCAGTGAAAATGGACATGTTCATGTAGAAATTGTAAGCTGTAGTCACAGTCTAAGGGAAAAACCGTATTTATGATCGTGCAATAAACATTTTTAATCTTCCCGGTAAACAAGTAAATTCTTTACACTTTCTTATTCACTTTTCACATATTGAAAACTGAAGGCATGATTCTATCAATTTTATATACAGGGTCAAACTTAATTTGGACCATAAAATTAGAATTTGTCCTGAAGAGTTTAACCCGAGGTTTAGCCGTAATTCTGCCTTTTAAAACTTAATTGCAGCTTAAATCCCAAGTATCGTCAGTGTAAATTTGGACTAATTTGTACCTACAATAATTTCTCCATAATATCAATTCTTATTATAAATTAGTTTATCTGAATACACCGCTTATTTCAAGCTTTGTCAGAAAATCGTTCCGAAAATTTGCAAATCAAAAACAAAGTCGACAATCCTATGCATCGAATTTGGAACTAATTTGTACCCAAAAGGTTTTGTTAATAATGTCAATTTTTGTCTCGATTTTGGTTTATAATCTGATTACGCCACGATTTGTACTACATGTAAAGTCATCGTCAGTGAAATGGACATGTTCATGTAGAAATTGTAAGCTGTAGTCACAGTCTAAGGGAAAAACCGTATTTATGATCGTGCAATAAACATTTTAATCTTCCCGGTAAACAAGTAAATTCTTTACACTTTCTTATTCACTTTTCACATATTGAAAACTGAAGGCATGATTCTATCAATTTTATATACAGGGTCAAACTTAATTTGGACCATAAAAATTAGAATTTGTCCTGAAGAGTTTAACCCGAGGTTTAGCCGTAATTCTGCCTTTTAAAACTTAATTGCAGCTTAAATCCCAAGTATCGTCAGTGTAAATTTGGACTAATTTGTACCTACAATAATTTCTCCATAATATCAATTCTTATTATAAATTAGTTTATCTGAATACACCGCTTATTTCAAGCTTTGTCAGAAAATCGTTCCGAAAATTTGCAAATCAAAAACAAAGTCGACAATCCTATGCATCGAATTTGGAACTAATTTGTACCCAAAAGGTTTTGTTAATAATGTCAATTTTGTCTCGATTTTGGTTTATAATCTGATTACGCCACGATTTGTACTACATGTAAAGTCATCGTCAGTGAAAATGGACATGTTCATGTAGAAATTGTAAGCTGTAGTCACAGTCTAAGGGAAAAACCGTATTTATGATCGTGCAATAAACATTTTAATCTTCCCGGTAAACAAGTAAATTCTTTACACTTTCTTATTCACTTTTCACATATTGAAAACTGAAGGCATGATTCTATCAATTTTATATACAGGGTCAAACTTAATTTGGACCATAAAAATTAGAATTTGTCCGGAAGAGTTTAACCCGAGGTTTAGCAGTAATTCTGCCTTTTTAAAACTTAATTGCAGCTAAATACCAAGTATCGTCAGTGTAAAATTTGGACTAATTTGTATGTACAATAATTTCTCCATAATATCAATTCTTATTGTAAATTAGTTTATCTGAATACCCGCTTATTTCCAGCTTTGTCAGAAAATCGTTCGAAAATTTGCAAATCAAAACAAAGTCGACAATCCTATGCATCGAATTTGGAACTAATTTGTACCCAAAAGGTTTTGTTAATAATGTCAATTTTTTGTCTCGATTTTGGTTTATAATCTGATTACGTCATGATTTGTACTACATGTAAAGTCATCGTCAGTGAAAATGGACATGTTCATGTAGAAATTGTAAACTGTTGTCACAGTCTAAGGGAAAAAACCGTATTTATGATCGTGCAATAAACATTTTAATCTTCCCGGTAAACAAGTAAATTTTTACACTTTCTTATTCACTTTTCACATATTGAAAACTGAAATCATGTTTCTATCAATTTATATACAGAGTGAGTCACGACCTAGGTAAAGAAACTTTATGGCTAAACGGAACATATTTTGTAAATCCTTTTGCTGCATGGGGATGTAGGCCAATAAGGGGCGCATTTCTAGAAATATTTTCCAAAATACAGGGTGATACGAGAGGTGATCTATAAAAAAATGGCATACCAAAGGTAAACTTAGATGGTAAACTGTTTACCGAATTGACTAACTCGAGTTCTTTACGAACACAAGAAATTATACAGGGTGTCCACAATATTTAGCTTTATTGTTAACACATTCAAATGATATTATCGAGCTTATTACAAATTGAGCACCCGGTATTCTATGAGCTCATGTAATAGTAGATCTAACTCACTTTCAAACTGTATTGGGGTTCCCTATACCTAACTCGTTTGAATTTGGTGTTATTTGCATATTCTTATAACTACACGCGTTTCAACAATTAAAAACTTTACTGTTTAAACAAAATTGTAACTAAATGTTTTAATATTTATTTTAAGCTGAGATAAATTAATTTTCCAAAGCACACAAACAACAACTTATAATAAATTTTCAAACTGTTTACCATCATGAAGAGAATTATCTTATCAAACGATCGTCTTACTTTTTGTAACATGGCATGTGTAACGGTTAGGAAGGCATTTTAGATTTGTTCTTTCATGTTTTCAACAGTGTTTGGAGTGATATTGTACACTACAGTTTGAATGTACCCCATAAAAAATATCCATATCTATATGTAGCATCTAGAGTTCTTGCTGACCAATTAAGTTGCCCACCTCACCCACCCACTTATTTATAACTCTCTATTTAACGTTGAGAGTATTTTTTTCTCCAATTAAGTTTATAATTTAAAGTTCTCAACCTTCTACGTGGAGGTGGGGTTGAAAATAACGGTCTCAAGCTACATAAAAGGCCGACGTTTTGCCCAAGCCTGTGAGGGCTTTATCGAGGCTATTTCTATTCTATTCTATTTAAATAGTTGCTCACAAATCTTAAACAGTCGTCTAACTGTAACCACATTTTCCTTCTAACATTTAAAGGTACATTTTCTAATAGCGTCCAAAAGTCTTATCTTAAAAATTGTAAAAATTTACGACCACTTAAATGATCTTCAAAGAAGTATGGACCAATTATATAATCCACAATTATTTCTCCAAATACATTTAAACGCATTTAAACGTCATTGATTTTGACGATTAACCAAACCCATTTGAAACCGCTCCAGGTTAGAGGTCAAAGGTCAGGTCAACTTGTAACCCCGCCCAAGATCAGCGCCTGGACCTCCTGGAACAATTTGACGTATCGATCTCCGAAATCGGTTCAGCCGTTTCGGAGAAGAAGACGAACATACAGACAGACAGACACACACACAGACAAACCGGGCCACGATTTTATGTGTGTAGATTTTACCTTATGAAGAAAAATTAGATGAATTTTCATTGCGTTCATAATTTTAATTATTGAATTATGTAGATAAATGAATAATGTATATGCATAACATGCCCGTTCAAAAAAGCGTCAGAGGCGTACTAGTTTTTTTACTTTGCGGATAAAACTCGAGTTTTAATTTTTAAAAGGAATCTTGTTTCACGTAACGTGCGTGTATAAGTTTAATTAACGTATTTAATATTTTATTATTGTTTCGTTAGCTGTATGTTGTTTTTTAAAAGGTCTGGAATATAGTTTTTTTTCCATTTTTATTCGAATTTTATTTATATTCAGTAAAAGAGTAAAGTCTTAAGTTCAAAAAAAAAAATTCAAATTTTTGTACCCTGAGATAAATATTGTGTAGAAGCTTATATTTTATTTTAAAAACGAGTGATTTAATTGCATATAACAATTGCTTTAACAAAACTCAATTGGAATAGTCAAAAAATAAAAGTTTTCGACTTTGTAACTTTAATAGGTCTATAACGACACCAATATCAGTATCGTTATAAAGTCACTGAAAGTCTATAACGATACTGTTCCGTACTTCAAGTTGGTAGTTGAATGTTTAATTCAAATTTAATGGACGCCAAATTTATCGCGGTACCAACTTCGTAAAAAAAAATTACTAAACGTCAAAGTTATACATTTTTTTTATTTAAGATGGATGCATAGTACCTAGAAAAATTGTGTATTACATACGTTACATAAGAGGTTATTATTGCACTCTTCCAATAAATAAAAACTTCTCGTGCGATAATAGCCTTTCTTATGTAACTCGTATAATAATATACTATTAAATCATTTCATACCAGTATATAATTGAAATTCATCACATTTTTATTCAAGGAATTAAAATTATGTACATAATTGAATGAAACAATAATAATGTGTACAAAATTTAAAGATACTATAGTTAACATTTAAAGTTTACAGTGACCAAGATGAAGAGGTTTGGCTGGAACAAGGGAATTAAAATGTGTCAGGAAATTGTCAAAAATCATACCCGAAATTTTTAATTACATTAGATTTTGTTAATCTAAAATCGTAAATTTATATAAAAACTCGATAAAAACGTAGTGAAGTGGAACTTTCACTAAGAAAGAAAGAAATTAATCTTTAGTCGACTGTTAAGTGGTACGATAATTTGCCAAATTAATATAGTGACATAAATTAAAATTGACACTCATAGCTTATATGTTTCAACTTCCTGCAAATATGCTTGCTTCGTTGTTTGCTCAGCCATTTCATATTAGAATAAATAAAACTTTTTCTTATGGGGTTAAGGGTGTCCCAGATTTCATACCAGCAAAGGTAGTGATTTATGTGAATCATTTCAAACCAGTGCATAATTCTTTATCTTATCAATTGGAAGTTAAAAAAAATTATAGGAAGATAAGTTAACACACAAAGCTATTTCAGTAGGTAAATAAAAATAATATTAATTTGCTTTTTAAACCTTCTTTCTCAAATTTTGCCGGCACTGCATTTTTATGTAATTGTTTTCTTTTATTGTCTATAATTATGTCTGACCTTAAAAAATGTTCTTCACAAATTAACTTATTTCTTAAAGCGTCAATATCTACAAGAGCAATAACAATGTTCCCAAAATTTTTTGCCACTCGCTGGCGCGGTGTACTTCTTTTATTGGTTATTAAAAAAAACTTTTGTCTCTGTTCTTCTTAGTATTGTTTTTGCAATCACGTATTCGCCATTGTCACAACAAATCACAAAAACTTCCAGACACACACACACAAACTCGGAGCGGTTCAACGGTGACGCTAATTGAACGAACGCAAGAAAACAACTAAAAATATTTCGCTGAAAATCGACGGTGGAACCATCTACAAATTGGTGAATTTGTACGTTATATTTTCCCCATATGCGTTGCGGATCTTTAGTAACTTTATATTCAATGATATTATATAGAAAGGGACTAAATTGAGCTGCCAATAATCACGTAAGGGATAAAATGTCACTTTAGTCCTAGTCACCTTTAGAGCTATTTTGCACTTCCGAAGGTATTTCAACTAAAAGTCGAGTTTTTTGAATAATAAGACGGATGGCAAGTCTTCCAATTTGTCTTATTACGCCATCAATATATGTAATTGGGTGGGCTTTTCATTCCATTTATAACTGATAAAATGGGTGATTTTGACTTGAACTCATATTTGATCCCTAGTGAGCAAAGAGTTACTTTAGTCCTTGTTATGCGGGTACTTTAGTCCCGGAAGCGCTAAAAATTATTTTTATTTAATTTATAACTAATCCAGGTTAGTTATTTTCTATTTCGTGGTAAAAAGTTTATGGTTAGGTACAATAATTTTTTTATTCTGGATAATTTTGTAAAAAAAGATTATGAAATTCTCATTAACCTAGAAGTATTTTTTGATTGACTTATTAGGGTATACTTTTTAAACGATCATACCCCATGACAAGAGTTACCTGACGGTTTCCTAACGGAAATCTAAAAACACTGGTCCGATTTTTATAAAATTTAGCATGTAGGTGTTAATGTTGGTGTTATTTATAATATTGCTTTAAAGGCCGTTAATCTACACATAGATATATCTATTTATGGAATATTTACAATAATATTCATTTTACACATTTTTCTTCAAATACCTAAAAGTTATTGGTGATTTAACTTTTATTTAAACTATTTTTGATCGGTTAAGTAATTACTGAGATAACATTAATAATAAACTAATTGTTGCAACAATATCTCCAAGAATATTACTTATACCAAAAACGATATGAAATGTAAATTAGATTTTATTTGAATTATGTTTTACTACAACGCAACTTTTCATTTTTCGTGAAAAACTTTTTAAGTAGAGACGCACTTTCTCTCCGATCTTATATCTACGTTAATTAGTGTCAGACGGATGTGGAATTCTGCACTAATTTCTTGTTTTCAATTTAACGCTTTCAAAAGCGAAGTACACGAAATTGTTATTAGGATACTTTGGTATCATACTGATGTAGTTGAGTACGGACATAAAGCACACTCTTGGTCAAGATGTCCTCCTGCAAAAATCACATGTACGTAAATAATATTGACGCTTACATCAAAATTTTCACATTATCTAACCAATCACAAACCAACGACAATTGGTAATATCGGGAAAACACCTGCTGTCTTTGAATTGGATTTAAACAACTTTATTTTGTTCGCGAAGTAGTCTAATAAAATATCACTCGTGATTGAATTTATCTCGTAAGTCTATCTTTTCATTTCATAACTCAACAGTGTTGCTTAAAGCAAGCAACTGATGAACTAATTCGACATACTTCAATCACTAGTGGTATTACTATTGAAAATTTTCTAAAATAAACCATAATGCTCTTCTCTGAAGTGCCCCTTCTGTAAAAGTATAGGCTTTTTGAAATTATCCTATTGGAAGATAAATAAATTTTAATTCTTCCAGTAAAGAAAGTGATGCTAATATTTTTAACTTTGAAATTGTTTTCTTTTGCACGTGAAGTAATTAATATTATTGTTGAATTTTAATTCAATTTTCTTAGAACTATGAAGATTAAGATGCAGGTATTGTTTCACCCCCATCTTACGCTCGGTTTACGAACCACGGCTCGTATAATACTTCCAAACCCCCAAACCGTTAAATTTCAATAACATTACTATATCCGTTCAGTCGTTAAACACAGGAAGTAGTGCAATCTTTATGATTTGCGTGTGGTTCTTGGTTGTTATATTATCATTTGTCAGTGTTCTCAAAGGAAATGTTTTCTGAAAATTACCAAGCATTTCCTGTGTAATATTTGTAATATACACCAATTCGTTTCTTTATCTTATCCCACAACCGCTTTCACAGGACATTATTGAAGGTGGAAATGTTTAAATGTTATAATTCGCACAATGTCACATCTAGATTTTTCGTATTTTTATCCAAAAACAAATATTTGCCTTTGACTTGTTATACAAAATACCAGTTATGGATAGAAACAAATCTAAACGTTATGTTTTATAATAATAAATTATTTTCAACAGGCATGTTTAAATGTGAATGAATAAATTGTCACACATTTATTATTTGAATGGGATTATTGCTTAAACACCTTAGTGCTAAGATCCCACGGTGTTAATGTACGAAATGGACAACTACTGAAAACACAAACCAATAGCGTAATAACAAAACACTTGGTTATAATGTGTTGCTGGGTTTTAAAAGGATACTTGAATAATATATTAAGAGTACTGTAATTATGCAACCGATCAATTTCGAATTTCCAGTATAATAACCACATAAATTTATTTTGGTGAATTCTTCGTTAATTACCTAATGGCTAAAGCATAAACACAACTGATTTATTTTAAAATTGAGAAACTGTTTTGTAAAATATAGGGTAAAGGGAGGACAGTTGGACCACCTTTTAAAAAAGACGCAACAACTTCTTTATTATTTAACAAAATCTTTTCAAAATAATGCCACAACATAGAGCAACGAATTGTTAACTTATATATTTTTACTAATAACCTAGCGAACAGTGTTATTTTAGAATAAAAGAAAATTAAATAATAAAAAATGGTCCATCTCTCCTACCCCTACGAGGAGAGATGGACTTCGTAGGGTAGGAGAGATGGACCCTACTATATTTATGGTTTTGCTTGGTAAGTTTAATTCCGCAAGTTTGACAGGTATTTTTATAAGACGTGCAGTCCTCATGCAACCAACGCCGGCATATAGTACATTCTATCCAGGCAACTTTCTTCTCGGTAAGTCGATAATCTTCATTACATCCCACGCATTCGTTTTCTAGGTCGCTGAAATGTTCAGCCTCACTGGAAGTGTCGTTGAAAATCGGCTCATCTGAATCTGAAGAAGATGAGTTACATCTACGTTTTTTATTACTTTTGAGTTTGTTTTCCTGCTGTTGTTTTTAGTTTATTTTCCTTGTCCTTTCTCTTATTTTCTTATTTCTGTACCTTGGCTTTTGTATTCTTTTCTTGTTTTTCTGCTTTAGAGCTCTTCTTTTCTTCTTTAGCCTTCCTTATTTCTTCTTTCTTTACTAGAGCTTCCTTTCGCTCTTGTATATATTCTGGTGAATTAATAACACCACTTACTACTTTCTTACGTACTCTTTTAAAGCGGAAGTTATTATTGGCACAGGTGAGACCACCTCTAATGCTTTTCAGGTGTTATATCTTCCTGTTCAATTACGTTGTCCGGAGTGATTGCCCTCCGTTGAACACCAGATGATCCAGCTTGTGGGGAGTTAGTTGTGTTACCCACCCGTTCTTGAGGTTGCATGTGACTTAGTTCTAGAGACTTTTCCTCCTCCAACAAAAATGCATGGTCTGGAATTTTCTCCGAATTAAATGGAAGTATTCCAGTTGCTCTAAATGCTGAGACCGCATTGTCGACTGTTGCTGCTTTTCCCCAAGATTCACCTAAGAGCCTTCCAAACTGCAGCCTGTTAAGTTTCCTGTTTGGATTATTTAAAATCATGTGTCTGCAGGCTTCGTAAAACTTCTGTTTCAGTGATTTGAAGAAGGCACGGTCTAATGGTTGCAGGTAGTGGGATGTATGTGGTGGTAAACAGTACAAAATTACATCATTTTGTTCTGCTGTTTCTAGTAGACCAATGTTAGTAGTGTGCGATGAATGGCCATCCATTAAAAGCATAACCTTTCCAGGACTTTTTCTAGGGAGAAAGTGAGTCGTGAACCAGTCTAAGAATATCTCGGAAGTAACGTACGCCGATTTTTGTGACATTTGTATTCGCGCTCCGGGAGGCATGTCATCACACCATTCTTCTTTTCTATTTTTACCTTTAAAAATGCAGTAAGGTGGTAAATAGATTCCTTCTGCACTAATGCATGCGATTATACTTATGGTTTCTCCTTTCTCACTAGAGCTAATGCTAGGGACAGCTTTAGATCCTTTGGCAGCAACAACCTGTCCAGCTCTGGTATTCAATTGAAGGCCGGTCTCATCTGTGTTGTACACATTAGCAGGCTTATCAAAGAGAGAGTTGTCTTGAAGAATTCTTTCAAGGTTCTCAAAGTAATTTTTAACAATATCTCTGGACATGCCTCGGGCTCGAGCCACTGATGTATTTTCAGCTTTTCGGATAGAAAGCTCTTGTCTTCTTCTTAAAAAGACTGCAACCATTTTTTACCAGCCTTTCCTGTAAGTGGAAAAACATAATGAAAAAATTTTACTATGTAAACCGGTTAGCTTAAAGTTTACCTTCACTATGGTTAAATTTATGTGGAATGCCTAGTTTATTCGCTAGTTTGTATGCCATTATACAAACTTCTTCTCTTGTTGGTGCAAAACCATGTTGCTGTAGTTTTTAATGTGATTGGCCAGTTTTCCTTCAGCATTTTCGCCTAGCATGGAATCAGGGCCTAGTCTTTGTTGTTTCTCAAAATTAGTTGTTTTAGTCGTCGTTTTAATGTAGTTTTGGGATTCCAAACGTTGTAGCTGCCTCATTTACACCCAGTTCATTGGATATTACAGCATTTACTGCAAGATTTAAACTTTCGCCACTCCAACATCCCCTTGGCGTGGTATTTCTTTGCGAAGGTATCTGTTTGGCATTCTTATTTCGCCTAAAAATAAATAAGCTTCGTTAGTCTTCCCTATATTTTACTGGTCCATCTTTCCTACTTAACACTGGTCCATCTATCCTCAAACAAGAGAGAGATGGACCAGATAATAACAGACAAAAAAATGCGTTCAAGTAAAAATTTTAAGGTTATGGTACACAAAAACTTCTAACTCGTCTTTATATTTATAAAAATGGTATTATCTTACCTAGCACACACAGGATTTGAAAAATTTTAACCACTGACAAAAGTTTTAACACTTGAAAAATATTATTTTGCTCAAAACTTTTAAACACACCACCATAGAAACTAACCAAACAATGTACCGTTACGAACTGAAGGTGGCTCCCAAACACCGCTTCACAGAGCACGCCTTGTTGCCAGACTTACTGAAATATTCGTAGTAGTCCATCTCTCCTCCCTTTACCCTAACCATTAGTAGAATTGTTAAAAATTCAATCTTTACGAATGAATCAAATAAATAAACATTAACTCACATTTTGCGAGTTAGAAATTTTTATTCGTAGGAGTGCAGCCTGTGGTGCAGCTAATGTTCGGGGCAGGTGATATTTACTTAGCATATTATACTTTGATCTTTACAATTACAATCATTTATATGCACCTGGGGTGGTCAAAAGTTTAGAACCGCCACTTTCTTTGGGAGAGTTCATTGGTCTTAACCTACAAATTTACAAAATGTTTGCAACATTTTAGGGTAACTTACCAAAATTCTTTTATTTACAAATGACATTATAACATGCCGTAAATTAGACATTTACGTTAACTTGGTATCGAAACTCTTCGTACAATGAAACGAAATTTGTTGTGGTTGTTATCCTTGTTAGTTACTGGATTTAATAAGAGACATACAAAACGAATAATATGTTACCTAATAATGTGTACATTGTATTCTATAGTAGAAAAGAGTAGTCATATACAAGTGCGCGTTTGATTCATCAATCAATAGAGTTAAGTACCTATACCTAAAACGAATGGACTATAATTCTAAATCTTCACATATCTATCTGAAATAAGTAATAACCTTTTAATGGCCTGTGTATGATAATGTCTAATGCATTTGTTTTATAAGGATAAACAAAAAAAAAATAAAATCTTATTTGTAGTTGAAAAAATAGTAAATTAATTGAAAATTAATGATTATATCAATGTTACATTATCAGATAGCCAGTCCTAATAGTTTTTTTGCGAAAAAAGATATGTTTTAACCATTACTCTGCAATCAAGCATGTACCGTTAACAAAACAACCTCATCACATACGTTACGGTTTTTACTATGTGTTGTTTACTATTAAACCATCCGTAAAATGAGTCACTCTCTACTTCTCTTATAGACTAATTTTATTATTGTTTTTCCATAGGGACTTATTTAAAAAGTTGTATAATGGATTTTATCGAAAATTATATTATCTTATCAGAATGGCTTCAATTTCAGGTGTAAAATTTGAAAATAAGTAATGATTAGATACTTAACAACTGTACACAATAATCTATAATGTTCTGTTAAGACTCAGAAATAAAAGTACAATAGTGTTTGAAGGAAGAGTACCCAAGAACTTGCACTGATTCCACTCCAAATCGCTCAAACGTTGAGTCAAAAAGAATCTTGAACGATTATTTTAACTTCCAAGGGTTTCCACCGGAATAGCAAGAAAGAAGTAGTATTGATTGATTATCTGTTGATAATGGGTAGATTTCAATTTAGCAGGCTTTTTCAGCAGCACCTTCTTGTTTCAGTGCCGATTTACGTACATGAGTACACGCAAGAGTGCTAATACATATAGAATCCTAAATAAGATTTAAGCCTTTTTTTTCTGCTATATCTTGAGAGACGGCTAGAAGAGATTATGCCTGATCCTAAAGTTTTGTGAATAATCTGTTTGATTTCCTGATGACGAAATAATCTCTCAGTACTTTTTGGGACAATCTGTGAATACTATTTCTTATTACTTGACATTGATTAGGTTCACTCAAATCCATTCCGTAACGAACGGCTACTGCAATTTGAAATGCATTATCATCTAGAAGAGTGTAACTTCTCACGTGGAATAGCGTGTAGCTAAGATCCTGATTGTGGACTTTATGAGTTTAGAAAGCGATCTTTGTCAGTGTCAGAAGAAAACTTGATGTTGTGGACTGTTCTTCTTGAAATTAGATCCAGTTGGAATTCCTACTGAAGTCACGGTTCCAGACTCTCATCGAAAGATTGGAAAATATTCTGATATTCAAACATCGATGTGGTCCCAGATAGCAAAAGATTGTTCACAGAACATTCTAGGCATATACATTCAGAATATTGGAATATTCTCAGATTAATCTTAGAATGTTCAGAACATTTCATGAATATTCATAGAAAACGTAATTGTCCTACCTAAAGAATATTCTGAGGAAAATTCTTAGTATATTTATATAATATATCAAATAATATCCAGTGTAGATTGAAATTGTGGTCTAGGAATATTAGTAAAAAATATTCATAGCATATTTTGCAACGAGATTTATAATAATGTAAAATATGTATATAATGTGGGTACTTAAAAATAATACAATAGGTACATTATACATACACTAATATATGGATTGTATAAATACATGTAAGTTATAGATTTTCTTCATTTGGTTTTTTTTCTCGGACATCTTTATTCTTTCAGAGGCTTTACTTAAATATATCCCTAAGTAAGTTTCAATATCTTTTGTTGTTGCAATTTGCATCTTATCCGCCATTTTAACACTTCCTAAAATTTAAAGTAAATTGTTTTTAATTTAACACGGTTGAACCATACCTATTATCAATCGAAACATGGTGCACTCTTTCAAAGGTTTTTTCCTTTGTGACCAACTACACTAAATTGAGAAGCAAGATGATCAGTAAGAATGATAATATTTCGAATAACTTCTTTGTATGTATGACCACCTTCGCTGGCCCAATCTTTCTTCTACAAACAATAATTTAGAAAAAGAAATTAAATCAAATTAAAACTTACAATGGCTTCTGAAAGCTGTTCATCACTCTTAAGAGTATCTTCGACTATTTGAAATGTTTCATAATCACAGATTGGAAATTTTTTTTTCAATTGGGTCAAAGAAGTGGCTACTGCCGAAGGAACAATTTCCGTATTGGCATTCAAAGAAGTGAGTGTTTTTTTTATCTCGACGATGTCGTTTTGTAGCATCTTCAAAAAAGTATTGTTTTTTATTACCATTTTCACTAATGATTTTATTAAAGAATCTGGAAAACCAAATTTTATTTAAAAGTAAACAAAAATACATTCGATGGAATGGAAATTTGGTTGATTCTTATGTAGAAATTACCATAAGAAGACGTTTCAAACAAGACTATACACATTTTTGAGTACCTTGATATTAAATCTCAGGTCCCAAAAATATGCTTGCATTTTTTCGACATCTAGTGTCGACTCGTGAAAGCCTTCACGTACGTAAATGTAAGCAACTTTGCCTCTTGCGTTTTACTGCAGGCGATTCGAAATTTTTATATTTGCCAACTGTTATGTTGGCTATAATTATTGAAGAATCGACTATGTAACTGCTTTACATACCTGTCGGCAAAGTTGCTTGTATATATATAAAATTTTGTTTCATGTACTTATGTAAGAATATAAAATCCCGATCAAATTAAATATTGTACCTGATAGAGTAGATATATGTGAGGGTACTTCCTCCACTTCATGATCAACTCGGATGTTATCGTTGTACTCAATATTTTCGTTTTCTGATTCCGAATTATGTCCAAGCAAAATTGTTTCAGTTGATACCAAAGCGGATTCATTTGTTTCGCCCAAAAATAAACTTGAACTGGCTACATTTCTTTCAGTTGAAATTTGCAACTGTTTTTTTTCTAAAAAATTAATAAGATTAGTGGTAAAAATATGAAAGAGAAATTGTACCCTTACCTTGACGTTTAGGAAATTTAGAAAGAATAGTTTCTTCTTGTGCATTATCTTCATCAGCAGACGAACTATCAAATCTTCTACTCTGCACTCTGTTTCGTTTTGGAGGCAGCACTTCATCTTCACCAGCTGTATCTATATCTGACGTAAATTTTGCTTTTGAGGCTTTTGCCGAAGCAATGCTGAGCTTTGGATATTTTTGTGACTCATTAAAATCACATCATATTGTGGCCAGTTCTTTTCTGGTGACCATCCATACTTTATCGCTTTTTCGGTTAAATGTTTATCCAAATCTGGCCAAAAACATTTAAACGTCCCTTTATTAGTATCCACCGGGATGATCCAAGACGTTGGTACCGCCTCGACTTTGTCATCTTCAATGAATTTCCCAACTTGCCACGTAGTAGCGCGCTTCATTACATTTGTGCTGGACACATAATTCATCTTTCGATTTATTTTTTTCTGTTTCTTAATTATAAATATCAACATATCTCATTTACATTCAGTAAGTGGCAGCGAATTGTGTCTGGTTTAAATGAACTTGTTGACCGTTAATTAAACATTGTAATCGTTTTTCTCTTACATTAATAAAATGGATAAACACATCAGCTACCAATACCTAATAGCTTTAGCAATAAGTGCTATTTAAATTTATTAATTTCTTTCATTTTAAAGATACACGAAAAACCTTATTAATTTAAAATTATTATTTTACTTGTATCGGTTTATTTAAATGATCTTGGGTTAAAATGTAAAAACAAAACTTTCACGAACTAGTTTCTATGTGCAACAATGGTATGACAACAAAACAATTAAGATATGGCAGCTTTACCACCTTCTTATCAATATCTTCAATTAAGCGATGTGTCAATTCTCCCAAATTTTGAACAAAATATATATCAATCAATTCTGAGCTGCATGATTGAGAATAAAATTCTGCTTTTTCAATAAAACTTTGGCAAAGTATAACAATTTTCTCTAAATTTTCAGAATATGCAATATTTCTTACAATGACAATTTCTTTATTTTTTAATAAACAGCAACTATCTCTTTGATTTAGGCAAATTTTAAAATTAGAAAATTTAATGGCGGCGTATTGTGGTGATTTGAAGTCATTTAATAAAGGTCCATCTGAATGAGATTTTTCAAGAACATAATTTTTGTTACTGTTGTTTTGACATTAGGAATGAACTCATCCAGCTCTGATAGACGTCTTACTATCTGAACTAAAACATTAGACGGTTTTCGAACTAATTTTTTCAAGCGTTGTAAGTAATTTTCAAATGGAAAATTGCTAAAACTATCAATACAACCATGTAGTCGTACGTCATCAGTTAAATGCAAAAGATTATGTACATTATGACTTAGATGATGAGATCCATATAATATTGTAGTAGAAGATACAAAATGTTTCAGTAGGTCTTCAGCATAATTAAAGAAATCTTCATCGGTGTCTTTTCTGGATAGTAAAGTTAATGACAAATGTAAGGAAATAAAATGTAAATATTTATCATTAGACAAAACATTTTTAAGAGCTACTATGCCAGTATAAAATAAAATTTGCCGAAACTCAGTAGCCTTAAAACGTTTGCTCTCATTAAGATGTCTTGGACGCCTAGCAAATTCTGATGGTATGAAAGACTTGAAAGATAATAATACTTTCGATACCGATTCAACTTGAGACGCGCTAAATTTGTGTGGTGGTTTTCCATACATCCAAATATTAACAATAAATTTTTTTACAACACCAAGACAAACAAGGTGCATATAGTCTAATGGTATGTTCTTAATAATGTCAACTCCGGGAATGTCAAATATTAAACTTTTTCGATTATCATCATTATTCACATCTTGAACAAATTGCTCGTGTGTTTTTTTCGAAAATTCAATCTCTGGAAAACAGACACGATCATTTATGTACTCACCTTTTGAGTACACTTAGTACAAGAAAAGTAACCGCTATGACCTTTAATAAGTAAAAATTGCGATTTAGCAACTGCGTCAAAAGAAATTTTGTAATAGTAAATTTATAAGTTTTTCCGAGTAAATTTATACCATTTTGTACTAAGTCTATTACTTCACTGACAAAACATTTTAAAAAATCATTTACATCCGCAGGTTTATCATTACCATAGTAAAGACCAACTAACACTATTGCATTATTAAAACTAATGTTTTCAATTAGACACAGGATAGGATAAAACTGTCCTCGAGTACTTACAAACAAAGGTAACCCGTCGATATTACAACTAACTTTCAGCTCCGAATTCAATAATTTTACACCCAAACTTAAAAGTTTTTTTCAATTGCTTTGACAACACCAAAATGGTAATAATGTCCCGAGAGACCACACGCAATTTAATATTTCTTTTGTTTTCAACAAAGTTCTAGGATCTAAAGGAAAACTGTTAAGTTCACTCAGCTCGTCAACATTAATTGGAAGCACTATCTGTTGAAAATGTTTAACAACTTGATGGGATAAATTAAACTTATAAATCCAGTTATTGATTCTAGTTGTTATTGAACTCCTTGTGAAACTATTGTCTTTAGCCAATGCTTTAGCCGATATAAAAGTGAATTGCAACATGAAGTATCTCTTACATCTGTCGATAAATTAAAGTTTTCGTTGTCAACCTTGCACACACCTTTTACCTCATCGGACCTAGTAATAATATCGTATTTAACGTTATCAGTACATAAATTTGGTAAATTTTCACTTTCTGATTTATTTGTAGATTTCAAAAAAATTGATACTCTGAAGCCACAATTCGTCTAAATTGACGTTTATTGCTAGCGCTTTTGGCATTCTTGATATATAAATTTAATTACATACTCTGATAATGTAATATACCTTAAATATAGAAGCAGGGTAATTTTCTAACCTTACCCTTTTGAAATTGGTATATACGAACGTCTCACTTTATACTTTAAACAGTTCAGTATTAAATTATGTATTTAAAATAACTTCAGGCACAAACTTAACAAAAAAAGTACTTCACAGAAACAAAGAATAGTAAGCAAAAATGTCACCTTCAGTTTGGCGGAAAATTGCATTCACATGAAAGTCGCGAGTGGTCGCGTGACACACATGTTACCAACACAATTGAAACAACTAAATACTAAAATACCTGCAAATGTAGATGGAAACAAATGAGAAAGTGACTAAATTGGAGTCCAATAATTAACTTATTTCATTTTGAGATTACTATTTTATGATTATAATAAATGTGAATAGTAAAGTCGACAATAATATTTAACTTATAAGCTAACAGTCGTATATCATATTTTTAAGAACAATCTATAATTATTCTGGAAGATTCTGAATATTATAAGAATAATACATAAATAATATTTTTATTATAAGATATTTATATATTCTAAGAATATACTTCAAAGTACTTAAATATTCTAAATATTCTATAAATATTCGAGTAATAATTAGAATATATACATTCTTCATGGGCATTTACAGAATATTCAGTAGATATTCGGTGCTATCTGGGGTCCGGGCCGTAAGAGGAGGTGAATTTTCAATTCTCAATGCATTCCTGCTGCTACCTCATTAAGAAGTAAAAGAACATCCGGAGTTTCATCTCCACAAAAGTGGTTTAACTCAAGTTTTTTACATTCTTCGATTAATAATTTAAAACCATTCAAAACAACAACTGGTTCCGCTTTTAGAGTATCATCATCAAGGAACCATAGATTCAATTCTGAAGCAAGTGAAGCTATAATCTTCTAGATGCTTAGTCACCTTGTTGAGCACCCGTCTCTGAAAGTATTCAATACTTCCAGAATTGAAGTATACGTCAATATCATTATATTAAAAATTTTTGTGTAGTTGTAAGATCGAAGATGTTCTTATGAAAACAGCTTGAAATGTGTTTTTCCATTTTTTTTTGTCATACTGTTACGGTTTCACAATTCAGTAGTGCAGTTGTCAGAGTAAGGAAAAAATTATATCTTCATTAACTGTACCCCATTACGAGAAAATATTTGCGGAAAGCGCGTTCCGTTTAGGTAACAAGATAAAAACAAAGCGATAGGAAGTTAACATCCAAACAAAAGAATATAAGTAGGCGCCACTGACTTTAATTACGATGAATATTTTCAATTATATAAAGAAATAATGACTAGATCATAAATTCAATATGTTCAATGACACATCGATTCTTGAATCATCGGTTGCTTTTAGTAGATTTGCACATCCTAAGTAGGAACGATATATCTATGCGAACGACATGAGTACTTACGGTTTATTTAACTTTGAGTATCATCTCCTCCCCGAATGAACTTTATCGATGCAACAATATTCACACATATCCTACTTCCGATTTATGAAATTTGGTATAGAAAACTTAGAAACTGGAAACTAACAAACCTTGCTTAACGGTGATTGATGAGAAAATGGCGATTATCAGACGGCGACACAATTATTTAAACCTAGAAAATGAGAGAATTAATTCATAACAACAACGCTTCGACGAGGTGTCCGATTGTCTCGCAAGTTGACCAATCGCCAAGAAAACTTGTTAAAACATTCTATAAAGGTAATAAAATTCGCGACACCTCAGTTATTATTGTTTTTATTTTATTTTTTTACATTTGGTAAGTAGTGCTCTGATATAGGCACCCCAAGTTACATAAATAAAGAAAATGATACAATATAGTCCTAATTTATTTAAAGTTATGACGTATAGGCACAGTACCAAATTATTACACTGCATTTTCTTAATTGCGCAACATTGGTGTTTTTAGATTGAGCGAATACATGCTTAACCGTACGGGAAAATTGGTGAATCCGGAATGCTACTGGAATTCCGTAGAATTTGTTAAGGGAATAGCAGATCATCGACGTATTAAGTCATATTTACCGTTAGAGCATTTCCCACAAGAACTTATTAATGAAACGAGTGAGGCTAAGGTAAGATGCTCTTGGTGGTAAAAAATCTGTGATTACAATTATAGAAAGTTTATTAAGATAAGTATGTAGTTAATTTAAAATATGTTTATATATTTATTTCTAGAATTATAGTTATTTATTTAATGTTTCTAGATTTTTTATGTAGCCAGGAATCCAAAAGATGTTTGCTTATCTGTGTATTGCTATTTAAACACGGTGGAAAATGAAAATATTACGTTTGATGAATATTGCGATTTATTTATAAAAGGTTATAGTGAGTATCTCCATATCTTCGAGAACGTTTTCTTTAAAAACGTATTGAAGAATTCACAGACAAGTATTACGAATTCTGGAACACTCTTTTATATTTTTGGAAACGAAGAAATTCTCCTAATATTTTGTTTATCAAGTATGAAGATATGAAGCACGATTTAGAGGGGGTTATTAGACAGGTTGCAATATTCTTAGACAAAAAACCTAACTGAAGATGAAGTAGCTCAGTTGGTAAAATGGCTCGATTTTGAAACAATGAAAAATACCGAAGCAGTAAATCACAACAACCTTTATCAAAAAAGCGGTTTTATGAGAGCCGGAAAAGTTGGTTACCACAAACAAATCTTGTCGGAGGAAATTATTTCCAAATTTGATTTGTGGATTCAAGAAAATATAAAGAATACTGACTATAAATTGTAGATTTGATTTGACATAACAATTTAGTATTATTGATGTTGCTTGAAAATTATTTAAAAAATAATAGCACTTTATTTTGTCTTTATAATGTTTTATGGTGACGCAATCATTGTAAATGACTACTTTGATTTGTATAATAAATTTAAAAGAAATTTAAAGAATAGTACATTATTTTTCAATTTATGGTTTTTTTAAACAATTGTGATTTTGCATCGAAATGGAATAGATCGATCTTGGTTAGATACCTCATTAAGGAACATGTTTTGTGTTAGTGGAAATCACTCATATTTATGGAAAATTTCAATTAGTTTGTTTTCTGACATTTCGTTTGGTGTACAGGGTTATTCACTATAAATTACCCAGCCCTTATTATCGTTATTATTGCTCGTAGAAAAAAAAGTTGTATAGTTCTAAGTGATTTTTCTTAAAATGCCATCAATAGTTCAGTTATTCGCCGTTTACAGGCTGCAACAAAAATATGATATATTTTTTAAATGTAAAACCCTGTATATTATTACATGTTTGAAGAGATCTTTTTTTTTCTGATTTCAAAAATATATCATATGTTGTCTTTATCTTGCGCCGTTATTGAGTTATTAATCATAGAATATCACAGTTACTTAATACTGAATTGTTAACATCGTCAAAGTAAGCCATGTAAATGACAAATGTTGTGTTTGATAATTGACATTTCATTAATTAAATCACAAAATCGTATAGTGAAGCAGAAAAACCTCTTATATTTATCTGTTATATTCAAAATAATAAAAGGTGGGTAATTTATAGTGAATAACCCTGTACAAGTTCTTAATAACGAACTAGACTTCTTCTAATTAATCTATAATCCAATGTGACATTTTTTTTAACGTTAGGAACTTATCTTAAAAAAACTGGGCTGGAGTCTTAGAATTTTCTTTAAAATTTGGGATTTTTTTTAACAAAGTAGTCAGCCGACACAAAGTTTAGGTACAATTCAAAGTTTCTTCATTTTTGGTTATATTTATATCATGTTTTAATACAGAGTTACACGTCACCAAGTATTATTTAGTGTACACTGTAAAAATAATTAAATCAATTCAATTCCACGCCTCGTTCAGTCCATAGTAAAAAGGACACAATGACAAGGAAATGACAAAGGTACATATTACTGACAGTATACGGGAAAGATATGAGTGAAATAAAAAAAAAAAATTGATGAAATAATAGGAGAGACGAAGAAAGAGAATATAATAATAGGAACTGATTTTAAAGCTAGAATAAAGGGAGGAAGGAGGGAAGATGGTAGATGGAGAATGGGGTTTTAAAGGATAAGAAGATAAATGGGAAAGGAAAAAACTCATAGAAATGTGCAAGGAAAGAGGATGAACAATATTAAAGGAAAATGGACCAGTGATAGATTCTCTGTTAGTGGACGGGCAAGAGAGAAGAAATAGACTTTTTAAGATAAGAAGGGAGATAGAATCTGATCACCAACTGCTAGAAGGACCAACGTTAGAAGGAGAAAAGTAGAAGTAAGAGTGGAAAAGAAAGTATGGAAAGAAAAAAATATGGACAGTAGAAAGTATAAAAAATATAAGCAAACAATGGATGAAACTAAATGGGTAGAAAAAAGAGTACAAGAAGAAGAAGCACTCAAGTGCAACTACAGCATTCGTAGATGTATACTGTGGAGGATATCGGAAGCACCCCGGACACATCTAGATAAAATTTGTCATTGGAGACATTTTGATCTAATTTAGGTTTATATTCCGATTATAAAGTGAACATACCGTTGATATTTCGGTCTCATCCCTGAAAAATTATGTTGTTTATTAGAAAATTTTGTAGTTATTAATAGCAAAAATTAGTTAATAGGAAATGCGTCTGGTAAGTGAAGGATGGAGGTGAAAAGTTAGTGTTAGTGTGGCCGCGACTTACGGACAAATTGAGAACAGCAGTTTGGGACCTAAATTAAAGGAAATTTGGGAATAATTATTGCATTGAAAACGTAGGAACAAATGTCACATTTTAATTATGAAAGTTTTTGAACGGGGCAGCATTTTCAAGATAAACACGTTGAATTAAAATTAAATCTGATTAAATAAGGAAATGTATAAGTGTAATTGCAGCAAGAATGGAAAAAACGCATAAATTAAAAAACCCATTGTAAGTTTTCAAATTCTGACATTAAAGGGCGTTAGAAAGGTATATGAAATTGCAAGAAAAATAGGCGTTGTGAATAGTAGTAGGCCATGTGCACAAAAGTATATAGGAACCGCAAAATAGACAGGAAAGCGTCGTTAAAAATCAGCACTGAGCTTGAGGCTCTTACAATTTAGAAAGAACTTAATACCATTGATGAATTTTATAATCAATGTTAATAGGTATATGACGTCAAGGGTAAATAAAGGTGACCTACATTTTATAAAATCCCAAATAATTGCTCTCGAAATATACAGTAACTAGATATCTAATTCAGTAGAGCAACTAATTCTTATAACCGTATTTCTTTTGTAAAAACCTTCCGTTGATCACTGCCGAGATTCAATGATCACCTTTTTTCACTAAAAATCGAGCAACAAATTTGAGACTGCATATTTCTAGCGCAATTAATTGGAACTGTAAGTAGATGCCAAATTCAGTCAAACAACTAGTTCTTACAACGTTTATTTCTCTTGTCAAAACCCACCGTTAAGCCAACACCGCCAAAATTCAATGACCATCTTTTTGTGTTATAATTGAGCAACTAATTCAGGTAGAGAGTATTTCAAGAATATATACATAGAATGCATGTTTCTGAGTGGGGTGGGGGGATAAAACGCGGCTATGGTAATGGTCTACTAGGCGACGTTGAGTAGGCGATGGTTTAGTAAGTGGGGGTCAACTAGGTGATGAGTCTACTAGGCAATCGTCGACTAGGCGATAAGTCTACTAGGCGATGGTCAACTAAGCTATTTGCCTACAAGGTAAAAAATGTTTAGGTAAATATTTTGTACTTAATTAATACGAATTTTTAATGTGCAGAACTGCAGGCATAAATAATCATATGTACTGAATCAATCAAAATTTTTGGCAATTGCATTGCACTGAATATATATTTTCACCTTTTAACCAAATAACCTCGTAGACTTATCGCCGAGTTGACGTCGTCTAGTAGACCATCGCCTAGTTGTCCCGCACCGCTAAAATCTGTATTCTCAGGACTCCCTTCCCCACTGTTAAAAATTGTTCGAATTTTAGTTTTTAAAATATTTGAATTATGAGCGTTTTATGAGTACTCAGAATATCGTAGTTCTGATTTTTGAGCACCACCTCGGCAACACCCACTGCTAATCATTCTCGCATTTCGCAGTCGCAATCAATAGTAGGTACCTAAACTGAAAATTATGAGCACTCAATTACCCGAAACCAAATTTTTGAGCACCATTACTCTGCAAGCTACCCCCGTCACTCGTAATCGAAAAAAGAGAAGTACCTTGAAAATCGGACGAATCAGGATATGCTTTTGGAATGATATTTAGTGTTCCTGAGCAGACAAAGTTCGCTAAATTCAAGTTCTGAGTCCAGCCCCCCTCTTCGAGAGTTCCCCGCCTTTCGTAATCGCGGTCATTGAGATGCATCCTGAAAATAAGTCAAATCGAAAATTTTTTTGCAAAAATATTTAGTGATTAGTGAGCAGTCAAGATACCCTAAACCCAATTTTTGAGCATCACCCCTCTCTAAGCCATCACTGCCTTGGGAACTCGGAATTTAACCCGGATTTGACACAACTACCATATGGGGTCCATTGGGTCTTAATCTTTTACTATACAGAGTGGAACAAAAGTCTGGAAACGCTCAATTATCTCACAAATGGGTAGTACGAATTGTACAACATGTACAACATTTTGGATAAGTATATTTTGGGATACGAAGATTCCAGATTTGATATCTGCAATGTTGCCAGATTTAATTACTTAAATTCTATTTTGCACGGACAGTTTTATTTAATTTAAGACCTTCCTGACTTTATCAAATATTGAGTGTTGCATTACGGTTGAACTCGTATTGAAGGGGACATTCCAATAATGATACAATATACGGGGTGATCTATTTAAAAACCAAAGTTAGTAATAATATCAGAAAAACGGTAAATCTGGCAACATTGCAGATGTCAAATCTGGAATCTTCGTATCCCAAAATATACTTATCCAAAATGTTGTACAATTCGTACTAGCCATTTGTGAGATAATTGAGGGTTTCCAGACTTTTGTTTCACTCTGTATAATCTTTGTTGATTTTTTCATTTTTGAATAGAAAAAATTATCTTTTTAATAATTTTTATTATTTTACGCATACACTTAGAATTATATTCATTACTTGTCATCATTTAAGATAGGAATAAATTTATTAGTCGATCGCTAATTTTTCCTGCAAAAGAATTTTTCGATTCTATGATTTTATGGGTACTTATTTCTTGACTTCGATTACCAAACGGATAGGTGCTTGCAGAGGGATGAAGCTCGAAGCTTGGATTTAAGTAATATGGTGTCTTCATAAATCGTTGGATAATTTTGCCAAAGAATTTTTTAATTCGACCTATTTTCTTACTGCGATTAACGAAACGAAGGAATGGGTTACAGAGGGATGGTGCTCAAAAATTAGATTTAGGGTATTCTTGCAAAAGCATTTTTCGATTAGACGTATTTTCAGGGTACATCTTTCTTGACTACGATTACGAAATGCTGGGATGATTCGCAAAGGCGTGGTGCTTAAAAATCAAAAGTATGATATTCTGGATGCTCATAATTCAAATACTTTAAAAATTACGATTACAATAATTTTCAACAGTGGAACAGTTTGGGACTGAGAACATACGTTTTTAGTCCCCTCCCCATCACTCAAACGCATGAATTTTTACAGAACGGATTTAGCTCAAAATACATTATTGCAAAAGTTCACAAATGCTTCGTTATTTCTGCTATTGGAGTTTTCAATTTAAACAATGTGCGGGGGCTAGGTACGTGGACGTAATATATTCGTTAAGGGAGCACCTCCCACCTTAAAATAAAATTTTAGCTATTTTGCAGGCAATAAATTCAGGACTATTCAAGATTATTTTCAGTGGTGGGGGAGCTAGGTAGTTCCATTTTCGGTCAACTCAATTTTTTTCCAAATGTCCTAAAGAGGACAAACAATGTGAAATTATTGCATGTTGAAGAGTAAAAATGCAAAGTAACGAAAGACATAAACGAAAAACGATATAAAGTATTTTCTGATATTTGGCGAGCGAAGCGAACCGTGTCTTTATCAAATTCGCATTGAAACTATTTTTTGAGTAAGAAAAAATAGCCCTTGAGCCGCGAAGCGGCAACCTCCAACGACGCGAGGCGGCGCTGGGTCGCGAGACTAGTTATCTGATACTAACAAACGTACAAATGCGTTTTTAAATGTAAAATAAACGTCGAAGATCGTATAGAAAGTGTGCTGCAATTTTTAAATTTTTGATAGAAAAAGTGAAGTCGGGATTCATACCTTACATTTCGGATCAAAAAATCGTTTGAACAAAAGTTGTGTATAATAATATTCTATAATTAAATTAGGTTTGTAATGTATTTACCTAGCATACATTTTTCTACAACTAACACTGATTCAATTAACACAAAATTAAGATTAAACAATTTACTGACACCTAAATTTCAAAATTAATTAATTTCAAATTATTCTTACTTAGAAATGTTAGTGGAACGTATGTTAATTGTATTTCTTTTCGTTGATTTGGATTTTTGTGTTACAATTCCAGCTCGTAACACATTTACTTGTGTCTTGAAACTTGTCGCAAACCTTCACTTGGTAATTGTGCGAAAATTAGAAACATTCATAATTGCAACAGACGGAACCTCGAATGCGAGGTAAAAAGATGTCAAACTTGAAAGTTCTTTTGCTTTTACGAAAACCCTGGAATAACTATTCCAATTAATACTAAAATTATATTAATTATTAATTGCTACGTTCGTTATTATTTTAACGGCGTAATTTGAAAATTGTACGCTTCTTATAACTATTACCTCTATGGTACATCTTCACATCTCCAGATATAGGTCCCAACCGGATATTTAAAACTTAACTAACTCGAATTTCACTTCCAGAAGGATGCAGTAATTCTACACACCTACCTGATTTTTTTTTGTAATTCTTGACGTTGACGTAGGTTTATTATTACCCGAATTGCATGGTTTTTATAATGGTTTCTCTACCTGCTCTGATTTAGGGTAAAGATTTTGTGTTTCTAGTTAGGGTTTTTAGTTCTGACGCTTTTGATTTATGATTATTTTCTTTCCTTTTATTTAATTTCGTAGTCAGAATGTTTTTTGCACATTTACCGACTCGTGAAATGTAATTAGCATTGTGTTGTGCTTTAAAATAGTTTTATCGCTACTGTTTATTTTGATCTGTCTACGCGGTCTGTTAAAACGTTCAACGATGTTACGTTCCAAACCGAAAATTTTAAGATTTCTTTTTTTTTCTCGTTTTCTGACGAATTAGAGTAAGTACGTTAAGTATAATGAAACAAAACATTATTTGTCTGGAGGTCAACAGGCCGATCGTCCGTATATAAACACGATGATTACAAAAACATCTGAATTTTTTTTTAAACGCAATTTTCCTTTTCGAACAAAGTGAATTCTAGTTTTAAAACGTTCTCAAGAGACCTGAATCCTCAAGAGAGTACTGAACAGGAGGTATAAGACCGGTCGGAATATTCTCGCATCGGTTTTGCGCGCAGTTTCTATACGCTCTTAGACGTTTATACATTTGTTAGTATCCACCTGGAATTTTGCGCAATTTGTTTATATTTGAAATATACATGGTGAAAACATTTTAAACGTAAGGAAAGGAAAAGTATTGCAGCGCAAACTCTACTCTACTTGATACTTTTCTTTTCCAAGAGTGCCCAAATTAATGACAAGAAGATTGGATGCATTAATTTGATTAAATCAAAATATCTCGAGAAGAGCTTTCGGCAAGAATACGTAAAAATGGTAGGGAAATTGATTTTTTTACTAGAAAATGAGATACAAACATGCACAAAAAAGTTGTGACTCTCTAAAAGAGAAATATAGGTATCTATAGGTAGCGTCCTCGACAACTAAGCGTCAAATTAACTTCACATTTGAATTTCTCATGGTAAAAATTTTCAAATACCAATTTTATTGAGAATATGTCAAAAAATGAAGGCCTTTTTTCCTCAAAAATAACTGATGAATATCGGACATTTATTAAACATCCTGTATAGAGTGCCGAATTAAAGATTATTCTACTAAGTAATTAATTTTGCATTACTTCTAAATGCAAATGTCCACTTTGTAATTTACTATCGCTAATAGATTTGGAAATGTTAGGATTGAAGAACAAGTAATGAAGAAGTAGTTGCAACATTTCAATTTTCATTCTGATTATCCGATGTGGATCTGTGTGCAAGTTATAAACAATAATAAGCGAGATAATAAGTAATCGATTTTAAAGAAATTTGAACAAGTCAATAAGCGTTCGAAAAAGTGGAAGAAAATTATATTATAGAACAGAATAGTTTAAATAAACGTTGTAGATTATACAATTTTCAAAATATTTTTTTGTGTAATTATGATCTTTTAAAAATATTGTAAAATGGAGGTCACGTGAGGTATAAGTATCGCATCGAAAATTATTTTTTTTATTTGAAAAAAAAAGATGTATTTCAAATTTTTGAAAATTATTCTACAATAAGGAAAAATGTTGGAGGTTCAGTGCTCTTTTTGCATATTCTCATTATGGCCAAAATATATTCAGATCACCGCATTTAGAGGTTTTTCTATACGGATTTAGGCGTTCTTCAGATATAGTGCTTACCTATATCTGGCCCCAGGACAGAAAATTAAATGATTCAAAACTTTCTTTCGTTATCTATTCCAAGTTAAAAATATCCTCATACCATTCAACTTGTTGAGGTAAATGCGCAAAGTAACATTTACGCATTCTTAGTTATGCCGTTGATTAATAGATAAAATGTACCAACAAAATTATCCAAACATGTAGAATGCTCTACCATCCATTTAACCCTGTTCTTTTTATTACTTGTACAACAGACGTATACACACCTCGGTATACATACTTAGTCATTGTCACAGAAATCACAGTAACTTCGATTCAGAAACTCCGCTTCAACTACGACGCGATATCAATGAAGTCACGAAGCAACTAAACAACTCGGGTTAAATCGACGGTAACGTCATCTACATTTCAGAGCAATTTTTTGGTACAATATGCGTTACGTATCTTCCCAAATTTTTCAATCAACGGTTACGTCTATTGTTAGGTCTAATCTTTATAATCGTTTAAAAATAGTGTTCCTAACCCAACTACAAATATTTTAGATGCACTTAGGCTTCACTCTCGTGTATCTAAAACACTGACAGGATGTTCTAGAAAAAAATAGTAAAATTAAAAATTTTAGGACAGATTTTTTTTTGTTTAATTATGATCTATTAACCTATAAATGTGTAAAAATAGAGTGTTAGGTTTTGAAACCGTGATGTAAGTAGCATCTCATTTATTAGATGTAGTGTTTAATTGTCTTAATATTGCCCAGAAGCGACAGTATTGCTTGTTTTAGTTTGCTCTTAGAATTTACAAATAAATCAGCAAAATTATTTATTAATGAAAATGTATCGATTAATTAATCCATATATTTTGTTTTTTTTCAAAATTTGGATGTTTACAATCAATTTTGTAGATTGTAATAGAATAGTCATTATGAAATGTGATGGTCAAAATTGAAAACTTTTAAATTGGATCATACAACTTTATTTAAATAATTTGTTGTTAAATTAAAGAAATTGATTATTCAATATAAGCTGCCCATCCTGTATATTATTTTTTTAAAGAATTGAAAACATAAATACGAAAAAAACAGCAACATAATTGCGTAGTATATATCCGTTATCGGGGTACAGCGTATCTTGGCCTGCCAAAAAAATCACGTAAATGACCTATACATGCGATTCTGTGAATCGATTCATTGAAAACAAATTAAATTAATTTAAAATTATTTAAAAAATGTAGATTTAATTTTATTTCTATTTTGCTAATTTATCTTAGAATTAAAATTCTGTGTTTTAAACCGAATAAAATGGCTGAAGGTTATATTTTTTTTAATTCGTAACTTTAAAGACGCCGCTCGTGTGTTACACACCTCCTCGCGTGTCAGTAGACACATATACATGAGAGTTATTGCTTAACAACACGAATCCGAAAGGCTATAGTGAAGAGGTTATACTTAGACACTTGTACTATCGCTGGTTTACCATTGTCTGTGGAGAGGTGTGGTCTTAAAGAGATGCAATTAAAACTGTTCTGATTTCAATTAGGTTTCTTGAGATTAGGGAGTAAAAGTCTCCTCTAAAATTAAAATTTTCAACGAATTCTTCCATGTTTACACCGGGATCTAACTCCTGTGTCTACTTAGCAACTAACGTACTCAACCACTCAACACACTGTTATACACTATACAGTTGCGAATAGAGATAGCATGGGAACTTGTAGTTGTCCCAGTGTTAGAACACATTACATCTAAGATAAGTATACTTTTCTAACCTTCATCGTCTTCGTTTAGTTAGACAGTTTCTGTTTGACGTGCTTTATTTTTATTCGAGAAGAACTAGATTTGAACACATCTCGTGTGTGGTCGTCCTGCATGATTTCCTTCTTGGTCTTTTGGTAATACAAATTCCAGCTAGTTATCCGTTTCTAATTTTTTTCTTCGTTTGACTAGGGAAGCCCCAAGGGTCTCATATGTGGATGAAAAGAACCGACTCTAGACCCATCTCATGATCTTTCGTCTTGGATGCTTTTTTCTTCTTGGTGGATCAGTCTTATCCAAGCTATTTTGTGATTGCGTTAAACAATAAAGAAACAGGAGACGGGAAAGTGTTTTGTAATACATTGAGAAGGAAGACAACTATGTTGAAAATAGTAGATTATTTTACTAGAGTTAAACAATATAATTGTTGAGCTTAAAAGTTTGCTGGCAGTGTTAGCCGAGACAGCAAATTGCGTAATCCACTTATATTTTTAACTCAAGTGAAATATATTATTTTTCTTCAAGCGTTTATTGCTAGTTTTTATGTGTTATATTCAAATTTTCAAGATTCTCGAGTCTTATAGTGACTTTTATTCTCGACGAATCAAGTTGGTACTTACTGTTACATTCATAATATGACATAACCGAGGGTACCAACCTCTAAATAGTTGTGGAAACAAAATAACTGTTTTGCTTTTAATGTCTAGACAGTAAAAAAGAATTTTTAGCGTCTGCCAGTAGTTCAATAATATGACGTTTTATTGTCGCTTGAAGAAAAATGGTATTTAATTTGAATGTGAATTTGTAAAGTTGTTGGATAGAGAGACAGGTAGCCAGAAAAACAAACAGGACTGTATGCACTATAATTCAGTTGTAATAAAACAATTTCTTTGCATAGATTTTAATCAATTCCAACATTACTTGACCAAGAATAGTTTAATCTAAAACATAAGTAACGAAACTCATGTTTTGCTTGTTTATCGTATTTCAATCTGTACTACATATTTTCATGGTTTTTCTTTGGTGTGAAGGTTATGATCAGAAACGCAAAAATTTTTAAGAACTCCATATTTGTTTTTTCTTGTAATTTACAGCTTTGAATCTTACTATCTACTTTACTTGACGCTATTGACTGTTTCTGAATTCCAGCCACAAGTTTTCTAATTTCATCGAATGATTTATTAAAGTACCTACTGAGGATTTTAATGTTGTTATTACTGGTGATGTTTGTTTTTAACTAAATCTATTGACTTTCAATTATTTTTATTCACATTTGAGTAAGAACCGCCGTACACTAGTCACATTATGCAATAGGTTCCGACCACAAAAAAGCAGCCGAAACGAGCGTCTGCAGTCGGAATGCAGTTCTATACTCAGTATACTATTGGCGCGGAGTAATAAACCTGTCAGAATTATCGAATCTCCCGTATTGCAGTGGCGTAGGTACCTGATACGTTTGGAAAATCATATTTTTAGTAGGTAAATATATTATAATAGTAAAATCTACCTTGATATGAATTATTATGTGGTTTCTTTTATTGTTTCAATCCTTACTTTGTGGAATCTATTTTTCATAGTAAATAATTTAATTCAGCAATATTCCACCGTTTAATAAGATATAAATAGATACAAAACTTTTGTAAAACACAGTATTTGAATATAAAATTAAACTCTAAAATCGATAAATGACAAATGTGTCGTTTCTCAATTTGTCTATTTTAAATTTTAATTTTATATAGGTACGTATACTGAGTTTTACAAAAGTTATGAATCTATTTGTATCTTATTAAACTGTGGAATATTTCAAAAAAATTATTTACTATTATGTGGTTTGTTTCTTATTATTACAATTAAGAATCGATATAGCTAAATAAAGTAATTTTAAAACAATTATTCTTTAGCGTCAAAATGTGTGTTGGATTATCTATCATCAGGTAAAGTGGGGTCGTTAGCGCAGTCATTACGGCAGACGGGTTGTAATTTCTGCGAAAGATTACAGATAATTAGTTGTTTGACCGAAGGGCTTCGTATACTTTCTAAATGAAAAATATGTTTAGTTTGTTATTAGCAATGAATCGGCTTGTTTGTTTGTTTGTGTGTTAGTGCAAATAATTTTGAAATGGAAAACTTTTCACCAGCAAAACGTGTTAAAAGTGGTGCATTATCTGCTAATGAAAAATTATAATTTTAAATGTGCATGACGCTGTTCGATGTCAACACCCTGCAAAAAGTGTCGATGATATTGTAGGATTATGTTCTGCAATGACGGGAATATCAAAATCCACCATTTATAAACTAGTGAGGGAAAGAAAAATTTGGGACAAGTGCTTCACCCACTTCCATCTCCTGGTCGGCGCCCGATGGAATTAGATGATGCAATGGGAATTCTGTCCGTAGAAAGGTTCACTCGTTCTACTTACGGAAAGAGATTCCTACAATCGATAAGATTTTACTAGCAGTAAATGAGGATGAAAATCTACCCCAAATGAGTCGTAGAACACTGTGGAAGATAAATAGAAGATCCGTTTTAATTGAAAAACAAGAGATTATTACATGGAGGAGAAATTATCTTCGGGAAATAAGAAAATATAGGCGTAAAGGCAGGCGTATATTCTATTTGGATGAAACCTGGATCAATGCAGGACATACCGTAAAAAAACATGGCATGATAATACCGTTACGAGTGCTCGACAAGGATTTATAGAAGGGCTATCGACAGGATTTCGACCGCCTTCTGGGAAAGGAACACGGTTAATTATTACTCATATTGGCAATGAAGATGGCTTTGTAGATGGTGGTTTGTTAGAATTCGAATCAAAGAAAACTGGCGACTACCACGAAGACATGAATGCTAATGTGTTTGAAGAATATTTTGAGCAGATGCTAGATTTGATACCCCAAGGATCTATAATAGTTATGGACAACGCCAGCTACCACTCACGAAGATACGAAAATTTACCTACCAGCGCTTGGAGGAAAGCAGAAATTATAGATTGGTTATCTGTTAAGAATATAACTTTTGAGGATGACATGGTGAAAAGAGAATTATTGGATATTGTTAAAGTTCATAAGAATAAGTATATACGTCATGTTATTGACGAAATGGCAAAGAATCGGGGCATTGAAGTACTGCGTTTACCACCTTACCATTGTGAGCTGAATCCTATAGAGTTGGTTTGGGCTCAAGTAAAGGTGACGTCGCTCGTAACAATACCACTTTTAAACTCGACGACGTGAAAAACTTCTGGAAAATGCATTAAACAAAGTAACACCTGAAAGATGGAAGAACTGTGTATCTCATGTCGTTAAGGAAGAAGACAAATGTTGGCAACTGGATAATTTAGTAGAGATAACATTGAAGCCAATTATTATATCAGTAAACACACAAGACAGCGATTCTGATTCCGAAATGGAAATTTCAGACGAGGAAGAAAGTTAAATGACCAAGCGTAATGTGCCTGAAACAGTGTTCTACTCTCTAAACACCATTTATTGTAACCATGAGTGAGTATTGTCAGTTATTTTAAATATACCTATTTTACCTACTAATGTCTTGTTATTTAAATGAACATTTTATGCCTGTTACTTTTATCTATTCATTTTGATAAGTTTCCATGACAACCACATAATTTTATAATTGAGCCAAATTTACTTTTGATGCCTAAAAATCGGTCCCCGCAAATTAATTGTAATTGTAATAAATGTACTGACGATATCTGCATTACTATTTTATTTTATATTTATGTCATATATTATTTATATGTTATTTATTTTATTTGTATAGTAGATCACATTACAAATTTTACTTCTTACGTATTATATACCATTATTTTTGTATCTTGGTATAATACCCACATCTACGGCTATGATTCTCGTTTCGTCAGTACCTGGGCTGATGGCAACGTGTTTACACAGATTAAACTATTGTTCTCAGACCCTAGATGGGTCGATATGCTGCAAGAGCGGCACAATGATCGTATTTTGGTTAGAATTTATTGGTTTTACTTAACCGTAGAAGTACCGCTTTCACAAGAAAATAAAGAATTATTTCAAGCAATTATGACTTATTACTCCGCGCCAATAGTATACAGACTATAGCGGACCCCGCAGCGCGTTGCCATATAAAATCAATTCAACCACAAGCAAACCGCAACTTGTGTTTATCTCAACTGCAAAAATGTGGCTCTTGTGCCGTACAAGCCGCCGTGGAACTAAGGAATTTTGGTGTACTCTTCAAAGGAATTTATGTATTATCTATAAGGGATAGTTTCTATCCTTAACACTGCTTTTCCATAAATACACGTGTTGCAAATTACCTAGCGTGCACGAACATATGATTGGAAACTGACGTGCACAATCGCAACAAAACGGAGATTTTAAACTATCAATGACGTCGAAACGTGGTTACAACTGGCTGTCAAGTATTTATCAAGCTTGAAACTGCCCGAAAAGTTGAAATTGCATGTTGTCATCCCTTTTTTCTCTAGCAAAATGCAAATCTGTCATCTTTTTCAGACAATTGAAATAGGTCTATTAAAGAACAGGTGTCGATTATTTTTCATAACTCGATAAATGAGGCATGTTTGATCAAAATTAACGAATGACAGTTGGGTTCCTTTAATGTTATCGTCATTATTGCTGTATGCAGTATCGAAAGTGGGGTTTCAACATATGAGTTTTCTGAAATGGAAAGAGAAATACCTGTATATTTTTTATTTATTAGGTATTGCAGTGTATGGTTACAACCTCAAGTAACAATAGTATTTGTTGAAATGCATACTGCGCCCCAATGGATACACCCTCAAAGTTGTCTTCATAAGGAACAAGCAGAGAAAAAGCAAAAAATGAAAACGAGAGAGAATGTCTTATGCGCATAACTCGGCGCATAATTAGTTATCTCGTTATATCACTTAACCAAAGGAAGCACCTAAGAACATATGTCTTTTTTCGTAACTGAAGAATGAAGAAAAACTTGAGTATAATTTCGGTGGAGCAAAATATTGTTCAATCCACACTGTAGGTAATTGTGAAACGAAAAGATATTGTAGAAGGTTGTAGATAATATTTGAAGATATCTTTTCGAACATCATAATCTACAAATGAAACTCTATTACATCTGTTTATTTTTATTATACGTGGTCATGTAATACTGTATTTTTTGTGAACTTTCTTATCAGGCTTACCTAATCTGTATTAACTGTAGGAGGGTGACTCAGGGTGAAGGTTTTTGGTGGTTTTTCTAAACACCAAAGCGAATGTTTCGTCAAGTCGAACAAATTCACACACCACTGCGCACAATAAACGACTAAAATCAACCATGTGCTTAACAAGCATATCATTCCAGTGCTACTTTTTGTCGATCTCGATTTACCTAATAATTAGGAACTGATTTTATTTCCGCTTCACTTTTCTTACGAAAATTAGTCATCGCAACACTAAATTTATTAAACCGATCCTTTTGTGCAAGTAAATAGTGCAAGAATCCGAGCTTCAAGTAATTATAGAAAATAATTAACGTGATCATAATCTGCTTAGAGAAAGTTAAAGACTTGTATTGAGTAAATAGTTAAGTTAATGTTCGTAAATACTAAAAAACTCATTAAACTGTAACGTCTTTCACAAGTGTCTTTACGACACAGACAAATTACAATTTCTCTTTGCAGGAAGAAGCCTCAACACGATTTGTGATTAGGAAATGAGCCGTTATAATTCATAAAGTTATTGCGTTAGTTCAATTTATATAAAACTTCCCGCTCCTTTTACGATTCTGAGTACCCATTTTATGTATTACAACATATTTGATTTAAAACTATACAATTACTCGTTTGTAAGTAGGTAGATATATATGTGTAGTTTATTGCTTCTATTATTTTATTTGTTCCATCCTTACAGAGCGATCCATTTAATGAGTGGGACAATACACTATATGAAATTCATATAAAAAAATGTAAATAAACAATAAATTCAAACATAAATTTCAAAGTAGGGGAAGGGTGTACAAAATAACATAGGGTTTTGTAAAATAAGTTTTTTTATTTAATTTTTTTTTATAAAATCACAAATATATTTGTAAGACCATTCAATTGTACGTCTGTATACAGGGTGTCCCACCGGGAACGCCATCGATAGATTATAGAAAAACTGTACATAGGGAAAAATTTTAAAATTTGGTAGTATACTAACATCGACGGTGGCAGTTCCGCTAAAATATTTTCAAGATGGTGACACTTTCGGTTATACTGGAAGTATGTGTCAACTTGCGTATTTTAAATGGAACACCCTATATATTATTCTATTTTCTAATTTTGCTCAAAATTCTAGACACATTTTGTGTATAATGTCCTATACCTAAGTCTAACTGTTTTGGACTTATTTTAAATTTTATGTCAAAAATGACGTTTTCAGGCCTAAACAAAATTATAAAATTTTCCTATACTAATGCCTTTATTATTTAATTGAAATAGGTTTCCTTGTAGCAGGGGGACCTATTTTAGTGGGCTATGTCGATATTTTGATAATAAATTAATACAGGGCGATAAAAAAAAGGATTAAAATTAAATTCAAAAACACATCAAAAGTCATTTTTTTTAAATGCAAGCACCATGTTTTTATAGCTTTATTTTATTTAGCATCAAAAATAAGGTTGACTTTGTACAAGGTTGTCTATTCAAAAAATTCATGGTTTTCGAAATATTGGCAATTTAACTTTTTTTTGTTGCACAAATGCTATTGTATTTCTTTTAATATGAATGGTTATTCCTAGTTGGCCATGATGGCGTTAGAAAACAATCATCTGTCAAGGATATGTCAAACTGTTAAAAATTTTCAATAATCATGCCGGGACGCTTAAATTATACAAACGAAGATTACTTAAATTTATTTATTATTTATGGACAATGTGATAAAGTTATATTAAGAACATATGTTACAGTTAACTGTACCGACTGTGAGTGTTAAAGTGCATATCGTTACCAAAGCGATAACTTTAAATGCTTGAAACACACGTGTGTCGATAAAGCCAGGTGTTCTTTCGTTGCGTGTGTAATACTGTACAAGTAATTACTTGACTTTATCGACACACGTGTGTTTCAAGCATAAGCACTTTTAACACTCACAGTCGGTACAGTTAACTGTTGGCATTTCTTAGTTTGATACACACAGTTTGACATATCCTTGACAGATGATTGTTTTTAACGCCATCATGGCCAACTAGGAATAACCATTCATATTAAAAGAAATCAATAGCATTGCAAAAATGTTAAATTGCCAATATTTCGAAAACCATGAATTTTTTAATAGACAACCTTGTACAAAGTCAACCTTATTTTTGATGCTAAATAAGATAAAATTATAAAAACATGGTGCTTGCATTTAAAAAAAATGACTTTTGACGTGTTTTTGAATTTAATTTTAATCTTTTTTTTGATCGCCCTGTATTAATTTATTATCAAAATATCGACATAGCCCACTAAAATAGGTCCCCTGCTACAAGAAAACCTATTCCAATTAAATAATAAATACATTAGTATAGGAAAATTTTATAATTTTGTTTAGGCCTGAAAACGTCATTTTTGACATATAAAATTCCAAAACAGTTAGACTTAGGTATAGGACATTATACACAAAATGTGTCTACAATTTTGTGCAAAATTCAAAAATAGAATAATATATAGGATGTTCCATTTAAAATAAGCAACTTGACACCTACTTCCGGTATAACCGGAAGTGTCACCATCTTGAACATATTTTAACGGAACTGCCCCCGTCGATTTTAGTATACTACCAAATTTTCAAATATTTTTCCATGTACAGTTTTTCTATAATCTACCGATGGCGTTCCCGGTGGGACACCCTGTATAAAGAAAAAAATAATGAAAACATAATCATATTTGTGAAACCTAACCTTAAACAAAAACCTACAAAGAGTTCATTTTACCCACCCGGGTGGTCTTTTTGTCCACTGCTGCGCACTCAGCATGGGCCTAGTTTTTACAGGTAGAGCATTTCAGCAAAATTTCTCCAGGTTTCAACATCCTATATTACTCAGTGTAATAGATGCATGAACAGTCATCTTCTTCGTCGTTTGCGAAAGGACCTTCTTCTTCAGAGTCAGTTTCGATTTGTATTTTTCTAGTTACAGTTCTTTTTCTTTTGTCAGATATAATCTTATTATTGTTTTTTTTCTTTTGCTTCTTCTATATTTGGTGTGGAATTCAGCACCATAGTTTTATTTCTCTTTCTTTGTTTTCTTTTTCCTTGTCCAGAAACAAAATTACCTATTGGAAGCGGACTTAAATCAGCTACAGGCGTGGTAAGCACGCTTTTTATTTTCTTTGAAGTGAACGGTTCATATTTCATTTGATTTTCAGCACTTTGATTACTTATTCTTCTTTCATTATTTTCTTGGCTTGTACCAGGTCGATTGTCATCAGTAATGGAAATATTAGTTGTTTCAGATGGTTCATACAAATATTCTGGGAAAATATCTGCATTTAATGGAGAAATGCCAGTTTTTGCAAAACCATTAACTGCGCTTTGAACTGTTGCTGCTTTTCCATATGCTTCATGAAGTAAAGTACTTATTTGGAATTGCGTTACCACCCTTGCCGGGTGACTTTTAAGCCACTTTGTAAATTTTTGAATAAAATAGGATTTCAAAGGACCAAAAAAGGAAACATCCAAGGGTTGAAGTTGATGCGTACAATGAGGTGGTAAGCAAAGAAGCACAATTCCATGTTCTTTTGCAAATATAAGGGCATCCAAGTACTTATGGCTTGAGTGGCCATCCACAATTTAAAGAACTTTTTCTGTAGGTGAGGCTTTCACATATATTTGGAAGTGATTTAACCATTTTACAAAGGCTGGTCCCGTTATCCATCCTGATTCCTGAGCAATGCCAATTGCTCCGGGTGGGGCGTAATCCAATAATTCAATTTTCATGTTTTTACGTGCAAGTATGAGGGCAGGTGGAATGTAACTGCCATTAGTGCACATGCAACAAACTAAAGTAACATGTGATTCTTTTTCGGCGCTAGTAATGACACCTACTTGCTTGCTTCCAGATGTTGCAAACACTTTTTGAGGACGCTGTACCGTAGAAAGGGCAGATTCGTCCACATTGTATATTTTTATAAAGTCAATATTTTCTTTGTTGATAATGTTCTCCAGAAGAGTGAAAAACTGGGCAACTTGTGGTCTGTTAAAAGCTTGTGCCCTTGCCGCAGATGTCGCCTCTGGTTTGCGTAAAGAAATGTCAGGATTTCTTTTTCTAAACTCTCGTAACCAATCTTTGCCGGCGCTCTTCGTTTCATTATTAAAGTTATCCTGAATTCAATTTTTAACAGCTAATTGACCTCCTTTTCTCCTTATCCCAAAAAATCTAGATTTGAATAACTTTAGGTGTTCAACTAACTCCCGTTCTACATCCACCGAGAAAACTGAGTTAAATCGCCCAAGCCGTTTTTCTCCTGTTTTTGTGGACTTATTTTTATTTTGAGCATGCCTTCTCAGTGTCGCTTGAGGGATATCCTAAACTTTAAATGCCCTGAGCCATCCCATTTCATTATTCGCTACAGCTTCTATGGCCCTTTACATCGAATCTAAGGACCATGATTGTCTGTTCATTTTTCTAATGTAGTCTCGTGGCATTGTTCTACAATTAAACAAAAAATCTCGTTAGAATTAAAATAATCGGCCTGTAGACTATGCCGTTTTACTCGACAATAACACACTTTATAAAAGAATTTTTTTTGGCAAACTAATTGAATATTTTACATATATAAAAGCTGCAACTTACATCCATAAAACATGATTTAAATGAACTGACTTATCTTGCGAGCTGTGATGATTAAAAAATCGCCTCTTTAGTTGCTTTGTTTGAAAACTTTTCCGCGCGAAAAATATATTGAGGGATACAACTTAAGGTTCTGAAGCGCGAGTAAGCAACATGACGAACTTCATTACGACAGGTTAGATCGGGTGGGTTTGCAATAGGTCGGGAAAACACTGCTATGTCATTTGACCTCACTATGTCATTTTGTACACCCTTCCCCTAAAGATAATAACAAAATAGTAATTCAATACAAAACAAATCTTATAAATAACTCGGGTAAATCTCAGTCGCAGTTTAAATAAATGATAGATCCTTGTACTGATTTGGTAAATGTTTTTAGAGGTTGTGGTGATATAGTCTAATCGGCATCGTTCCGTAAATTCAGCATGTTTCCTGATTCGAAGAATGAAGCACAATATTCGAATTATATTCGTGAATGTAAAAAAATTGATTATGTGAACATTTATTAATGGAACAATGTATATAGTGAATGGCAGTCATCTACTAGACCATTGATTAACTTGAACAAATGCATAACCATATTGAAACTAATCTACGCGACTCTAGGGAATAAAAACTCTTAACAGATTACCCTGCGGAAATCGTCTACTTATGAAAATGTTAAATAATGAAGGACCCAAACTGGAACCTTGTGGAACTCCAGACGAGGGGCAGAAGGCTGATGATTCGTGAACACAATATTCTACTTACATGTTCCTGAATTGGATAGATACGATTTGAAAAACTTGAGAAGCTTATTATACAATGTCAATGGCAAAAGTTTTTGACGTAAAACACGATGATCGATTATATCGAATTGTTGATTTGCGTTTGAGAAAACCGTGTATTAGGGGACAATAGGTTAGTTATTTGGAGCAAAATTAGATTATATATACATATCTTGAATATTTTTCAAACGTTCTCAGCAAAGCAATATTTGCCGATGTCTTGACAATACCAGGTTTAAAAATTGGGTATACGCGTGTGATACTATGTTTCTTTCGATTGAAAATTTCCTATTCTGAAGAAACTTCAAAAAAAAAAATATTAGAATTGTGGTAACACTAGTTTTAGTGGAATATCGATTACTTTCATGGTTCCTATAATGTGAATAGTGAGCGATGAATTGCAAACATCAAATACATAAAATGCTGCAAATTTGTTTAATCATTTGACTCGCATTTGACGCTCACTTATTTTGTTATTAAGCTTTATATACATCTGAACAACAAACAGAACAACGAACTGAACAGCAATCGGAACATTAATTTGGACGGTGCTGCGTACGCGTTTTCGAACAGATTCGCAAATCTAGGTTGTTCGACGTATAGTTTGCGGCGTTCCCGCCACGTTTACAGGTTTGGACGAGTCTAAACAAACGGCGTATAGACTTGTGCTGGGGATCCTTAGTCCAGTGCATTTTTTTAGTTTTTGACCTATCCATGGAGGGTTTGTTATGTTTCAATATAATAGAGTGGACAGAAGAAAAATATTTTGAATTAATCAGTGTTTATCAAGAAAAATAGTTGTTATGACAAGCAAGATATCCACAACATTATAACAAAATTAAAAAGCAAGAGGTGTGGAAAAAAAATTGTCAAAATATAAATATGGATGCAGAGGAATGCAAGAAAAAAATGACGTCCTTATTAGCATCATTTCGGAGGAAAATTTCCAAAATGAAAATAATAACTTAGTAAATTATAATTATGGGAACATCACAAACGTTCCGTTTGTTGCTCGGATTGTCAAAATAAAAAAAAAGTCGTTCGCCGTTCTGTTTGACTTTCGGTTCGTTGTTCTGTTTTTTTTTCGGTTTGTTGTTTAGGTGTATACGAAACTTTAGAATTTTTCTTAAACTACTACTTTCTTTTAATAACTTGATAACGAATTTGATATCCATCGCAAAAATTTTTTGAATTAAATAAAAAATCGTTTTACGTATATTTTAAAATATTAATAAAGTGGTACATTTTATACGATTTAGTTTTTTAGAGAAAATGAAAACGAACGTGCAGAATTCATTTAATATGTAGCAATATCCAGTTCTAGTACGTGTTTGATACCATTTATTTAATGACTTAATCATACAAGAATTCTTTCTTATAAGATTTCTTACATTTTATTTCAGTACTCAGTCAATTCTAAACATTAATATTCAAGTGTTAATGTTACTTTAATACTTTTATAAAAAAATCTATATCTAGAAATTCAATTGTCAATGGATCACACTTTATAAGTTATTTTCTATTACAGCTCTGTGCGATTTCATGAAATTAAGCTCTGACGCGAACAAAATTGGTAACAAACTGAAGATTTCAGAAAATGTCCCAAACTCTCAAGAGTTGGGAAAAAGTTACCATGTAAAAAAATCGTCGTTATTTTGAATTTTTTTTAGACCATATCATTTGAACTAAACAAGTTCTAACAAGGTCATTTCTTTGCCAACTAACCAGAATTCAATCCCAAATCATAACCATACCATAGAAGGAGCTTTAGTGCTGGTAACAATCTAAACTTTTATGGTCAGTGAGATGTAGCGCTTAAATTTTTATTTCCGGTCAGACCCTTCCTGCATTTGGTGGGCTCATTTTAAGGAAAAATAGTGCTCTGTTTTTTGGTCGTTTCTGTGCAATGACTGTTGTATAATTATGAAAATGTCACCGAGGCCGCTTTATGCACATTTACACTTATTTTACCACTTTATCAATCAATATTCTTACACTGACAGATGTGGAAACTGTCATTTTATTATCGAATCAGCATAAACGACAATTTAAAGCTATCTGATGAAAAAGTTAGCATTTCTAAAAATTTGCCTAAAACTCTTTTGAGGATTCCGTGTACGTGTCGAATCATAAAAATATCTAAGCTATGCCATTTCAACATGCTTTTTAGGTACCTATTTTGCAATTGGTCAAACTCGGTCAAACTGTAACAGCATAAATAAGTATTGGGACATCTAGTGTCGACTTGTTTAACTGAACACGTCCTAAAATGCATTTGCATTAAGCAACTTTGTTGACAGATGTGTAAGCAGTTACATAAGTCGATCCTTCAATTATTATAGCCAACTATGTGTTGGCAAAAATAACAATCTCGAATCGCCTGCTGGAAGTTCGCAAGAGGTTGTGCAATAGCAGTCAAACACTGAGAATCACTCGACAGCTGTTTCGTCCTTTTGGGAATGTTCAGGATTGAGGGAACTCGAATGTAAGTTCACTACTGTGCAAATGCTATATTATTTTGTCTAATGTCTAAACCTCTGTGTAACCTATTTTTTATACACAGTATAGAAAGTGGATTAAACATCCTGAGTATCAGAGTATATATCTACACTCATCATAACTAATGGAATCCTAAGAATTTCAATTTTAAATTCATTGTGTGGGATCCAAATCAATTTCTCACTTCTTGTGTGTTAGTTTGAATGTAGTACAAGATACAATATTTATTTATCAAATAAGTTGGGTTCTTGCACTGTATTAATGATTAAATATTCCCATACGTTTTACTACATAAACGTGTATTTTGATGACGGTTTTAATCTCATATACCGAAAACTATTAAAAACTGTTTTCCTGTAAAAATCAAATAATGGCTTAATATTATTTTAAACACAATCGAATGATATTTGCTCCTGTTAAAAGTACAGTATTGTACTTATTCGAACCATCAAACATAATTCTTTGTGAAATGTATGTCTTGCGACATCTCATGTAATAGGGACACGTATAAATAGTACAAACTAAGTAATACCAACAGATAACGGTAACGACGATTGAATGTTTAAATGCAAATCGTTATCTAAGCGATAACTTAGAATGCATAACACACGTTTGCCGATAAAGCCAATAATTGCTTTGTATTTCTTCTATGAATACTTTTCCCAGTTGTACGCAACCTTTGTTTAAAAATCTTCTAAATAAATAACAAGCGTTTTGGACAAAACTCATCAAAGCGTATAGATCTCGGTATAGATACTGTGCAACAAGTGTACACCGATACGAGAAATGTCTTATACCTGCTGCCCAAGTCAAAGCGTCAAAAACGTTTTTTTTTCACTAAAAAAAATTTGATCGAATAAGAGGATACAGAAAATTACATATTATTTATACTATGATTTTCCGAGCTTGGTCTGTTAAAACTCCCTCTTCTTTCAAACCTTTCATTTGCTGCTGCGGCAAACATCTTCAGTGGTGTGGTCGTAGAGCCCGTTTTAAGTTTCTGGCTGAGGTAGTTTCTGGATCTGCTACACTATTTGTCGTCCAAGTAGTAACACTTGACTGCTAATATGCGGATGGTTGACTATTCATGGCTGAACTGATGTTCCATGTTGGGTGATGATTTAGATTTTTAAACGCTGGATGCCAAACTCTATTAATACGGATATCTTCTTCTTTTATGTTGAAATTTGACCGGTTTTCAATTAATTCATAGTATTTAAGAAAACATTCAAATGTGTCAATTTTTAGGTTATATTTACATTACGTTTTAATACAGAGTATCATCGCGAGTTAGTTTGCTATACTTGTTTTTGCACTGTAAAAATAATTAAATTCCAAGATCTGCCCAGTTCAGTTTTTATTTGGACACTCGTTACTTAGTTAAATAAAGGTCACGTGAGATCAGCACGGTAGTTACGCTGAAGTTAAGCATTAGTTAAAAAGTTATGTAAGCTACAGTTATGTGAAACTAGAGTATCACGTCTTTTATCTGAAAAATATGTCTGTAAGTATGTTTTAAAAAGTATTATAACGTACGAATAGTGGTAAGATTACATGCCCTTTTGGCTATTCACATTGTACCCAAAATCTAATCAAACCTAGACGATGAGCAGACATCTTCTTTTCCTTTCGTACGGGTGTTTTAGCGGCATCTTGAAGTTGAAATTTTACACAAAATGGTTAAGTTTAAATCCGGCTAAATTCACCGTGAGTATACATCGCTTTTCTTTTTTTGTTTGTATTAATTCTAATTGCCACGTGGAATGCTTTTAGCACGTTGCGTGACCTTATGTTCTCGCTGTGTGTTATACCTGGATAACTCCTGAGGGTGCTAGAGTGGCTGATTTCGCATTAGTTAAGCTGCAGACAACCGGTGGATACTGCGTCTAACAGAGGTTGGTTATGCTTCATAACTTCTTCGAGGGAGCCTATCGCCTTCCGTTCTTCTTCGTACACCTCCCCTAAGAGGAATCCTGGGGTTACCCGAACTGTCGTTATCGTCCCTAGCAGGAAACTTTCATTCTCGGAACTGTATCCTACAGATTACAGCTAAGTTTTATTATTTAAGTAACTTATTCAGTGATAATGCGTACGAAGCTCAAGTACATATGGCATGGGACGGCTTGATCTCTAGTGTTTAAATAAATTTTTATTCGGTGTAATCTCCACAACCGAACTTTTTTTTAACCAGGTCAATACGGGCTCGGGCGCTTTAACGCGACGCGAAAACAAAAGGCCTTTTGGGTTTGCGGGAGGTACTTACCCCTTTAATTTTAGCTTAAGTTAGTTTAAATCGCCGTGTGTAAATGATATGTGAACGCAGAGCCTTCTTAGTAGCCAATCCTGAATTGGAACATTAATTTTGGTGTAACTAAAGCTTACCTGAAATCCGGCACATTAATTGCGAGCCTTATTTATTATTAACCGAAGCTACTACTAACGCACGTAAATATATGCGACAGTCTCTCTATTTCTGTCACATTCTTCTAGTACTTTAAGATTTGTTTGTTGTTGTATTGAATTGTCTGTCTTTCTCTTTTGTTTGTGTTCGATTTAGCGTATTAGGCTTTAAGTAAAACCTGTTGATCTCCTGTTGGTTGGTTTTATTTCTTTTTTTTACCCAGTAGGTGGCGCCTTGTTAGACAGCAGTCTAATTTTTTTTAATTCTTTAGGGACCTCGGCGACTCTCCGACGAAGCCGGATGCTGCTGCTCTAACTATTATAAATACTTTATCCTCCACGAACTTGGTGGATAAAGCACGAAGTGCGCTACATCGATCCGTATCTCCTTTGTATTTTTTAGGTTTTCCTCTAGAGCTGTCGTTATTTGTAAACCACAACCGTTACAACCTGAAAATTGTTCTAAAAATTTGCAAATCAGTAACAAGATCGACAATTCTATTAAATAATTTTGATTAGGCTACGAGATTAAACAGTTTTGTAAAAAATCGCAAATCAGAAGCAACGTCGACAGTCTTGTCTATCGGATGTAGAACTAATTTGTACCCACAAGCATTTTTTTATAATGTTCAAATAATATGGTGTATAATTCAATTTCAACTAACTGCATACTTATTTTATAGTTTCGAGGAACAATTGTTTAAAAACCCAGAACAGATTCTCGATTAAAGAATTATTCGAATATCAATTATTGGAAATTTGCTTAAACCATTTGATACAAACTTTTACTTAAACTTTTAATAATAATAATAATAGTCAAATTCAATGAATGAATTTATAATTAGACAAAAATATCTGAATAAAAACAAGATATTATTTCTAGAATCAAAACACCCTAGTCCAAGAAGATCACTTTTCTACCTTCTCCTAACAACTTCGAACACCACCTTTTTCAAGCCGACTAGATTACGGATCAATTGGTGGTGGCTGTGAAAATGGGACCGTTTGGTATTATACGTTGTGTTTGTTTTGTTTAATTGAGTATTTTATGATACAGCGACAATATACAGTCAATATAGTAAGATGGTAAAAGTAGTACCGACTGTGAAAGTTTTTCTTTTCAGTATATTTCGGTACTGTGGTTTCAATAAAATCTTCTATGCGGGCAATTTACATGTTTGCATAAAATTGTATTCATATTCTAAGTCGTTATCAGTTTTTGTATTGTTTTCACTTTCTACCTACCACTTGCATTGTGAGGTTATGACACATTTTCTTACAAACGCGCATGTGCAGAGTGTTCTAAACATAATCTACTCTAAAGTTGCTCCTGAGTAAATCGGTTCATCTGATAAATGGAAAAGCAAATGCAGCAGCAGCAACAGCAGCAAATATGAAATGATCTGTCAGATTTGACAGACAATCGCTTAAACAGGAAGAGAATTTTTATCCCGAGATAAATAAAAATGATTGATCTAGAAGTCAAGTCTTGATTGGATCATTAGCGTGTTGATATAGTGAGAATAATAATCAACTTCAAATCTTGCTTAATACTTTTTCAAGTTTCATCTATACAACGATCCAATAATTGATTCATATATCATCTTTAAAAAATTAGCAGTAACTTTGTTTGTAACTTGGGATTTGAGTAACGAGTTTTTGTCGAAACCATTAAAATACATGGCGTAATCGGATAAAAATGAATTATAAAGTAAATATTAATAGGGTCTAGGCTTTTTCAGTGCCGTCGGTTCACCTCCGCGAGTTGTTTTTCGTCAACACGTTTCATCGCCTTTGTTTCAACGACTACTATCGATATCCTGTCATAGTCATTTATTCATGATGTTGATGGATACCACATTTTTATTGACTTGTAAAATATTGGTTGTTATTTATAAATCAAAATTTCTATTTCATATTTGTTTATGAATGTATTTTTCTACTTATACACATGAAAGTAGACTCTTTGTAGTGGTTGTCATAGTGTGAAACTTTTAAATTGTTGCATCAAAATTGATGGAAATTTTATTACCAACTTAACTTGTGTCATTTTCACTTAGTTATAATCATTCCAAACATAGTAAAATATACTATTTTTATAGTCTCCGTTATCACAAAACGAATAACGATAAAAATGTACAATTAAACATTGGCGATAGAACATTCCGATGATGAAACGTCCCGCCGATTAACAGCCCGACGATTAAACGGTTGCTATGAACTGTCTGCGATGAAACGGCGGTAATGAAAGGTTCCATCCCATATTAATGTTATTAAAAAATGGTTTGGGTGTAAATTAGTACTAAATTGAATTAATATTATGAATTTGTGAATTGTTTAAAATATTTTCTAATTTAAATGTTAAAACAAGTGGCCTAATCAGTAGAACTAATAGATTATAAGTAAAATATTGGCACGCAAAATGATTGCAGGTACAATTTAGTTTCAAATTCGATAGATAAAAAGTTGTGTATTTTTTTATTCATTTTTGAACTTTTTAAATAATTTTTTGCTCGAAACTTTTAAAGAATGTTACATAATCAATCAGCTACACTATTTGATTATAAACAAATTATTGACATTGTGCAAAAATGGTTTTGGGTACAAATTAATTCCAAGTCTTTCTTTTTAATTTGTAATTTTTGTGATTTTCTAACGATAAAATCACCTGAATAAACCAGATGAATTAAATGATGGTAAACAACATTTTTCGCTTATAGAAAAGTTCTTATGGGTACGAATTATTTTATATAATTATCTTTTCATAATTCTTAAAGTTACCAAGTTCATATAGCTATCCTCATGGTCAATCTGTCATCATCATGGATATTCCATTTAATATTCATCATTGTGAAATAAAACGAAAAAGACAACCCTACATTTATTATAATATAGGCAACAGCTGCCTACAGCCCCCAAGGGTAGTAAATGTACACAAACTATGGAACGAAGGGTTGAATTTTTTTTTGATGTAACTGGATACTGAATTCATCTGTGAAGGTAAAAAAAAACCAAAACCGCTAATGTACGGCTCATAACTTAACTTACAACCAAAAAAACTGTAAATTTCGTTCTAACATTTCGAAAACTGGTTGAGATATTGTAAAATACTAGTGATTTTCTTAATCAACATCGAAAAATACATATGATTCACAATTAAATTTCGAAATTTTCGAACTGTAAAGTCGAATATTTTGAAAACTGTTCGAGATATCGAAACGTGAGACATATTCGGAATCTGCGTTAAAAAATACATAATAATCACATGTCAAATTTAATCCAACACAACGGGAACCTGTAAGTTTGGTTGATTATACGCGCTCGCTGCTAGAATTAATAATGTACAGGTAATATACAACAAAGCTGATCGTGAAACATTTGAAACTCCAAAAGTAGAAACGTTAAGATAGAAACAAATGAGGAAAATATACTAAGAACCGGAAACGTCCACAACAGTTTCTTAGTTTCTTACAGAAAGCGTGGTGTATAATAATAGCAGGTGTAAAAATACCATGGGTGGTTTATCAACTTCGTACTCCATAAATCCCAGTAGAGTAAACCCCCGACTTTCTATTACTTTGCCTTGTCCTTTGGTTGTCGATTTAAACTAAAACGTTTCAAAGAATTCGTCACCCATGTTTTTTTGTAGAATGTTATAAAAATTTTAGAAACTGCAAGTTTGGAATTGTATGTATAATTATATGCACTTTCTTATTAACGATGAGAGAAAATAGGTTAAATGCGTAATAATGTTCAATTTTTGTTACTAATGAAACACCATCATTTACTTTCCGTAGAACAGGTCAAGCAAAATATACATTGAAAGCGGGACCGCATTAAAAGATTTATAACCTTGCTTTTTCGAATTTTATGTAAAAGTATGGTAGTTAAAGAGAAAATGCTAGTAGTTGAGAACTTTTCATGACAGAAATACTACGAAAATGAGGATCAATGTTGTATGAATTTTATAATCAATGGTTGTATGTTGTTAGAACAAATTTTTTTTTGTAAGAAATAAAAACTGTCACGGGATAAAAGTAATTGTTATAATTCTTGCCCTTGTTTAATGTTCTTACTCTAGGCTACCTGTCACATAGACATCATCAATATTGATTGGATCAGAATGTGTCATTAATTATACGGTATGACACATAACCTCAATATAATATTTATCTATGCATAACCTACTTAAACCATGACTAAATCGGAAATTTTTTTTAGTAATTATTGATAAGGTGCAATAATAATTTGTTTATATGATAAAGTGATGACATTTTCTAATTGCGGCAATACTCAAAGCCGGTAATCTAACTTCGTAGATCAAATTTTTTGGATTTTATGTAAACATAATTTCATCGAAATAGAAACATTGATATGAAAAACAAATATTACAAATACTCTCTTATATTTTACTACGGTATAGATAGAATATAAGTAATTGTGTACATAAGTGTAATCACCGATGTATCGCAAATGAACAGTGTAAACCTGTGACGTGTGTCGACGAAACCGTCTTATTGACCACGGAGTACTCTCGAGTAGTAATAATGTAATGTAATGATTATGATAAACAGTATTACTTCAATCGAGTCCACACAATTTCTGCCCATGCATAAAAGTTCAGCAAAGAAAATAAGACAAAACTGTATATGTTTGTGCGAGGGGTAGATCACTCTCACAATCTATGTACAAATGAGTCACAGTCGTAGTAAAATCATTTAAAATATTACTTACAGTCATCAAAATCGTCAAAATCATTAAAATCTATTGAAAAATTCATAAAAGTCTATATTATTCTGTTTAAAATACGAAAAATCCCAAAAATCAACTGAAAAATCTAAACAATCTCGCTTACAAACTTTACAGTCTTTCATACAATCCTTAAATCTTGACTGTACGCAAGCGCCCTGACAAGCGCTTATACTAGCCATTTGTCGTGTACTGTGTAACCTATTGGAAGTCAAAGATTTTGTTAAATTCGTTAGTATTTGGGCTCATATATATAGTACATTTTAATGTTGGTGAAGTGAACTACCAATCTGCAAAAGATAATATTAGGTAAGTAGAAAACATTAAGTTGTTGTAATTAGTAATTTAGATAAGATGAACTTTGTGAAGTACAGCATCTGCGGAGAAAATTGTTTCATATACGAATAATAACCGATAATATCCATCATTATTTATATCACGGAATTTGCACAGTTTTCAGTATGTAAAAAAAGATCCGAATTTTTGCAGACTGTACAAAAGGAACTTAATAGTAGATAAGACAGAAAATGCTTATTTTGCATATTTTCACTTTCGACAAGCAACACACTTATTATTTATTTTTGTGTTGTTGACACTTAAGATTATGAAATGTAAAATTGTTCGTTTTGATTTTAGAGTGGGTTAATATGTCAGCCTCCGAAAAAGGTTTCTTGGAAAAAATAGAAACAAGATTACGTACTTCTATTCCAAAATATTTAAAAATTTAATTGAATTAACGGGGTATGATTCCTATATAGGTTTAAGTACTATTTCGCTTGAAGATATTACATATATTGAGTCATTTGGTAGTCAAGAACTTCCTAACTTAGTTACAGAAAGAAATAATGATTTTTTGGTATTTACTATAAGAATCCAGAAAATTTCAAAATTGTTAATGGCCACAAAAATATTGTTGTTCATTAGTGAAGAATTAAAGAAAAAGAATGTAAAGATTACTTTGAGAAATGTAACGTAAATGTACAACAAAAAGGAAAATTTCTAATGTTATTAATTCTAACAGTTCTACATCAACAAAAATAGTCAACGATAGTAATCAAGCTATAAAACAACTGAAGATAATAATGCAGTATTAAATAAGTTAGTTCGAAATTGGTTAATAAATTTCTGTAACTATATGAGAAAACATTTCGAAAAAGTTGAAACCGAGGTTGGAATCCCAACTCAAAACCGAGCTCAAAACCATACAAAATTAAATACTATTGAAAACGGTCTTCAAAGTTTAACAATAGAAATTGTTGAAAAATAAAAGGCAACTGTTAAATGCCTATTATGCGAGTATCCATTGAAGGTAATGAAATGCACTCTTAGAAACGGACAGGAAAATTGGGTATTATCCAATTTTAATAGACATATCAAAAACCATTTCAAAAATAAATGCGAAAACATAAATAAATCAATAGAATCTAATTTAGTACAGCCGTTACTATTGACTTTTTTTAAATCTGCACCCTCTTCTACACCTCATTTATCAGCACAAGCAAGTGAGATAGCAAATAATACTCTTAATGATAAAATGCAAGATAACATTTTGGAACAATCTCACGAATTTTCGAACGATGAAGTTCTTGCAAATTGTAGTATTACCGAGAGTATTACATTATTAAGTGACGAGGAACTTATACAAACAGAGATACAAACCCAAACGGAGGATACACATTTTTGAATAGCAAGACTAGTGTGGAAGCTACTAGTTCTTGCTCCAATGTAAATGCTTCCTTTCATCCTAAATCATTTAGCGAAGAAAAATTAACCAAGCCAGAGATCAACCCAGTAATAAACAAAAATATAGTCGCGCCGATAGGAATATTAGCAAATTAGCTGCTTCTGTAGATGACAGTCAAACATTAATAACTAATTACTATTCAGTACTCGATGAAGTTGGCAAATTAATGAAAGAAAATACCGAACTCAAGCAGATGCTATCTAAATCGCAAGATACCATACAAAATTACAATGGACCAACAGATCTACAGCATCAAACTGCTAACGTAATTAAGTTACTGCATGATACTAACTTTCACAACTTTTCCAGAAGCGAGAAAGGAAACAGATATGCCAAGAATCTGAAATTGTTCTCTACCTATTTATATTTAATAGGTGGTAATTTGCTTTATGAAACTATCCAGGCTAATTTGAAAAATGCTCTACCGTCCTTAACAACTGTTAAACGAAATATTGAATCATATAACTCCGTAATAGAAGGTGATGTACGTATGTCGGAATTGAAGCAATTTCTAGTGAAACGAAATTTACCTTTACATGTATGGATTAGTGAAGACCAAACAGCAGTGAGCAATGTAGTGCAGTATGACCCAAAAACTAATAATTTAGTAGGTTTCGTATTGCCTTTAACTCATTTTGGATTGCCGGAGAAAAACATATTTTTAGCTACCACCGCTAATCAAATAGAGAATTTTTTTAATAATTCAAAGAAATCTGTATATGTCAATGTTATTGTTGCCCAACCGTTAATGCCAAATTCTCCTTCATTTTGCCTATGTATTTATGGAACCGACAATAAATTTACATCGAAAGATGCATACAAACGTTGGAAAAACTTGAATCACTAGCACAAGAGCAAAGCATTATCATACATGGTTTCTCCTCAGATGGTGATACAAGGTTATTAAAGTGCATGAAAATCAGAAGCAATTTTCCACGATTCAATAATGACAGTGAATTAAAATGGTTTCAGATGAATTATAACAGCAAGGATCCGATATCCGTTCAAGATACTGTGCATATTGGTACCAAACTTAAAACTCGCCTTTTAAATTCTAAAATAACTATGACAATGGGAAATTTTAATGTCTCAGTTACACATTTGCTTCAGTTAATAAAAACTGTATCAAAAGAAAAACACTTATTGACAGAAAGTGATTTAGATGTAACAGACAAAATGAATTTTGAAGCAATAGACAAACTATCACGAAATAATGTCCAAACTTTATTAAACGAACATTGTAAAGATAGTTTAGCAACTGTCATTTATTTGAAAATTACTCGTTTAATATTGGACTCATTCTTGGATAAAGAAATATCCATACTGACCCGTGTTTATAATATTTGGTATGCAGTTTTTGTTCTTAGAATTTGGAGATACTGGCTTAGTACCAATAAAAATATAGTATTGCTAAAAACTTCATTACACTAAACAGTTATACGTGTATTGAATTAAATGCACACGCATTAATTTTATTAATTGATAAATATAGATCATACAAAGATTCAAACACTATACCACCTTTATTTTTGCCTTGGTTAATGAGCAGTCAACCCTGCGAAAAAGTATTTCGGGCAGTAAGGTCATTGACGTCAACATTTTCCACCGTTGTTAATTTTAGCGTTTTGGAAATTCTAAGACGACTAAAAGAATACAATTGTTAAATGAAATAATGATCGACATAAGTAAAACTTCAGATGGGAATTCAGGTAACGCTACTTTTCTTAAGTTTTCTATATTATATCTGAGTCTAATGTTATTACAGACGTACAGTCAGAAAAGTTCATCTTTCCAAGAGAAGAAAGATCTTCTCGATTGGGTCGCAGTTTATATAATTCTTTAACGAGTTCTGATATTCCCAACTACGAAAAAGTAAACAATGAAGTAATGAGAGCTAAAGTAGATGCTATAAAGACCACAAACAAGTTAGGAATGCAGTGTGCTGACCAGATTAATGAAGAATGGATGCAAGTAACTGTAAAAGCAGAGAGTTTGTCGAACTTTCTTCAATCACATGTTGTTGACGAGGTTTTTGATTGCCCTACAGATGATGAAGAAGGAGAACATGATGACGAAAATAACGTCTCTAACGAAGGTAAACAACGCGACATACACAATATATATTTTATTCACATATGTATAAGTGAAAGTAATTTATTAAATTTACTCTTTCATGAAATTTTGTTGATTTTGATAGAGCATTTTATTCACATGTACTAAAAATAATAATTTATTATTTCTTTTACTTTAGAAAAATTAGAGGAACAATTACCAGTAACAGACAAAGTTAACATAATCGAACTGCTTTCAAATGTAGATGATTTACAATTAAAAGACTTCAGTCAAAGTTTAACTGCACAAGAAAATATTGAGACCACTCCATACGTAAAAGTAGACATCAAAGGGAACATAAAGATTATAAAAAATCTACACTTTGCTGGTTGCTCTCCAATAATCGCAAACGAGTCAGTACAGATCGATTATATCGATTTAAAACTAATGTTAAACCGACCACTCTTCCAAAACGACGACTAAAGAATAATAAAAAGAATGAATCCAAAATCGAGCTTCAAGTATTGATTTATTAGAGAGTGAAAGTTCTGATTCAGAGTCAAGTATATCCAAGATTTCCATTCGTAGTGATACTTTGACTGAAAGTTTTTCATCTGATGAGGGCGAGGACGATAATAACGTTGGTCTTGAGACTAGTCTCAATCAATCCCGTGATAAAATAGATAAAAATCTGGAACTGGAAAAATATTATGCTGTATATTATGAAGAGAATTGGTATATTGGAAGAATAATTAAGATACAGAAAAAAGAAGAAAACAATACAATATTAATGAAATTTCTAAAAAAAAATTTGCATACTTATATTTGGCCTAATGTAGATGACATACAAACAATTGAAGAGGAATATATTTTTACGGTCCTATTAACTTAGTGGGGAATGGTCCTTTTGAAATTAAGCGATGTGATACTATAACAATTAATAGGATGTATAAGAATCTAAAAAAGTATTTACCTGATACTTATAATCCGCTGCAAATTATGCTCATTTCTTAATAATTATACTAATCCATTAGCATTGTTAATTGAAGTTTATAATCAATGTTATTAGTATTTAGATATGTAGTTAGGTAATAGGTTTTTTATTATTATATAAAAAGTATTTCTCGAGTATTTCTTTTATATTTTTCGATGTCTTTTGTACTTGAATGTTGTAGTAAATAAAGTTCGTAAAATAAAATACAGTTTTTAAAATGTGTTAAAATCTCATAGTAAAACCAAAAATCTTTTACGATCACTGTAAAAACTCGTGATAATCTTTTAAAATTTATACAACCTTAAAATTTAGGGTACAGTCCGGTACAATCTTAACAATTTCAAAAATATTGGATACAATACGTACAATCTATTAAAAATCTGTACAATCTATTCTACTTACAGTCTTGTGTACAAAAAGTGTTGTAGTGGTCTACCCCTCGTGTTTGTGTTTTTTCTAGTACATTATGTGTTTATTATGTATGAATTGTATGGGGTTGCCAGTAGCAACCCTCTAACAAATTTCCAAAACATCCAAGCAAACACGAAAATCTCAGCAATTTTATATCGCAAACTGCAATGTGCTGACAATGAGGAAACCGGAAATCACAACAACGTTTTCGATTTAGTACCTACCTTCTTAACCACATATAAATGAAGTCGCATCACGTTACACATTAAACGATCAATCTATAACAACGCCACAGTTGTTTTTCTTATACAGGGTGCTGACGAAATACAAGCATTAGTTTAGTAGCTATTGTATCCAAATACTATTATGTATAGAGACAACGAAAGCCCTTACTAAAATTGTATATTAGAAAATAATTAAAATTTATAACAAAACGTATTCATGAAGAAAATATTTGTGTTTGTTATTTAAATATTTTCCTACCATAAAAAATATAGATTTCCATAAAAAAATAAAGTTCACCTTCTAATGACATTCAAGGTGATGAACAATTTTTACGGCATCAATATAAATTTATACATATTATGAGTCAGTTTTTGGGAATAGATAAAAAGAGTGTGTTGATCGGATTGAAGTGTTTTGTTCTTCCACATTTCTTGTGAATTTCCGATGAATTTCATTGTCTTTATGAGTTAGCTTTTCCAATTTTTTTAAAACATATATATATACCAGTCGATCAACATCGTCAACTGGTACCTTCCGGGACCAGGCCACCTAGACTATACGGATTACCAAAAATTCACAAATATGGTAACCACCTAAGGCCAATTGTCAGCACATGTGGATCTCCAACTTATGAACTGGCCCGTTACGTGGCTAAGGTTCTACAACCGTACGTGGGAAGAACTGAATCTTTTATGAAGAACTCCGAACACTTCGTCGCATTACTGATGACTCTGAAGTAACTAATAACGATATACTAGTTAGTTTTGATGTAGAATCGCTATTCACTAACGTACCAGTCGACGATACACCTAACATCATAAAACAACTGTGCACAACCCATGGGTTAAGAGAAGACATACCTGAGCTAGCAAGAATCTGTCTGAATACTTTCATGGAACGGAGATTTCTACAAACAAAAATCAGGTGTAGCCATGGGATCACCATTATCACCGGTTATTGCGAATATCTTTATGGAAGCATTCGAGCAAGAAGCCATTCAATCCAGCGAACAAGAAACCGAAATGCTGGTTCAGATACGTGGACGATACCTTTGTCATATGGCCTCATGGGAAAGAAACACTTACTGTATTTCTTAACCACCTCAACACTCAGCACGAAAAGATCAAGTTTACCATGGAGACAGAAGAGAATAAGGAGCTTTCCTTCCTGGATGTTCTAGTGAAACGAGGGGATAACAACAAGTTGGCTCATAGTGTATATCGTAAAAAGACACATCACACCATCATCCACAGCAGAAGCGATCTCTAATCAAAACTTTATTGCATAGAGCTAACAAGATTCCTGACGAGGTTCACAAGGCAGAAGAACTTCGACACGTCCAACAAGCCCTAATGAAGAACGGCTATACCAGAAAAGAAGTAAGAGCCGCCTGTCGAGGAAATTCGAAAAAGAGAAGGAACAGGTCACCACCTACGCCGTTTGCCATTCATTGCTGGAGTAACTGACAAATTAAGAAAATCATTGGAGAAGAAGAATATCGGTGCAGGTTGGAACGAGTATCCAGCAACTACTACCTTCTAATAAAGATAACCTGCCGAAACTCTCAACAAAAGGGTCTACCAAATTGACTGTTCATGTGGAAAGGTCTACATTGGCCAAACCGGACGCAACATAAAATGTAGATTAAAAGAACATCACCGAGACGCCAAGTCCAGAGCGGTAGATAAATCAGCAATCGCAGAACATCTACACGAAAAAAGGAAAACACATCATCAACTTCGAGGAAGCTAAATTTCTATCAAGGACTAACAACTACTATCCAAGGATAATCAGAGAATCCCTAGAAATTATGAAAAATAAAAATAACTTCAATCGAGAAGATGGTTACCGATTAAGCAACACGTGGAAACTAACTCTTCACAAAACAAAGAAAACAAATGTCACCACAAAATTAGTGAACACCAAACAGAAGATCAACCAACCATCGAAAACCAACCACCCGTCACTGATCGACATTAACCAACCGTAGCGGAACATAGGTATATAACGAGGAGCAGAAGACAACAACATCAGTCTTTAGAGTAACTTCTGAAGAAGCTAACAGCATGGTTAGCGAAACGTCAAGCAGATAACGTAGGAAGGAAGGACGAACACGGCTCAACCCGGAAGATAATAATCTTAGAAACAAAATACCTCTTTTGAGATCAAACCATAACGATATGTAAGCGTAATTTCCTACGTGAAATATAATGTATAAAGAAAACTTGACGATAGTATAAGCTAAGAAATGCGAACATGATGACTATATTGTAGATAACAGTCAATGTAACTTTTGAAACAAACGAACGAAACTTCAAGGTAGACCTCTAAGAATCAACGAAGTTACATCCTAGACTGAAAGAACCCTGAGTTATAATATCTGGCTTTGTGGACAAGTTGATTGTGTGACTCGTAGCGGTTCCGTTTGTTTTGTTCTTTAACGTTTCTCGCCCTGACGAAGCCCGATGTCTTGTCGTTGACCCTCGGAGATATTAGTGGTAACGTCAGAAGAAGTGGATTACTTCCATTATTGATGAATTATTTTTTTTGTTTGGTTTCTTCTTCAAAACAATATTTTATACAAAGATTGATATTATTTAAGTGCATTTTTTATTTTGATTAAATTTCGATGTAATTGTTTCGATCTAATTAACACAATGAGTTTTTATCGATCGACTTTGATTTACTTTTTACATCTTTACACTTCTAGTTTCAACGACCGAATCTTAATGCAGACTATCCTTCATCGTACATCACCCTTCGTCTCTTCCACCACTCAAAAAGACTAGTGTCATTTTTTTATCGTTCGCTTTTCTTTCCCACTACAAACAATGCTTTTACCTTTGACCTTATAAAATCATTTGTCTTTACAGAAAATTTTAACCTTCATACTTTTGAACACCTGCCTATCTGTGTTTGTAATCAACGGAATCACTTTGATAACACTTCTGTACACGTAATGTACTTAAATGTTACTTTAATTAAATGAAAGGATTTTCTTATGCGATATAAATCAAATTCTTTTCTTAAATAAAATGAAGACCGGTTTTGAGAAATCTTAAACCTTAATCATCTTAATTCTGACGTTTGATTTAAATAGAAATATTTACTATAAATTTCAATAATCAATATTTTATTCCGTGCTTCCAGACAAAAACACGCTAAATCGATACGCCGAGATAAAGTGAGACGACAATAACTGTGTTATTAATTTATTTTATGAAAAGTCTTTACGGTTTATATTTTTAAAAAACATAATCCGGAATTTGCAAAAAGGTTTATTAAAAGTTTATTGGGATAAAAAGTTACGGAAATTTAGATATGCCTTTAAAGGTTTGAGGTTAAGTTTGGTTTTAGGTGTACTTTTTTCTCAAACTTTCACTTCCAGTTTAGCAGGAAGTTGTTGTGAACTTGCTTATTTTTAATGGAACGTTCCATATATTATTTATACCTATTTCTAACGGTTTTTGTGATAGCATAATTCCTTAGTTTTTGAAAAATTTGATCCTCATATTTAGCAAAATGATGAAAAAGTGTTCTAAGTTTACATTTTGTAATTTTGTTGTCTACTTTTTATACAGGGTATTCAACATTGTTTGTGGTAAACATTAGCATTTTCATTGTCGGTTAAGTCATTTTTTAAATGGGACACCCTGACTAAGTGTTATCGAGTACAGGACGTAATTCTGTATCGAAGTGTATTAAGGTTACCTATACCTATTCTTGACCATTTTGAATTTCGAAAAGCATTAAGCTTAGGTTCCTGCCCATTTTCGAAAATTCCATTCTTGAAACGATCGAATTAATGCATCTAAACTTTGTTCTTCTTCGTAGTTAGCTATGGAATAACAATTATTTTGCTGTCAACCATGACAGATAATGAGTATGTATTGTATGTTGACATCGGAGAGATAAAAAGTTTAGCCGCATAAATTCGATCGTTTCAAAAAGACCTAATTTTCTCGAAAATGGCCAGGAACCTAACCTTAATACACTTTGATGCAGAATTACGTCCTGGATTTGATAACACTTAAAGTTACAGAGTGTCTTATTAAAAACATGACTTTACCGACAATGAAAATGAGAATATTTGCCACAAAATGTTAAATACCATGTATAAAAGTAGAGAGCAAAAAATTACAAAAATGTAAAAATCATTTTGCCAAATATGAGGATCAAATTTTGCAAAACTAAAGAATTATGCTATCTCAAAAACCGTTACACAGGGGCACGTTTTTATTTCACGGTCAGAAATATCAAAACGGTTAAATATAGGTATAGGACATTATACATAAAATATTGTTAAAATTCAAACCAAATCTAAAAATGAAATAGGTATATATATGGGACGTTCCATTTGAAATAAGTTAAACCGGAAGCAGGAAGTTGAAAATATTTTAGAAAAAAGTAATCGAAACCAATCTTAACCCCCAAATTTTAAAGGTATATCTAAATCACATTCCAATAAACTTTTAATGAACAGGTTAGCGTAATAACCCTGTATAATAGTAAACTACATAGTAGGTGTACGGTATAAGGAGTTTACCTTGGAACTGCTTAGATGTTAATATTTTTGTGTTTTGGTATCGAATTTGTTGGTTCGCATTTTTATATTTATAGACACTGCGATGTAAAGTTTAAATACTTATAAAAAGTAAGTATGTACTGTATTTAGTCACTACAATACCAAGCGAGGTACCATTACGGAGGGGCTATGAAAATTCGGTGTGATGGTACAACATCTGTTTTTTTAAACATTGGTTATCTCATAAGCAGGCGAGGAAAAGAGAGTGCGGGTTTTGGTACGGATGATAAATGATTTTATCTTTTAAGGCGACAATAAAACAATATTGGAACTACTGGCAGAGCTAAAGCTTTTCTGTCAGACATTAAAGCAAAACAGTTATTTTGTTTCCACAACTATTTATTGGTACCTCGGTTATGTCATATTATGAATGTAACAGTAAAGTACCAACTTGATTCGTCGAGAATAAAAAGTCACTACAAGACTCGAGAATCCCGAAAATTTGAAAATAACACATGAAAACTAGCAATAAATGCTTGAAGAAAAAATAATATATTTCACTTGGGTTAAAAAATATAATCGTTTCGTTGCAATTTTGCTGTCTCGGCTAACACCTCGCCAGCAAACTTTAAGCTCAACAATTATATTGTTTAACTCCTTAATAAATAATCTACTATTATTTGTTATCACATTGACAACATTACTACTATACTATGCTATTAATAATTACTACCAAATTGTGAGACGCTTGTGTATGCTTCATATTACTGTGATGGTGAAATACTTGTGTGTGTCGCCACAGGTACTACCGGACTGGTGATGAAGAAATCATCAGATACAGACGCTTGCGGGGTTGAAGTAGGTGTGTTGAATGATCCAGACGTTGAAAGAAAAAACATCTTGACCCGATGTCTTCGATGGTGTAATCGAGTTATTTGAGAAATAGTAGCAGCACAGCTGAACTACAAAAGCGTCAGTTTAGTAAACCGAAAGCAGTGACTAAGTTCTCGATGAATTAATTTGACCGTATTCAGTGAAAATTACGAAATATAAGCACAAACAATTATAAGAACGTGTATTTAAATTTACGACAAGAACGTTTGGTGCGACATCTACAACCTCGTGCTATCGTAGCACGTCCAAATGGTAATCCTATATTAGTATTCAAAAATTTAGCAATAGAAAGTGTAAGCGTTTACTATTTAATCAATTCATCCATCATTAAATTTTAATTTAGTTATTTATCTGGTTATGATTTTCTTCTCATTAATCATCCTTCATCAAATTTCTAAATTTCTTTTTAAAACGTACACATTAGAAGTGTATTTGTGAAACATCACTTGATTAAACCAGAGGTTCCCATACTTTTTTTCTCATAGACCACTTTAAACATTTTGCTGGATCTGGTGGACCCCTGCAGCTATTACATTTACTAACTTACTTCCAAAACCCGAAAAAAAGTATATGTCTATGTAAATCTGTATTGTGGCTATTTTTCAATCAACTATGAGTTGAAAGTTTTCGAAAAAAAGGTGAGAATTTATATTGCTTTGATTATGCTGTGAGTATTGTCATTCAAGCTAAGTTTCAAAGCCAGTCTAAAAGCGTCTTCATCCAACAGTTGGATTCCTACTTTACTTTTTGTATTCTAAGATTGACTCACAGTACAAGAAACCAATAATCTCCCACTTCGGAGTGGTAAAAGTAAATATAAATATTTTCTTGTTTTGTAGCTATTTATTCAAACACAAAAATTACTACACTTTTAATTATGTTGTTATAACAGTCTTAGTAGAATCAAAATTTAACATCAAAACTAATAATGATTATTATTTTAAAACAGTCGCAATATAATCAAAACTTTGATTATATTGCGACTGTTTAAAATAATAATCATTATTAATTTAAAAACTTTATCTCAGATTACCATTGTAATCTGAGATAAAAGTTATAATTTTAATGGGAGGGATGTACTTGGTGAATTGACAGCAAATTATCAATATTTGGCTTGAGTTTAGTTAAGTATAACCGTAAATCTCCTCGCTCTGTAATATTTAATCTGCTCCGTTTTTGTCAACAAGTTTGTTACGGCACTAAAACTGCGTTCGACAAGATATGACGAAGGAAACGCTATGAGAAATTTTTGCACAATTCCCCACAGTCCTGGATATTTTTCAGGTATTTGTGCCTGCAGCCAAAATGATTGATACCCTCTTTTGAATGCTACTTTGAGCTCCTCATTAGTGCTAAGCTCGAGTAGCTCTTCTTGCAGTACCACATTTTCCACTTCAGTTTCATCATATGGATTTATTATCCATGGTGGTATATCCATCGACAGAATGTCTTCAAATCTGATTTTAAAATCATCATACAGGGCAATCAAATGTTGAACATACGTCTGAATATCTTCGTCGAGGCATTCTACCTGCGATAAATTTGGAAACTGGGAAAATTCACGTCGACCAATATTTTGCTTCATAAGTTTCAGTTTACCAAGAAAAGCTGAAATTTCACTCTTTGTTTTATCAAATTGAGGCTGTCCCCTTGTAACTGTAGGTTGAGGTCATTGAATTTTTTGAACAAATCTGTCAAATACGCAATGTCTGCTTTGAAATTCATGAGGTTTTCTTTTAAAACAGGATCTTTAGTGTTCAGAAACTCTAAAACAGAGTCGAAAAGCAAATAGAATCTTGATAGACATGCACCTTTCGACAACCAGCGTACTTCGGTATGTAGCAGCAATCGTTGGAAGTCCTCATCATTTTCTTCGCACAACTGTGCAAATAAGCGCGTATTTAATGCATTGCTTCTTATTTTGTTAACTGCATTAATCACAAATTGAAGCGCTTGGTGCAATCTATCACTCAATTTTTCGCTACTAGATGTTGTCGGTGGATGACACAGTGAATTGCAATTACCTCTGGTATAATCCTTTTAAGATGACTTATAAACCCACGATATCGCCCGACCATGGCAGGAGCTCCATCTGTTGCCACCGAAATAATGTTTGTGAATGCAATTGATTTTTCCGTAAAAAATCATTCAGAACATTAAAAATTGATTCACCTTTAGTGTCAGTCTTCAAAGTTTTCGCGAATAGTAACTCTTCAAACATTTGTTCGCCTTTGATAAATCGAACATATGCCAATAATAATGCTTCATTGCCAGGTAAAGTTGACTCGTCCAGTTGAATAGAAAAATGAGTTGTTTGCAGATAATTACACAAGAAACTTTCAACATCAGAGCTCATTTCATCAATACGTCTTTGTACAGTGTTGTTACTCAAAGGAATTCTTTTAAGTATGTCAAATGAAGATTTGTGCAGGACAGTTTTAAGACCTCTTCAACAGCAGGCAAAATTAACTCCTCTCCAATGGTATGCGGTTTCCCAGATTTTGCTATAAGTAATGAGATATTGTAAGATGCCCGCAAGCCATCGTCGTTGCTTTCAGACGTTGAAGCGAACATACTATGCACGGTGGGTCTCTTTTCATACTTTTCCTTCAATGTTTGGAAATATTTCAAATCCTTACCTATTTTGTCAGGATGACACCTTCTTAGATGATCTTCCAGCTTCGATGGTTTCATAGAGTCATTGCTCAAGACTTTGTTGCATAAAAGACACATGGGCAATCGCTTGTCTGTATTTGATGGAAGAAAACCAAATTTCAAATATTCAACACTGTACTGTCGACACTTCTTCTTAGATTCAGCCATGTTTCGTATCAATTACTTACCTGTAAATATGAAAAAAATGTTTGTTAAGTAATCTTAAAATGATTTAACAAACATAATAGAAGTGGCTTTTAAGATACAAGTTGCTAACAAATAGATAGGTAGGTACTTACTTTTCCAACACTGGCAAACAATAATATCAATTCACTTTAATTTTCAAAAGTCTGAAACTACTTCCGTCACTGGTGAACACTTATATAGGTACACTTTCTTTTTGAAATTCCGGAAACAACTGAGTAATGTTTATCATTCGCATTCGTATTTATATTAAAGAAAAAATCCAACAAGTTCATGCAAGTTCAGACACGACTTTAACTAGGCGGGCGGGCGGCGCGGCATCGGCGAGTCTTGACACGCTCTTTCTGAATATGGAATATGCAAGTTCTTACAAAAACAATTGCTGAGCTTCTTATAATATTGTCTTCCTATATTCAAGGAGAAGTCAAGCTTCTTATAATATTGTCTGCCTATATATATTATTGTCTCCCTTATTCATAGGAGAAGTCAAGTCGGGTCACCTAATACATTTTTATAGACCCCCGTTAACGAGTTGTGGACCCCCATTTTTTTTCCACGCAAGCGTAGACCCTATCGGGCTCCCGTGGACCCCTGGGGTCCACCTGGACCACTTTGGGAATCCAAGGATTAAACAATATGTAGAAAAACCTTTTTAAATACGCGTCATCCCCAAGTCGCACTAATGGAAAACTTCTTTATTATGGGTTTTTCAATAAAAAGTTATTTCTTTATAAAGTTTGCATCCTCTGAAACCAAAATGCACCCTCATTGTAGCAGAAGATTTGCGATTATACGAGGTGCATTCGAAATTTCATTTTGAGTTAAGAGTAAGTTCCTTATTTCAGTAAATATAAAAAAAAAAATTATTTAAAGAATAGCTTCTTGAGTTTAAAACATCAACATTTAAAATCATGGTTATCTAAGTGAAATTTTAACTGGACATCATACTGAGATGTAATTTAATTTGCCTCAATATTATTGAAAATGATATTCTTGTTAAGATACTGGACTGTCTTGAGCAATTTTTGGTGTCAACAAAAAATCAAAAGAACTTTGAAATAAAATTATGAAGTTTTTTCTAATGAATAAAAAAATTGACCATAATTAGCAGAATAATTGGGCAATTTGTAAATTTCAAACTTTTTTAAATAAGCGGTGGTATAGAAGATATCGTTTAATTATCATTTAAAGCAAATCTTTTTCTTATAGCCACCATTTTAAAAAGTGTGGAAAAATTAAATTTTTCTAGATGGCATGACTTCAAATCTTAATGTATTTTATAATGATGAACAACTTTTTCAAATAAATTTTTTTTGATATTTACTAAAATAAGGGCACTTTACTCTTGACTCAAAATTAAATTTTAAGAATGCCTCGTACATTACGCGTCTTACGCCACATTTTGTTGATGTATTATTAGTTTTAGAGGATGCACAAACTTTTATAAAGAATAACTTTTTATCGAAAAACCTAAGAAATAAGTTTCCATTTGGTGCGGACTTTGGGGATGACCCTGTATATCTAAAAATAATAATTTTTTTTCAAGGTTTTTATAATTTTACCAACTTCCAGCCAATTTTACCCCGTCCAGATTCACCACAAATGGTGGAAATTTAAAATTGCTTTTTTTGATCTCAATTTTGAGAATTTTTTAAATTTTCCTCATGCTATTGTTCGTCTCACATTTGACTTTTGTGTGAGATATGTAAATCTTACTATTTTTTGAACGGGTCATAGAAGCTTGAAAATTTTTGTGGCGTGCATTCAACCACATTATTCATAGTCAAATAAATATCACGCTCACGCAGCTGTCACCTGTATTACCGCTACAAGTATAAGTAAACTGCTGGTGGTTGTTAGGGTGTTCCATTTATGACATAACATTCAAACGAAATAGATATTCAGGTATGAACTTAAAATGAAGGCTGTGTTTGAAATGCTCTAACTTTCTTTGGGCATGGGTGCCCAAGACCGCTGATTTATCTTGATTGCTTATTAATTCGATCATTGTATTTATTATGCAAAATTCCAGGAGATTTTAAGTCAGTAACTAAAACCAAATTAGAACGTTTCCAATAATTATTGTTTCCTTTGCCTAAAATCAAATATCTACTATTATTTTTAAGAATGTAGTTTGGTATAAAGGTGTTTGAATAAATTCACAGACAGACGGTAGTGAATAACTTTCAAAATTCCACTTTAGACGAAGGAAGTCATGGACAAAGTGTAGGTGATGAAGACTGCCGTATTACAAAAGTTCATTTTTAAGGTAATGAGCAAAACTGTACAATTAAAACAATGCTAAGTTGACCCTAATTCGCTCCAACGAATGTAATTAACGTGATCTACTCTATTTGTGGGAGAGAATTAGTTTTATGTTTGAAAATGCGCAATTGCAACCTGTTTTTCTTATTAGGTAGGTACTTTTGTTTTGAAAAATTAAAGTAGTGACCTTAACGGATAAGAAAAACCTGAGTAATTATTGGTGCAATTTTCTTCGAGTGCACATTTTATAAACACAGAAACTCTTTAATCTATCGTGTATGATTAAAATAGTTGTTCTATAGGTAAGTTATTCACTATTCTTTATTTTTTGGGGCCAGCAAGCAAAAAACATTTGTATAACAAATTAATTGGTAAACTTATTTCGATCAGTCATTGCAATTAACAATTTGAGTCAATGAACTCAATTAAATTGTGTTTTTTAATTATGCAATTTTGCTTTAATAGTTTTTTCTTCAAGGTCGTTGTTTAATTATGAACAAGCCGGTTGTATTTTTTCCACACCCAATCAAACAATCGTAAATTAAGAATAATGCAGTAGGAAGTTGTTATTTGATAAATTATGCTAAATTAAGATAATGAGATTTACTGGCACGAAGAACGCGAAGTAGATCAAATAAAAATTCGTCTTAAAACGTACAACACAAGTTCAATGTTGAGGATGTTTAATATCGGTTTCAAGTTTTGGCTTGTGAACATCTGTAACGTACCATTTAGGTAATATAACTATCTAGGGTGTGTATAAATAATTGCTTTCTTAAACTTATATTAATTATAAATAGAAATCCACACTTTCACAAAAATTTGGAATCTTTATCCTTTACTTAAGAACTCAAAAAATCACTTAGATGATGCAGTTTGTACACATGCCGTGGATTCGACGTTGATTGAAAGAAGCAGGAAAAATTTCATTCAATGACGGCCTTTAGACCCGAATCGTTGATTGAAATATTGGTTCTCATAAAACTTGATGGAATTGAAGTATTGTACAGAACGTTTCAACGTTTCGCATGGCATGTCTTTAAAAACTGAAACACGCTTGTAAGGATTCGGATCATTTACTGAAAAACTATTTAAACAGTCAAAATGTTAATTGTTTTAAAAAAGATGCAGTATCTAACGCCGTATTACTTGTTAATTGACCCGTCATCACAGCACTGCTAATTGCTGCAGATACAAATTGCTAAATACCTGAGCGGCGTATTTAACACGCATCTTTTTGAAAATTTGATGGGTTAATATGTTTGTCCGTAATTTTTAACATGGATCTTGCTACACTGCTACACTGATCAATATAAAAAAGTGTTGACAAAATCGGTCCACTGAATTTTTTATTGTTGACGACTATTTCCAGTTTGCTGTTCATACAATTGCATTTCTTGAAATTTCAGGTTTTTTAAAAGAACTTTATTTATGTATTGGCAAAATTTTTAATAAAAAATGAAAGTATTTTTGAAATTGATTTTGGAATTGTACTTTGCGATACCAGTAGTGGTGAGAAGATTGAAGACATGAAAGTGGTTAAAAGTGTTATGTAAAAAATTGAGTTTTGAGAACGTTAAGATACTTTTCACCACTGGGTACCTACCAGACCGCTACCAATAAGTATTAGCAAATTGTCATTGCTGAACAAAATTATTACTTACCCGAAACAAACTTCTTAGGAACTGCAGTAATATAAGTTTCTTCTTCGGCAGCGGAAGGATCTCGAAAACTACTAGATTCAAAATGCTTTCTCACAGATTAATTTATTTCGTAATAAATTAAGATCATCTAGTAGTACTAGCTTTGAATTACCACAATTCATCACCCAATTTTTGCATCTATTTAGACAATTAGTAGGAAACCGATAAAAGCTGATCGTCGGGCAAATTTTTCTCGAATTATTGCAACCGTGATATACACAGCGATGACACGCAATAGTATTACTCATTTTAATGGATAAGTTTTAAACCAGCAATCCGATCTTATATAAATAATAACTACCGAAAATGTTTTAAAAATCAAAATCAAACTCGAACCGAAAACTCTTAAACTGGAGCACAACAGGAAGACTAATTAATTTTCGGTTTTGTTAGTTAAACTAAAAGTGGGGGGTATTATTACTTTCGATTATTTTGTGTTCTTTGATAGTATTTTGTAAATGTTATTACCATTGTTATTAGTAAAGCTCAGAAATACATACTTAAAAACCAATCTTGATTGGTAATATTTTCATTGTAACAAATAAACAGATAATCATTAAGCTTTGCATAGATGCTTCTTTAATGCGTTTATCATATCTTAAAATAATAAGTACACCTAAAGTTGATATTGAAACAAATGTATTACGAGGAGTCTTCCGGATTATCGTTTATGAGTCACATCCTTATCGGCTTAGTCAGAAATTCTACAATTGCATACTTTTAGCAACACCTTTAGTAAAATGAGTAGGCTTGTTATATATATTGTTTAGATGCAAACAGTTGAGTACGTTAGATTGTAATATAAGAAAATTCAACATTCGTTCCAACATAAAAAGGGATAGCGTTTCTAATGTTAAAAATTTTAATTTCAATGAACCAAAATTTAGAAATTTACTTGCGTAAGCCTAATAGATTTTAAAAACATTTTCAACGGATAAACGATGTTACAATGTAATAAATATATGAGTATGGAATTTTCAAAAGTTTTTAAAGAAATTGTTTTTTTTTTTTGGGAGAACGTTTTTCAACGATTTCTTATACGAAATTAATACTTTTAAATCTGCAGGTTTTTTTTCATAATAATAAACTTTATTCACATGTGTATGTATACAATCTTTGTACATATATGTGTTTGTCATGATGGTATAACCATTGTTATAACCTTACGTAGAAAGATACAAATAAATATTATTACATTGAACAATTAACAGACAATAGAAAAAAAATATATAACAAAGGACACACATTTAATTAGTACGTCGACAAAAATCAATAAATTCTTGTATATTGTAGAACGCATGTTTTGTTTGTTTGTCAACATTGACTCAAATGCACCAATATTTCAATCAACGGCATGATGCATTGGCAACAATGTCGTGCCTTAGCATAAACTATCAGCAAAATTACAGTTTTCTATTTCACATTTATCGGCAATACTGTTCCGTAAATTCTACAATACAATTGACGTATTTTCTTAGCACAAAGCGATACTACCGACCTCTGATGTTTAGAACAAATTTCGGGGTCGCATAATCCCGTAAGGTTGACTATCTTTACCAATACTTCAATCAACGCCCGAAATAGACAACACTAGTTCACAAACAGGCCGCCAAAACCTAAACCAATATTGAAAGTGTATTTTTTAATATAAAAAGTACGTTCTTTGATGGAATATTGAACACAAGGTAGACGAAGTTCTTTAAACCAGTGAACAAATCTTCGCGATCTTAGGGGTGAAAGAGGAAGATATTCTGTGGAAAATCTCTTGTTGGGAAAATCACTGTGAACTCTATACAACATTGTTGACTGATAATAATTACGAATTTCTATTCTAACTTAGATTGAACTAGTGTGTTGAATACACTTTTAAATGTGTCAATTTCTTCACAAAATTGCAGACGTTTTGAATCATTACCCTTAAGGTTTTTTATTTTAATCATGTAGATGTTATATTACTTATGTAATCATTGAAAATAAAATTACAATCACTTAACGCCAAGATCCCGAATATTGGTTGCTCGCTGGGGTGCTTTTATGAAACACTAAACCCGAGTAGAATTAGAGTTGGGTTAATAGGCGTGGAGTTTTTTACGAAGCCGACGTATACCATGAACGCATCCCAGTAAAAACTCTATGTCACATAACAATCACACCTGTCATTTATCGACATTTAGAGGTTAAAAAGTTGAAAAATGAATAATAATAACCGAAATAAGATTTAAAAGTAATAGCAATGAACGTATTATCATTTGCTAAAATTTTTTATTCACCAAGAGGTTAGTACAATGGTTATAATACCTATAATAAAATAAATTTTTATCAGATGACGAGGAAATTGTCGTGGTCAACAATGGTTTGCTAGAATTATTGCAGTAAAGAAGATTTACCTATTCGTGGATTACTTGTCACTGTGGAAAAATGTTATTGCCCATTATACTCCCACCGAAATTTCAAAGTCAATTTTCAAAATGACTTACAAAAACGTTCGAACATCTTTGTGGATAATGAACCTATTTAGAAAGATGTACTTGGTCTCCAAACGTTTCATTTGTAAAACAAATGCTTGCAGTAATTTTGGCTTTTTAGCCACACCTCGATTCATATTTGTAGAAAAATTATTTAATACAAAACTATCATCTGTAATGCAAAAATATTTCAGTAGAATTTAATGAACTTATTTATTTTGAGGTCGTTGGGGAAAAATTTGACTTGGCCGTCTACTCTATCTGTAAAATTTGGTTTATAACTAAAGGTCTATTCGGTTCTCATCAAAGGTGACCGGGACCTTGGGCACGGAGGGGGATTTTGTGTGCGATTTGCACCAAATTTGGATATGTTGTTCCTAAAGTGTTCCTTAACAACTTTAGGTCGCAGTCAATTGTAAAGGCCAGTTTTGTCTACAGGTCACCAAAGGTCAACCTATGATTTTGCCAGAAATGGGTCAAATGGGGTATCGTGGAAAGGTCTTGATGAGGAGATGCTGTTTCTCAAGTTTCAGAGTCTTGTGTTGGACCCTAGTGACCTACACGGGTCACCAAATGTCAACTTATGATTTTGCCAGGAATGGGTCAAATAGGGTATCGTTGGAAAGGTCTTGATGAGGAGATTTTGTTTCTCAAGTTTCAGGATGTTGTGAAAATACCCTAGTGGACCACAATGTTTCACCAAATGTCAACTTATGATTTTGCCAGGAATGGGTCAAATGTAGGTATCGTTGGAAAGGTCTTGATGAGGAGATGCTGTTTCTGAAGTTTCAGATTTGTGTGTTGACCCTAATGACCCACACGGGTCACCAAAGGTCAACTTAAGATTTAGTTTCTTAAGCAATTCAATAGGATCACAAACTATTCAACTGCGCGCAGGTAGGACTTCTAAAAGGTAATTTACCTTTACCAATTTCTGTGATGAATTATATTTCCGTAGTTGAGTTTATATCTCGGAGGAAAAATATTTAGAAAGTTTAGTTAAACGGTTATATGCATAAACGTTTGAGACCAACGAAATACGTTCGTTCCCCTATGAGATAATAACAGGTGCTATAAGAAAACTTTTGTTCTAGCCCAGTAACAGTCACTGTTGGAGGGAACTTGTTTCTTTAGTCCGAGTGACAGTCACTGGTGGTGAGGTGGAACGTTAAGTCCGGATATAGTCACTGAAAGTGGAGGAACTGTTTCCTAGTCCGGGTGACAAATAACTGGTGCTGTAGGGAACGTTGTTCCTAGTCCGTGACAGTCACTATGTTAGGAGGAACTTTGCTTTTTCCGGGGTGACATTCACTGGTGCTCGGAGGAACCTTGTTCCAGTCCGGGTGAGTCACTGGTGCTGGGAGGATAGTAACAAATTTTGATCCTAATCCGAGTGAGTCGCTGGTGTTGGGAGGGTCAGTACAATAAATATGAAACTTTAGGAGCATTGCCCATTAAAACATTCCCAACAATACCGGTCGACCCAAAAAAGGGGGGGGGGGGGGGGGGGGGGGGGGGGGGGGGGGGGGGGGGGGAAACGATACCCATTTGACCCATTCTGGCAAAATCATAAGTTGACATCTTTTGACCCGTGTAGGTCACTAGGGTCAACACACAAATCTGAAACTTGAGAAACAGCATCTCCTCATCAAGACCTTCCAACGATACCCCATTTGACCCATTTCGGCAAAAATCATAGGTTGACCTTGGTGACCTGTGGAGCAAAACTGGCCTTACATTGACTGCAACCTTCACAAAAGTTGTTAAGGAACACTTTAGGAACAACATATTCAAATTTGCGCAAATCGCACACAAAATGCAAATCCCGTGCCCGGGGTCCGAGGTGACTCTTGATCAAAAGTGGCCTCAGGGTAAACGAAGATAGGGGGAAATAGAACGCAAATTTCGAAACTTTATGCAGACTTCCCACATGCTATAGGAGCCATAGATGGAACTTACATTGCATTAAAGCTCCAAAAGTAAATCCCGAATCCTATATAAACTGTAAGTGTTTTTATGGAATGACACTGCGAGCTGTTTGTGATCCATGTTTACAATTTACAGATTGCTTTGTGGGCTATCCCAGTTCAGTTAGTGATAATCGCATTTTCAGAAATTCCCATTATTTATGAAGATATTCAAAATCACCCACAAAGATTTTTTCCAAAATAATGGCTATATTTTTAAGAGATAAAGCATATCCTGTACTACCGTGGCTCATGTCACCTTACATCAACAGAAGGAACTTAACTGCAAAGACAGATGTATTATAATTGTCAGTATCTACAGGAAGACAAGTCATTGAAAGAGCATTTTGATTATTGAAAGGACGGTTTCGAAGATTGAAATAATATGATATGAATCGGACTGATTTAATTCCTGAAACATTCTAGTGCATGTGTATTGTATAACATTTGCCTGTTACACAATGATGACTTAATTGAACAATATATAAATGAAGGTTGAGAATTAGATAATGATGATCAAAACGCTGATAATGCAGCTATGGAGCCTCATGGCCGATATATTAGGGATGCTCTTAGTAGATTTTGCTATGGAATAATCGTTAACAGTAAAAAGTTATAGTTATTATTAGATGTAAGATTAAGCAATAGTGGATTTTGTTAATAAATATCTAATAAATGAAAGAATTTCAATAAACATTTTTATTTTCATAGTAAAATAAAAAAAATAAAATAATCCATTACAGTAATAATAACAAAATAAAAGAACTTTTCACTACCCACTAAGAAAAAATTCAAATCAACAAATTTTTTACAATTTTTCGATTAACTTATCCATTTTTGGGCAAATACTTTGTGGCTTCTTTGAATTTCCATCAGCTGCTCATGGCGAACTCGTTTGCTCTGTTCTTTCTCTTGTCAGTATTTTGCATTTGTTCTAAAATTTGTCAGCTTTAGATTTCCTCTTCTTTATTTTATCTTGCTACGCTATCCTTAATTTTGATTGAATCTGATGTGTCATCTTCTAATGCATCTTCTATTCCTTTGCTCTCGTGCCCGTCTCTTCTAGAAGATGAAGCTATGGCAATTGGATTTACGTTTGGTTTTTCCAAAGTTTATTTCGTCAAACTGACCGAAATACCTCAAATTTTACTGATCCAGCACCTGTATTTCATGATATCAACTTTTTGGTATTGTTTTTTAATTTTCAATTATTTTCACATTCAGTTCTATTATATTTAAAACTATTTTCGTGTAGTTTGGCTGTGATTGATTTCAAACTACATCGTTCTTACAGTTGTGGGATGTAAATTGTGATAGCGACGATTTATATTGATCAATTTAACATGAGAATTGCCTACGTTCCCATCTGTTATTTATATCAGGTACATCGTCACTACAAACTGCATCCTCACTAAAAGCTGCAGCTTCGGATTCCATACGTTGATGTTGATGATTGTCTTCATCCTCTGTATACACGTGACAATTATCTACAATTTCATTATTTTATTTTATTGTCCTAAATCTAAAAATAACCTAACTTACTTGTTGCATCATACATTAATGTCAACCCATTTTCATTTTTCACACTGTTCCCATTACTATCCCTTACTAAGTAATACTAGGTGTTGAAGTGTCCATTTCTTCAATATAATACTTTCAATACTTTTGTTACAATTAAAAAAACAATACAAACAACAATCTAACCTAAATGCTCAAAACACATGGTTGGACCTTCAAAAACACCGGCCGAAGCGCATGCGGTGTTAATTTTACCCATCGATGAGGTGGATTAAAAATGTTATCTCTGTGTAAAAACCTAACTGTACGTATGAACAGCCCCACCTGGGTAACGAGTTAACGATGATGTTGTCATAAACGCTTTGGGTTACTCCAGAATTACTGAGTGAATTTCATAAACGCACCCCCCTGAAGATTCAGGGTCCGGCACTCGAAAAGGAATGAGGTAGGAAGAAAGTAGCACACTTGCCAAGACCTATATAATTTGCCATTAAGTTTACAATGAAGCGTTGGACGGGTGAGCATCGTGGTAACGAGAGCCTATTTTCAAAATGGGATATAAGGTGCCCCCCACGGTCTCCGGAATACCTATAAACAAAATAATTGCAAATGATCCACTCTGGGCATTCCGACCTCTTAAACAACTGATTCATGACAATATTGGGCAGCAAGTTACCGATAATGCGCAGACTTATGTAAAACTCAGGCACGACTCCAATCAATTCATAAATTGTAAAAATTTTTTTTTTGACATTGTAAAACAATGGCTACTCTCTTATTTTACATTGATGTATTAATAATTATTTAACAAACAAGTATATTAATAAGGTCAATTAAAAAATTTACATATTTTATTCTGAACCATGGGCATTATTGTGTGAAATTGTTAATCGTCAATTAAGTCACCAGTTAGTTACATAATAACTTTTCCGTCGACAGTACTTGTAAATTTCAATAAAATTGTAACTTTAATAATTCTAGAGAAGATACACTATTGTGTAAGCACTTTGAAAATTCACGTTTTGTGAACTGGCCACAATTTTTGGAAATAAATAATGTTAACTACATTTATTATTTTCTTAATTATTAACATATAAAAACATATTTTGGTAGCTTTTATGTATGGAACCAAGGCTCTGTAGCCAAAACGTTTTGAAGGCATCATTCTGGAAAATTTAGGGGGGATCTGAAGCTATTTCACATAATTTGACACAATCAAAAATTTCTTGTTTCAATAACTTTTTAATACGGCCGCCATCTTGAATTTTTAAATAGCAAGATGGGTCATGTGGATATAAATTTGAAA